>VXAV01011439.1:0-97830 GCA_013399715.1 Alectura lathami
GATGAGCACCTCCCCTGCAGACATGAGCAAACCCTGGGCACTCTGGGCCTGTGTCACCAGCGGAGGCGTGAGCATCCTCCGCCCCGCTGCGGCCTCACCATGCCTCTGAGCCCTCAGAGCAGGGCTTTCACCAACACGTTCACGGGGCACCTGAGGCGCATCCAGGGACGGCGGCAGACACCGCCAGGGTTTTCTTATAGGTCTCGTTAAGGCTCGAGGATTATTTCGTGTTCTGCCATCAGGGAGCGATGTGCTGCCACAGGGGGCTCTGGCTCGGCCGCTCTCCATGTGCTGTCCCCCCGCTGTCCCCATGCTGTCCCCCTGCTCCTGCGGTGCCCCGGGTGCCCCAGCAGAGCCGGCTCCGCGCTGCCGGGTCCCGCGCGGTTTTGTACCTGCCGGGGCCTCGCCGAGCAGCCCCTAGAGGAGAAGCCGTAAAAATGTTTTATGCAGGAATAGGTTGGTTTCTGTGCAATAAAACCCGGAGCCATTGAAAAGCAAGCTCCTGTGTAATTACAAAGACAGAGGAGATCGCTTCCATATGTCTGAGTGGGTGTGAGGGGCCCCGAGCCCGCATCTGTTCTCTTTGTTCTGGAGGGGGAAAAGGGAGAGAAAGAAAGAGAAAACAGAAGACAGAAAAGGGAAACGGGGTCTGGTGGAGAAAATGACCTCGCGATAAACCCCGGCCAGAGCCGGGCCGCCTTTGAGGATCAAGGCACGGCAACATCTGGCCCGGCCGAGAGCACGCTTGATCAATAAATTGTGCTACCAGGCACAGAATCAGAGAGATCTGAGAGCCATTCATTAACGAGCTTGTTAAGTGATTGATATGCTTAATTTTCCTGTCAAATGCGGACTTCCCTTGTAAACATGTCAATTGAGAAAAGTTCAAGCTTGTCACTCGGATTTATGGCTGGAATAACATGTAGGTGGAAAAGAGCGACGCGTCCCCTGTGGCCCGTGTTGTTTCCTATTGCAGCAGGGCCAACGAATCCAGGTGCTGCCGCGTCCTCCCGCTGCCCTCCTCCTCCTCGCTGCTCACAGCTGAGATAACAGAACCAGGCCGTCCGCTGGAAGCGCCCCAGAACTTGGCCCGGCAACAGTTAGCCCCTGAATTTGTTCGTCTTGAGAAGGCTTCGGGGTGCCTCTGAGGGGCTGCCGTGGGAACCCAAATCCCACCTGGGTTTCCTCTTTTTTTTCGTGTGCTTCCCCAGAACCTTGCCACAAGTCCAGGCGCTGGACACATGGCTCCACCGCAGCATTTTGGGGGCCAGTGTGTGGGCACACCGTGGAGACACGCTCGGTGCCCCGGGCTGCGGGAGCATCACCCTGCCGCCCGCAGGCATCCAGCACCGCTATCACTAAGCTGCTCTGTGCCTGATTCATTTTTATTTCTGTTAACTTCTATCACGAAACAGCAGTCATCGAATCGACACCTTGGTTCCCTTGAGCGTATTCCCTCTGGTGTCATTTTTTGATAAATGCCAAGAACAGCCTAGCAGCAGGAGACCATTATCCTGTGACATGCTCCACTCTGCTCACATTATCGCTAAAATAACACGAGCTCGCGCCAATCCCGCTGCAGCCGTGGCACGGACCGGAGGCCACGGGGCCGGGGAGGCTCTGCCTCGAGGCTGCCCAGCTCCAGCCGGCAGCAGGTGGAGATGGCTGGGAAATGGCACGTCTGTAGATGGGAAAACGTCCAAAGTGTTCAGCTTTTGTGCATCCCACCTTCTAATCTACTTCGGGCAGGTTCTTCCCAGATTTTGGATTTATCCTTCTTTCTTTTTCTTCACCAGGAAGCCTGTGAAAGCTGGAGGTCACCTGGGGGGTGGCTGGGGCTGGGCACACCAAGGCAATGCAGCCTCCTCCTGCCCTAAGTGGCAGCAGCTGGAAATTCAGGGCTGTGCAAGGAGGAGGACGCACGAAGCTGTGGCTGGTGGGGTTCTCCCACCATCACCAGCACAGCCAGCACGCCGGCGCCAACGGGATGGTGAAAGGAGCCCTGCGCAGGGATCCGCCTACTGCTCCTCTCCCGGGTTTGCCCCTATAGACACACTTTTCTGACACATGCAGATTTCTGGGCCCTCCCTGGGCAATGCGAGTCCGATCCTGTTCCCTGCACGGCAAGGATTTGCCATCGTTTTGCATTAGCCTCGCACGATCTCGGTATTTATTTTTGCTAATATGACACAATTAAAGGGTAATCGTATCTGTACCTTTCATACCATGTCAGGCAAAACGAACGCTGTTAGAAGGCTGATGCTAACGTGACACGATGGGACGCAGCTAACACGGAGAAACATTCAGACCCAGGTAAGGCAGAGACACAGGGGCGGGGGCTCCGGTGGTGCCGCTCCCTGGGCGGTGTGCTGCTCCCCACCGGGACTGGTGCCTCCCCGCACTGGGGCCATCATGGGAATGGAAGAGGAAAAACCCCAAAACCCCTCCCGCAACCTCTGGCCGAGGTGGCTGATGCCTTGCTGGCTGCTTCCCCTCGCGGTGCCCGATCTCTGCTCGCAGCATCCCCGACACTTTGCACCCTAAGGAGCCCTCTCCATCTCCAACTTTGAGGCATGGTGGCCAAACTTGGAGGAAATAATTAACAATTATTTCACAGGAGAAGGTTCCAGCTGGAGCAGTATCTGGTGGTTGAACATATATCTAACAAAGGATTGTTATTTAAGCAATAACCCTTGAGAAATTGGTCGTTACCAGCATTAAACGACTCAGCCCATTGCCAAGGATGGTTAACGCTCTAATAAACTGGTCATTAACTGCAGTAACAATGAATTTCGAGGGGATTATTGCTATTATAAACCTTAATCAATGGTTTATAACAGCAATAATGTGGTCCTTTCTTTTAATGGTAAGTAGTGCGGCATGAGCAGCCTGCTTGGAAATATTTTTGGTATGGCTGATAAGACAAAAACAGGTGTTGAAAGCCCTCCAATTCCAAACACTTTTGGGGAGGAAGAAAAGACCAAGGCAGGTCACCCAGAGAAAGGTGGGATGGAGTGGGGTGGGATGGGGGTGGGGGGATGAGATGAGATGAGATGGGGGTGGGGTGGCCGTGGCTTTTTGTTTGCTGCTTATCTGCAGCGTGAAGCGGCTGAGGAACAGGGAGGGCTCGCACCGAGCCTGAGGTGGGCCAAGGCGCCAGGTTCACTGAGCGGCTGGGGAAAAGCCAGCGATGGGGGCAGGAGAGCCCCTGACCACCTTTGGGATCTGCAGACCCCTCTGCGGAGGGACAGAAGCAGCGCGGACACAGCCCCTTCCTGCTGCACCCTGTGCATCCCTCAGGACATCACCCACGGCAATACAGCAAGGTCGCAGCCCGGCGCCGGCGTCTTTCCAGACGGCTTTAAGAAGCTTTCCCCACCCGCAGCGAGCGGAGCTGAACCGGGGACTGCTGCTGCGAGCACTGCACGCTCCCAGAAATCCCGGCTGGGCCGAGGCTCAGCTCTGTGCCCGTCCGGGGAATTATCCCTGCTCCTGCCATGAGCAGCCGCGCTCGGAGCTGGGGGCTCCCGGGGGAGCAGTGAGCGCTTGGGCCGCACGGCCCAGCCAGACAGCGGGCGGTAATCACACCCTGACTTACACAGAGATTTTCTCTCCGCTGCGCTTGAGGTTTTGATGGATCCTCAGAGCAGGTTCTCCATCTCTGCCCTTATCCCTGCGCTCCCGCTGGCCACGGCTGCCTCATCCCGCATGAGCCAGGGCGAAGCCACGGGCAGCTTGGGGCTTTGGCTGGTCGGGGCAGCCCCCGACACCCCACATACCTTGTGCGCGGTGCTGCTGTCCCTCGGACATCCCTGTCCCTCGGAGATGGCTGGTGATACTTCTCCCTCTGCTTTTTTTTTTTTTTTTTTTTTTTTGGAGAGAAGGCTGCACTGGAATAAATTGGAAAGTTTACTTCATGTAGCATGGAAATAAAAAAGCTCATTCAGAAAGTTAATGATTTATTTTATAGTTTCATTATCAGGGTCACATTACTCAATAGCATTTCAAACATGTCATTTGTACAAACTATGGTAATTAAAATTTATAACGTACTTCATCAGCGGCATATGAATCTTTTAGCCAGCACTCTGCTGTCATATAAACAGTGTAATTTCAGCTGCAATTCACCCTTTATTGGCTCTCATTTGTGATTTAACAGCCATCAATGACTGTGCTATAAAGAATAAATTAACCATCCGTAAACCTTATGATGACAGGGACAGTCAAACAGACTTAAACTGCCTCCACCAGGCTCTGGTTAGCCAACAGGGATCAGGCGCGGGAGGTGGCACGCGAAGGCGCGACTGCTCGGTGCCGGGCACGGCTGCTCGGTGCCAGTGCAACTGCTCGGTGCCGGGCACGGTGTGCAGAGGGTGCACCGCGGCCTGCCTGGTGCTCCCAGAGCTCCCGGTGTTCCCAGTGCTCCCAGTGGCCAGCCTCCCACAGGCAGGAGGACAAGGGACGCACAAACCCAACCCCAGCAGCTCCAGCCCCAGCTTTACGGATTTCAGAGCAAATCCACCACGAGCGATTTCCTAATCGGGGGCTCCTTGCAGCCGGCAATTATCCAGCGGCTTATTTGTGCCCATCTTCTGCAGAGGGAGCAGCAGGTTTTAATGGGATCCCTCCGATGCTTAGCGCTGACACTGTACAAAGCTAATAAATGATATGGATTGGATTTGTTACTGAGACATCTCCAAGGAGCCTGGGTCACACAGGCCAATAAAATTGGCCTCATAAATTTACCCTGACACACAGGATTACTCCAGCATTGCTGAGGTCACCTTCTCACACTGATTTATGGCCGGCCCATGGGTTAATAATACTGTTTACGGGGTGGTTGTTTTCCCCTACACGTAGCAGATATTAATCAGCACGTCCGGGCCTTCTCGGCACGCCGTGGGCGGGTGCAGCGCTGGGGGGACGCGGGGTGAGGACGTGGTGGCGAGGGCAGGCGTGATTTATTTCCTCGGCGAGACTTGTCTTGGTTAAAGCCCTTCCAAAAGCCCTCTGGGAGCAGCAAAACAGCCCCGCAGCGGGTCCCGGGCGCGAGAAGGCGGCACTGGGAGCGTCTTGTTGGGAAATTCTGATCCACGTGAGGGATTTCGACATCCAGCGAACTGCAGCTCCCACCCAAGGTGCTGCTGGGCGCAGCGAGCATCAGCACGGCACCTTTGTGCCCATCCGGGCGTGCAGAGCAGCGTGCCCGAGGCTCAGACGCGGCGAGGCAGCCGGCTGCAGGCACGCCAGCAGACTTTTCCAGACCCCACGGAGGGCAGGGCAGAGTTTCTCTGCTTTTAGCACACCCGGGTGAAGCACTGCTCTGCGAGCACTCCTTCTGCAGGACCTCGCTGCAAACGGGAGCTTGCAGGTGACTGCAGGTGACTGCAGGTGGACGCAGCTGGAGGGAGGTCCTGGCAGGGACATCTCAGCACCACGCCTCGGCCCGGCAGCCTGCAGAAATGAAGATTTCCCCAGGTCAGCGCAGGGCTGACCTCTGCAGCAGCTGCAGCTCCACGCCTATAGGTGCCGAGTGGCCTGTGCTCCTCTCCCACGCACTGAAGCCCGCTCGATGGCTCAAATAACGCCGCGTTCTAGGGAGCACTCTGCCGGGGGACGTCATCCCAGGCGTGCACTGCCCAGGACAGAGTAAAACCTCTCCTCCCCACGCTGCCAAGGGCGAGAACCTGCTTCTCCCTCTCCATAGCCGAGCTTTTGTGTGTCCAAATTCACTTAGCAGGGAGGAGAGGAGAGAAAGGCCAGCTGAGCAGCTCCGGCCCTTCGATGCTGCCCGAGCACCTGCCTCCTGCAGCAGCAACGAGGGTCCTAGTGCCAGGCTGATGATGGCAGAAATAAAGTGCCATTGGAACCCGGACACCCGGCCTCAGGGCTCCACATCCTCCTCTTTCAACATCTGCGGGAAACAACCTTCATGGGAAAAACCCGTCGGAGCGCACCCATTCCTCTCAAACGCTCCTGGTTCCGCTGACTGCCAGGGCTTGAGGCCCTGCAGCAAAGCGGCGTGAGGGTGGGGCAGAGCCAGGTGCCCTCGTGTCCGTGCGGCCGAGCGACCGTCCCCGCACGGCGACGCTCCCGCAGCGCTCCGGCCCCTCTCCGTGTGCTCACCCCGCAGCCAGCCCCGCTCCTGCTGCTTCGTGTTCCTTTCATCCTGCCCTAATCGGAGGGGACAGGTGAGATGTGCTTCAAAACACTGTAATCATATTTTAAATGGAAATGAAATGTGTGAATTAAATGTAAATTACAGCAGAATGGAAGGACAATCACTATTAGTTAAGGTCTGACACCTATTTTTGCAGACCTTTCCTAAATGCCACAACTTGTTTCTCCGCACTCGTGACGAGGACTTGTAATTACGCGGCAGCTGCTCCCGCAGCCGGCGGCCAGCGGGGGCCGGGTGCTCCAGGCAGCGACGGGCTGCTCGCTGGTGCTGCGGAATTAGGAAGCAGCGATGATATTTTTATTCGGGAGCCACGAAAATAAGCCTTGGTGTTTTCCCCCTGAAAAGGTGAGGCAGTAATACAAAAGGACGTTTTTATAGAGTCAATTTATTTAAGGGTTCCCCCATTTGCTTTTATATTGGAAAAATATGTGCCCTGCCAATAAGCCGAAATTTCTTCTTCATCCCTAATCTCGGCCCCATCTCCTCCGAGCCGCCGGCTGCGCCCGCAGCCCCGCCATGCCCTGAAGCCTCCCAGCAGCCCCGCCTGCCTGCTCTCATGGAAGCACCCAGAGGCCATGGCACAGGGGTGTGAGACGTGGAGGTGGGGACGGGCAGGGACGGCCCTGCCCTGCGGCTGCTGCCAAGCTGCAGCAGTGCCTTGGGCGGGGAAAGCGGCGCTGAGCAGGGTGGGCTGGCACCCGCTCCTTGCTGAGATTTCCTCCTGCGCCCGCTGTTCTGTCCCCACGTAGAGACAGAACACTTGCTGCTCTCCTTGTCACTGGGGTGCCCACAGGAACTTTTCAGCTGGGAAAACTGAGCATCCCTGTCCCACGGAAGCTGAGAGCTAGGGGCTGATTTCAAACCTGTTAACACCTGCGGCTACTTGGCAAATTTTTGATTCTCTAAGTGCTGGACAGTAAATACTCAAATGAAAACGGATAGCTCTGGCAGCCTCAATACATTGCCTAGGACATTTTGCTCAGGTGACGAAATGCCTGGCTCGGGGCACTGCAAATGTCCTCTGTGCACCCGCAGACGTTCAGCCGCACTCCAGCAGCAAGAACCAGGTTTTGCTCCTTTCTCAGGTTTCCCTTTTCCAAAGCAGGAGGATATTTGTGCTTCATTTCTTGCATTATTGGACTGGGGGAAATATATCATCCCATGTTGGGATAATCACAGCATTTAATTCTGGTTTCAATAGTTCTTAGAGTTATATATATATGGTACATTGAAACAAAATGTGTTTTGAAATGGAAAAAAACCCTATGCCATTTAATTCCTAAAAGGTCAAACTGAAATGCTTTGGCCTTATCGAAATGATTTTCCCCTTTGATTTTTCTTTCCAAATGCAATTTCATCAAAATCAGTGCATTTCCACAAACGTTTCACCTTTGGTGAAATGGCATCATCTGCCCGGGAAGGGGCTTGGGTGGGAACGGCTGCGCGGCTCCGCGGGCACGCGGCCGGCTGTAGGGCGTGATACCGTGCTGGGGCTGGCAGCTGGCCCGGCCCCGCGGCGGTGGACACGGCCCCCACTGCCACCAGGCGATGGACGTGGCTCCCGTTCCCACCAGGTGACTTCACCGCCTGGCCCTGTGCTGGATCCTCCCCGAGCAAGAGCACTGGGAGTATCCGGAGCCTTCCTGCCTGTTTTCACAAAGCTTGCAGCATTGTCAGAAAGGAAAGGGTACCATCTGGTTAGCCCTTGTTTACTGCACACCCTGCCAGTTTGAGCTTATTAATCATATTTACCCAAGTATCTTAATTACTCCCTGTCTAGCGACTTGCCTTGCACTCAGCTGTTGACCCGCTCCCCTCCCCTCTCCCTCGCTCTTCTTTTCCCCCCCTGCTTTTTAATTCCTCTCTACCATTAATCACAGGAGCGGCGTGGGCAGAGGAATCTGCAGCTAGAGCTTGCTTGGGGCAGGGTGCATGGGGCTGGGTGCACGGCGCAGGGTGCACGGGGCCAAGTATATGGCATGGGGTGCGTGGGGCCGGGTGCTGCCGGGGCTGGCGGCGGGCAGACACCGTTACAGGCGGTAATTTGTTGATCCAGGCTCTCCCGGCGCTCCAGTGCGAGAGTGGCACCGTTTTCTTTACGACCTCATAAAGTCACAGCCGAGAGGCCGATTTGGAAAACAAACTGCCTCAGGTTGACAGATAATTAGATACAGGGGACATATTATACGCCTTTGCATATAAATGCGCTCCGAAGCACGTTGGTTCATCGCAAGTTTAGGCGGCGGGAGGAGCAGGTATCCCGGCACGGCAGGATCCGCGCCCCGGTGCCTCCGGCTCCATTTTACGGCCCCTCCAGCCCCGCTTGCCGGTGTCAGAGAGGCAGACCCGCCCGGTTTGCTTGGCTGTGGGCTCCTTCCCCCGCAGCCTCGCGAGCCTCCCGCTTCCCGCGAGGCAGGGCTGCGCTCTGCAGCTCGGGTTTGATGCTCCCGCGCGTGCAGCGGGAGGAGCGCCAAGTGCAGATTCATTGCTATTTCGGTGTTCCTATATCACGGCCCAATCTCGCTCCTCCCGCCAGCGAGCCCGCTGAGAGCAGCGGAGCAATTCAGACACGCCACGGCCCCTGTATTTATACGGCAATTCAGCATCCCGCTCCGCCAGCCCCGAACCACGAGGTTCCAGATATTAAAGCAAAACAAAGCGGTTGGGGTCCCTTTTATGCGCTCCAAGATTTAAGGTGCCAGCCAGCCGCGCTGTCGGGCTCCCAGGGTTTGCTTTGCCAGGCGAAAGCCAAGGTCCCCACACGACCACGCTCCCTGCTGGGGTTTGCCGAGCACAGCCCTGACGTGTGGGGTTTGACCGAATTTTGCATGCATTCCGCATGCTCCTCCTCACTTTCTGGTGTTTTCTTCCCCTTCAGATCAGCCCTGCCCCACACCAGGGTGACCTTTCTTTTCCTGCTCCCCCCCACTCTTTCTGAGGGGAGGCAGAAAATGCCAATTAAATGGTCACATTCCCAAGGAAAGCTTCATTATCAATCATTCTCCCCCAGAAAGGGAAAATAAAAATATGTGTGGGAAAGATAAAGCTGTCAGAAAAGGAAAGAAAATAAAAATCCAACCCTAAACCCCCAGCAGCCCCCATGGAAGGAGGTGATATAAATAGAGCCGCTGTCGCCTTGATGAATTAGATCTCCTGTTAATTAGGATACATTGATGCAAGGGCTGTCCGAGCAGCCCTTCGCCTTCCCCCAGATCACAGCCCGGAGTGGTTCTGCACCAAAGCACCCCGGTGGCGGCAGAGCCGGGGCTGGGCCGTGCACACTGGTGCTCCCTGTCCCGCCCGCAGCTTCGCGTCCCCTGCAGCCGCTCCCTCCCGTGCCCCCGGCACCCTCCAGGCTTTGCAGGTCCCCTCCCCGCCGCCCGTCGTCACCGGAGCATTGGTGAGTCTGAGGGAGAGAGGGGAGAAAAAGTGCTGTGCTGTGTGGATTATTGTGTGTTTGTCATCTGGAGTGGTATAAGCTGTAGGTACAGCATCTCCCAGCGGTGATTTATGGCCCCTGTCAGGCAGCACCAGCGCTTTGTCTGCTGTAGCGTGGAGGATGAATGCGGCGCTGTCAGCGCGGGCAGGGCTGGCTTTCTCTCGCTCTGCTCCGCGCACTCGCTCCCCATTTCACGCCACTGAACATAAACAATCTTTTGTAAACCTGACAGTCACACTTGCTTCTTTGGAAACATAAAGCAGGAATGTATGACTCGGCTTTCATTGCCCCATTTCCTGGGCTGTGTAGAAAGCTCTCCAGGAAGATGGGAGAGGGGAGAGACCTCGGCGTGATCCCCAGACGGATGCAGGGAACGCTGGGGTCACAGCCTGCTCTGTAACAGCCTCCTGCGTGCCCACCAGGTGCAACAGTCTTACAAAAACCAATGCCCTGCTGTTACTGCCAGGAGTAATGGCAATAATCCTGCATGCGGAGAGTGCCCTGCGCTCTGTGCTCAGTTCCACCTGAAGTCGGAGGAGGGAATTCAGAAGTTATGGGGGGAAAGGCAGGGGAAGAGCCAGCTGGAGCCCGTCAGCCCCAGGGGTGTGAGGTGCGCAGAGCCCCTGGTCATGGTTACTGGGGAGATTCAGCCACGGAAATCAAGCCTCATGGATTTAAAACCTGCCTCGTGTCTCCTGGTGGCACGAACCAGCACACAGTTTTCCCACCCAGGGGCTGAAGCTCCTCACCCAGGCAGAAGGAGCAGGGCTAAAAGCAAGGAGAAGCAGCCCCAGCCCCGTGTGCCCTGCCGGCTTCGTCCTCCCCGGCCCTTCCCGCGGCTTTGGGAGCACAGGTGCCAGGCGGGGCATGGTGGCGGAGGGAAGCAGCTCGCCAGTACTTTGGTGTTTTCTTTTCCAGACGGTTTGCTTTGGAAGTTCCTCCGTGTGAGCCTCGAACATCTGCTGAGGAGGAGCTGCTCGCTCTAGACGCAGTGAGGCTGCTGGAAGGGCACGTTCTGCGGGGAGCACGGCTCCCACAGCCGTGTGGCAGGGCTGCCCCTGTCCTCATCCTGTCCTTGTCCTTGCCCCATGGGGCCTGGGGCACGTGGGCTCTATTAAAATCCTCGGCTGTACCTCGGGTGGGATCTGCGGTGGGCTCTATCTGTGTCAAGGTCCCCTAGAGCTTAGGGAGAAGCATCCTTAAAAAATATACCGATATATATTTGCATAAATCTGAATAAGTAAACAAACCGGTGTCTTCCATTGTGGCCTTTCCAACACGTTTTAAACCAGTCATTTACAGCTGTGAGCACAACCAGATAGGTGCTTCAGTGACAGCACTGCCGCAGCGCATTTAGCTGAGCGCAGCTGGGGCTGGCGGCCTGCAGGAACCGCAGAAAATGTGAGTAACGGGGTCACGGGACGGGGAGGGGAGGGAACTTTCCTGGCGGCGTGTGGAGCCGCGGCCTCGTGGCGAGCCCCGTGCTGGTGCTGGGTGCGCCGGGAGCTTCCCGCAGCCGCCGGCCCCATGCCAGAAGTGACACCCAATCACTCACCCACGGGGAGGAATAATTGCGACAACAGATGATGTACAGGGAAAAAAGGAAAAAGGGCTGGCGAAGCCTGAGGGACGCTGCGAGCAGCGCTCGGAGGTTGCTGGGAGCTCTGCCTAACCTGATCCTGCACATGCCTTCGTGTACGTGCATCAGCACATGAACGCGTGCATGCACATCTGCTCTGAACAGGAGGAAAAGCAAACCCATGGCCCCTTGTTGCACTTCGCAGGGAGAGGCGCGCGAGCCAACAGTGTGGGCTGGGCTCTTCCGAGTTTTAATGGGAGGCAGCTCCTGCAGCACTGCAATGTTGCTGTGGGGGAGCAGGGTCGGACAGCTAAGGCACTCGGCAGGGCACCTCTTACACTTCACACAGGGGTTTAATTTTAACAAACCCGCAGAGCCTGGAAGCTTACATCTGCAAATCCATTCCACCCTCCTCTTGTCACACCGTCATCATAACTAAGCTGGCTGTAGAGAGGTGTTGTGCTTAATTGAAAGCTCATTTGCAGCTCCCATCAAATTGCTTTCCTGTCCCCTACAAACTACCCATCATCCTGTACGAGAACAAAACCAAAGACTTTATGAAAAAGACGCTGCTTGCAGAGAAACGATGATTGAGCGACTGCTTTGGAGGCCAGACTACTGAACAACAGCTCGAACACATCGTTCGTTATCTGATGGCTTTTCACAGCAAAATCATCATTGGTGTGTGGTAACTTCTGACAAAATTGGGCCCCCCTGATCCTCATGGGGACCGACGCAGCTGGGAGCACCGCGGGCACCTCGCTGCTGCTCCGGAGGAAAAACACACTCTGGAAAACACCTGGAAAATTGTTTAGCCCTTTCCACTTCAACTGACCTCCTTTCTCCTTCCCAGAGACAAAATAGAAATCAGACAGGATTTGGGAAAGCTGAGGGAAGGGGAAAAAACCTATAAATAAAAAAAGAATTTCCCTGAAATCCATCTGCTGATCTGCTGCCTTTGAGCACACACCAGCGCAGGCCGCAGACCCGCACCAGGGCTTGGCTCCAGGCTCAGCTCGAGGATTTTGCTCTGACAATTCAGCCTCTGCTGCTCAGTGTATTTCAGACCAAATCTATTTCCTAGCAGGAGCACGGGCAGGACATATCGCAGAAAGATTTAGGTGATGCACAACCTGCAGCCCTCCTCGGTCTCGGTGGAAGGGCCCGCAGCTTCGTGCACCTGCAGAGCGCTGGCTTTGGTGTGCAAACGGCCCCAAAGCCAACCAGCTGCCTCCAAAGGCACAAAGCAAAGCCCCGCAGCCCGCTCCTGGCCTGCCGGCTCGTTCCACGGCGCAACACAACGCCGAGCCCCGCTGCAGCACCCCGCCGGCCCCGCGCTCTCTGGATGCTGCATCCCAGCCCGGCAACTGCCGTTCTGCTGCCCGTGTGCTGGGTGCTGAGATCACCCCGGCTGGGCTGGGAGACACAACCCTCACGGCAGGCCGGATGGCGGAGGTGGAGAACTCTCCTAGAAGATCGCACACGCATGTTTGAGGCTCAGGACCTTGCAGCTGCACCAAGCAGTGTCTTCAGCTCTTGCCAGCTAAACCCCGCGCTCCTGATGGGTAGAATTCCTCCCAGCTTATGGTCACTTCTGCTGAGCCCTAACGCTGCCCCGGTGCTCAAGGACCCCTCCTCAGCTGCGCCCACCCCAGCTGGCACCGTCTCTCCCCATCCCAGCCAGGTGAGCACTCTTATTTCCACAGGGAGCATCGATTATTTTTTCCTGCGGCTGCACTTGCTGCACACAGGAGTTATGGGTCTGTCCACACCTGCGAGAGAAACATTATCCTCAGCCTTCAAGGGTGAAGCATCCTATATTTACTTGGACTAAATAATGATTCTTCTCTATCTTTCATATCAGGATTTAAGAGCACCCTGGAGCTACCAAGTTTATTAGAACCCGTAAGAAGAACTGTACCATAAACGGGACAACCGCGGCCATAAACCTGCACCTTGAAGTTGTAACAAATCCTGGGACGCTGAAGTAGGACACGGTCTTGTCTCAGTCAGCAGAAAGGAAAAGAAAAAAAGGAAAGTAAAAAAAGAAGAAATGCAAACTTAAGCAGAAAAGAGGCCTGGAAATATAGAGGAGAAGAAAGGGAAAAATAATAATAATAAAGAAAAGCACGCAGCTTGCACAGCCTGCCCAGCAGGAGCCCTGGGACAGGCGCCCACAGGATGAAACTCAGCTCAGGCTAATGGGGAGAGGGGGAGAACGGGGCACTGCGGGCGGCAGAGCGCGGCGCCGGGGGAGTTCTGTGCTGCCCCTTCCCCGCTGGGCTTCTGCTCTTTCACTCCTCGGCTTTCCCTTACCAGCGCTTATTTCGCTTGCGTTTCCTTTCCTCAGCAGCCCAAATCCGCAGTCCTCAGCGCTCGTGGGGCTGCTGCAGGCCGGGCAGCTCGGGGCTGCCCTCGGGCGCGCTGCGGGGCTGCAGGAGCCACGGAGAGCCCCGTCCTGCCCCTGCGGCCTCACCCTGTCGCACTGGGTTATTTCTGCTGCTGTTGAGTAGATGAAGTGACAGAGGGCTTTTTTTTAAGTAATTGAGTTTTATTTTGGAGAGGGGAAAAACGGAGAGCTAAGTGGGAAAAGGAGAGAGATAGGAATAAACCACACATCTTTTTATATAGGATCCACAGTTAATTCTTAATTAGAACTGACAGATGCTTCTCCCATAATCCTATCCCCAACATGCTCTGTTTGCTTTGTTTGGCGCTGCATGATACATGGTGGCATCGTAATGACCTTTCGCAACTCGTCCTGGAAGTGTTATTGGCACTCCAATGATTTATTGCATGTTCCAGTTGATTACTGGGCCATTTGTCAACATTTTTTTTCGCTCTCCATAAACCTGTCTCCTGTGTCACAGACATTCGCGGGCAGGAAAATTTAAACAAATACAGCATGCAGCTCGCAGCCGGCTCTGCCTCCTGCTGCTGCGCCAGCACGGCCCCGTCCCGGCACCAGGCTGTGGGCGCTGCTCTGGCAGCCTGCTGTTGGAAAGCCACCTCCGGGCGATCCCTGCCACTTGCTCAATCGTTTATCGGCATTTCGGTACCGCTTCTGGGAACGTGGGAAAACCAGCGCTGGAATTAACCACCAAAACAATTATCTTCAGAACGACTGCCTGAGGACAGGCTGCACTCTCACCCCCAGTTACCACCACGGGTTTCGTGCAGGAACGGGGCTGGTGGCACGGGGGCTGCATGAGCCCCCCAGGCCAGCACGGCTGTTTTGAGGCAGCACATTTGGGATCGGGGTGGGGGCATTAGGCGAGACGGACCAAAATCCTCAAGATAAAAACACAACTCCTGCACCCCGAACAGGGCCAGCGCTCCGCGCCAGCGAAGCTCCAGGCCCCCGAAACGGCCGTCACAGAGGGAGGCACCCAGAGCCACCTGCCTGCTGTTCACACCCCGGCCCGTCGCTGGGGGGGACGCAGCGGCTGCTGCAGCGGCCTGGAGCATCTGCACTGCATTTCGAGGAAGCGTTTCCAGGCGCTCGTATAAATCACTGCTCCTCGCTGCAGTAAAGGAGAGGCATTGTTTCACGGCCGTGACATCAATGCAGGCCACATAAATAATTTTTTATTAAGTGTGCAGTGCCCTGTAAAAATACACACACAATCTGAGGATACTGCAGAGCGAATGCAGAAGCAGGGCCAGCTCCACGTGGTCTGCTGCGAACAGAGGAGGCTGGGATGAGAAAGGGAACTCGCTGGGGTGGGAGAGGGGTGGCTGGGTCTTTTTCCAATTCCAGCTCGGATCGGCATGTAATGTATGGCTTAATTTCCTCTCAAATTAGACACTTGATAAAAAAAGTTATTATATCTGTCAAGTTGCCAGTGCTTTTTATGAGTGTGATAAACTAAGAACCACTGCTTTACAAACCTTGATAGGATGTTTCAGTACCTGGAAAACAATTTTATTGCAGCCTGGACTACTAACAAATTGCAAATACTGATTAAGCCATAAAGTTACAACAACATTAAAAAATAATGAGAGGTTATTGCACGGGGGGAAGGCTCGCAGGCAGTGGATGCAGCTCTCCGTCGCGCGGCAGCGGCCGGCCTGCGCAGTGCGTTCCCACCCGCCGGAGGCGAGCGCGGTGCTGCAGGTGTGGGGTGGCCAAGCCGAGCCCGGGGCAGTCCCACACGGCTGCACCCAGCTGCAGCGGCCCTGCCGCGATCACCCGCACCCGAGCCAGCTCTGGGCAGGGGCTGAGAGCCCAAATACTGAACGATACAGATTCTGGGTCACCCTGTGCCTCAGTTTCCTGTCTATAAAACGAAGGCCAGAGCAGTGCTTCTGCGTCAGGACGGCGGGAGGACTGGCAGAGGCTGTGCCGAGGGCTCGGGGTCTGTGCAGACCCCCCAGACCTGTGCTGGGGGACACAGGGACGCGCTGCCTTTCCCAAATAGAACTGCAAGGCAACGTGCAACTTCTGGGCACCTCTTCCTCTGCCACCGCTCTGCACCCTGTGGCCTGAGCGTGCCCGAGGGCCAGCACCGCTCACCAGCACAGGGTAAGGGGGGAAACCAGGTTTCAGCCCCCGAGCCCTCCTGCTGAATCGCCGCCACGCAGCTCTGCAAACATGGGTGTGTTTGAGCTCGGCTTTCGCAGCAGTTGTTTGGACAGAGCCCAGGCTGCCAGAACCTCCTGGGGAGCCATGGACAAATTCCTGCTGGGAGCTCCTGGGGTACATGGAGCAAAGTGCAGCCTGTGCTGGGCCTGCGCGGTGCGGTCCGGGTCTGTTGATCCCCGTGGTTTATTGCTTTATGGTAGAGAACCCTCCACGCAATGCCATTGCTCCCCAGGAACACTGGCTCTCCCGGCTGCCCTTCGAGTCTCACTAGATACAGTGTGCAGCTGGTGACCTTAACCACACAGAACTGTTTTTGATCTCTGGATAATAACTGGATCAATGACAACAGGAACTCTTGTGCAGAAGGGACATCACAGGACAATGCAAATCAGCTCCCAGCTCTCTTGCTTTGCCTGCTCTCCTAGAGCAGAACTGCTCCCAAACCAGGGCATTCCTGCTGTGAGCACCCACACCTGCACGTCACACCTGACCCTGGCCCCACTCACCACCAGTGTGCAAGGATTGATGATGCACTTCACAAACACCTGAAGAGAAGCAGCAGAATGCAGTTGCATCGGGAAACCTCTCCAAATTCAAGCTCATGTTCACCCTTGTTCTCTTCCCTACCATCTGCTGAGCTCTGCTCGCTGTGCAGGTGCTCTGAGGCCAGCAGGACGCGGGGCTCAGCTGGGCGCACCTGGCCGGCCCCCTGCTCTGCCTGCCCCGGCCCTCGGCTGTGTGCCCTTTCTTTCTGCTCCCAAGAGCAAACTTTGCTTGCAGCTCTTCCTCCCCATGCTCTGCTCAAGGCCCCCCATGCTCAATCACTGCATGGCTGAACTAAAGACACCGCAATTAAAAGAATTTAGGGTTGTTGCCACGCTGGTGCTGGTGCCAGGGCTACACACATCACCACCCGTCTCCGTGTCCCTGCACGTCCCTTATCTTGCCTGCAAGCCACAGAGGTTCCCTTGCTGTCCAACCCTTCCCAGCCTCGTGTGCCCTCTGTGCAGCAGACGGAGTGCAGCCGACACGCAGCGCTGTTTCCTGCAGGGCTGCTCCCCTCAGCTCCCAGCCCTGCCCATGCTCCGCCTGCCAAGCGGCCCCGCAGAGCCCCGAGCCGTGGTCGCACCGCTGCGCTGCGTCTCGCGCGTCCCCGAGGTGAGCCCGGCTGTGACTGGCACCCTATGGAAACAGCGCTGCGTGCGAGCGTGATCTAAAAGCGTTTGCTTATGCACACACAGAACTGGCATTTTGCTAGATTTAGGGAAGTAAGCAAGACGTATTTGTCTGCGGAGGCTTTGCACCTTCGGCAATTATGTCTGCAGTCTGGAAAACAACAGCAGCAGGGTTGCAGCAGGGAGGGAAAAAAATTCTATCATGTCAGAATAATGAGATCTGTGATTTCAGCACTTACTGGGTCAGAGACGCACACAGTGTGTTATCTGTAATGCTTTCCTCTGACATTCAGGGAAATTGCATTTATGCAGAGGACACGAGGCACTGAAGCAGGGACTTTGCCAGCCTCCAGCGGGATGCTCGGGGCTCCCTGGGGTGCGGGCCGGGAGCTGGAGCACCGCAGCCCCGCAGCCCGGCGGCTTGAAGCCGTAACGAGACGCAAGGTCCGCTCTGCAGCCGCACGGGAGCACAGCACCAGCCACGGCCCCGAGCCTCGCGATGCTGCTCCTCCCTCAAAGTCGAGGGGCCCGCAGGCAGTCAGCGTGGCCAGGCTCACAGAACAGAGCGCCAGGTGGAGCGGGCGGTTTCCAGAGGAGGCAGAACGGTGTTTTCTCATGATCTGGAGTTTTAGAGAAGCAGTTTAAAACCAGAGGAACTCCTCATCCTTCCTCTCCTGTTAGAAACCCAAAGCAGTGAAACTCCAAGCATTTGCTTGACCATTAAATTCCTCGTGTTTCCATCCAAAACAACTTGCTTTCTACACAAACACGTTTTTTCCAACAAAAAACTCTTATCTGATAAGGAACAAGCGACGCTGCACATCGCAGGGAGTGGGGCCAGCTGCTCAGGCTCCAGCCCTGGCCAAGGAGCCGAGCAGGGCCCCTGCCGCAGAGGCCACCGGTCCGTGCTGCGAGCAGAGCCCTCAGAGCCGCAGCACAACGAGCAGAGCTGAGGGGCTTCTGCTCCTTGCTTCTCCCCCGTGTCCCTCACCACCCAGGGGTTTTCTTGCAGCTTCTGCTGCTTCTCTTGTTGCCACCTCTCTCTTCTTCATGGGAGAAAACCATGCACAGACTACAAAGACCTTGTTTTCCAGCTGCTAAAGACAGATTGAAATACAGCCTGCGCCAGCACCTGGGATCAAACCTCCCACTGTGGGAGCGGCCGCCCCAGCCCAGGGCCAGGCCTGCATTTTGCCAGCAGCTCCTATATTTACAGTTTTCCTTCAGGGCTTGCGTTACCGGCCGCAGAGCTCTCGCCGTCAGGATCTGGAGTTTGTCTTGGAGCCGCCCTGCGAGCGCACGGGGCTGCCTCCGCCGGCCTGGGCAGTGCTGCAGCCCAGCAGCAGGGCAGGGGGCTGCTCTGGAGCCCCCGGGGCTCGAGGAACCCCACGGGCGGTGCAGCCTCACGGTGACCACGGCCCCGCGGCTGCTTTACGGCGATGGAACCAACTCACGGCGATACAAAACGCTCTCCTTCATCCAGCTGCTGAGCTTTTGGGCAATTATTTGGAAGTAATGAAAGTGAATGCATGACATTTAAAAAAAGAAACTCCGCTGTCAGCAGGAAAGCTGCCACATTCCTCCCGCACCTCGGAGAATACGCTTAGCTTGAAATAATGTTCATTTTAGCAGAGTTGTAAATTACAAGTGTGTTAGGGTCTTGTGGGATTTATTACCATTTGGAAAGAGGTTATAGGCCTCGCGCTGTTGCTGCTGCATCTGGTGCGCTACAGAGCAACCACAGAGCAAAATTTGGAGGCAAAAGAAAGCACCTTTTATAGCTCCTCTCCGGTGGCTTGTATCGCCAGCATTACACATGCACACACACACCACCTTCAGCAGTAAAGAGGAAGGATTTCACAATCCCTTTTCCCAGTCGCCCGCTGTAATCGATCTGCCGTTATTAATGCCGACGACGGAGCCTCGCTGGGCACGGAGCGCGGCCGGCGGCCCCTGACCCGTGGGGACGGCCGCGCCGCTTGCTTGGGTTCTGCTCTTTTTTTCATCGCAGGTGTTTCATAAAAACGCAGCCCCGGACCTGGCAGGAAGCAATAAGCTCGAGCTTCCTCTGCATGAACCAAAGGGATTTCTTCCTCCCTTCTGGCAAGGCTGGGGTTCTGCTAATGTAAGATTAATGCTCTTCAATCCTGACCCTGCTGTCTTCGGTCTGTAAATGCTGAAGGGTCACCTTTAGTCCGTGCCATTAGTGATTAATTAATCTCAGCGTTTATTTGACCCATCCCTCTCAGTGAGGATTTCTGCACTGAGGCTGTTCCGCTTCCTTTCCCTTCATCTCCTGTGCTGTTCCCAGCAGCGCAAGCCCTGGGGGGGGCTTGGCACTGGTGGGGCATCGACCTCCTGCCCAGCTCAGCTCCTGGTGCTGTTCCAGCTCCCCACAGTTTCCCCGTGCAGGGAGGGGATTTTCTTACATCGCGAGCTCTCCCCCTGCATCTGTTTATCTCTGTGAATCCCATTAATTATGTTCTGTGCCTGGACAGCTTATAACACCACATCCATCCTCTAAGAGCTGTTATCACACACCCTGAAGATCTGCCAGATAAATAGCCAGGTCAGCTGCAGCTGTTCCAATATCCCGGAGAAATCAGATTTATCATTTCAGATGAACACAAAGCGGGCCGGCGCGGAGCCCCGGGCCCACCAGCGGGCTGGCTGCGGAGCTGTGTTTCTTGGCCCTCCACGTCCTCCTGCTGCTGCCGCCTTCCATCTGCAGCCCCATGATAAATGGCTGCGGGGTGCCAGGTACAGTTCAATGTTGCAAAATCCCAATATGTGACTTAGGCATCTCGTGGCAAGTCATTAATCTAGAGGGAGGCGGGTGCCAGGACAGGGCTCTCCCTCACCCCGCCGTCAGCTGGACCCACTCGGCGCAGCCGGTGCCAGAGGAGGGAGGAGGGAAGGGAGGGCCCCTGCCATTTTCCATCAGGAGTGCTCTCCGGGCCATTAACCCTTTCCACAGCTGTGCAGCCATGGGCAGATCACACACGGCCTCCCTGGGTTACCCTGCTCTGGTGGGAGAGGTGACACCCACCCGCTCCTTTAGGGGATGCGTCACTGCACCTGGAACCTGCTGATGGCAGCGGGTGCCCCCCAGGGACCCCAGGGACGGGCGATGCTCCAGCCCCTGCCCGCGGCCCCGGGCCCCTCTCGCACCACGGAGCCTCCCCTCCCCTCTGCACCGCGCACATCCCGAGCCGCGTGCCTGGTGCCAAATTGAGTTGTAGCCGTGAATTATTTAGAAGCATCAGTGGAATATTGTTGTATCAGTAACGCAGACTATCAGTTTGTGGCCTTGGGGCTGCCTCAGTTACACACTCCATCACTATTTTCTCTCATGAATAATGTAGGAGCGGAATTACTCTGCATGTAGAGAATTCATACCCTGAGAAAACAAGGTTGCTCCAAAATTAATTTTCCGTACTAAAAGAGCGACAGAAAATCAATTAATCGCATATTATTCTATACGGAGACAGAGTAAGGGAAACAGCGAAAATGGCTGTAGCTATACATCAGCAAATGCTGTATTGGCAGAGTGCTTTGCAGGGCTGTGACTTACAGCCAGCTCCGAAGCAGGTGAATATATTCCGCCCCGCAGAGCCCTGCAGCTCCGGGCCGGGGCTGGCGGCGGCGCAGCTCCCGCAGCCCTGCGGGGCCCATGGAGCTCGGCCTCGTGCCTGCGCGCAGCTCCCTCCTTCGCCCTGAGCTTGGCTCCTGCTTCCCGGGGCGAGCCCCATGTGGACACCAGCGGCTCTCCAGGGATGTGGGGATCCGACCCCAGCCAGCCCCAGCTGGGGAGGAGGTGGGGTCTCCATTCCTGCCTCTTCACCAAGCCCACACGCTGCTGCAGAGTCGGCGCTTCGCCTTCAGCCATCTCAGAAGGGAGCTGAGGGGCTTAATTAATATTTCAAATTGCTCTGAGGCTCGCAGCAAAGCGAAGCATCGCGGCCTCCGAAGATCTCAAGAGGAGCGCAGGCAGAGCCAGGCGCAGGTCCCGGCACAGGGCAGAGGCCGAGCGGTGTTTCCCCTCCTGCTGGCACAGCCTGGCCCTGCCGCCCGCACCCTCCCCGCACCCCGGCCTGCTCCCTCCCGCTGGCTCCTGCCCTCCGACGCCTCCGACGGACTGAGCCAGCACGTGGCCTCGGGGCAGCCGCAGAACCACCGGAGGAAGGTGCAACGACACCGCAACCTGCAGCTGCTCCACTGCCCACCCACTTTTGATTGGCAACATTCGTTGGCTTAACAAACAGCATCATAACTAAGGGATGAGAAATTATGAGGCCGACCTCAAAAGAGCTCAAAACATCAACAGCTTCTTCAGGAGTAAGACTCAAAAGCAAGCTGAACCATAATGAAGGCTCTGGCTATTTTTTACTGCAGCAAATTATTTTCCCCGCGCACCCAGTTCTTTTGTTATCTCCCAGAACCGTTAAGTTTCAAGGGTCATCACACAGTGCAGATCATTATTCCAGCAAAGGAAGCAGCAGCGTTCAAAGTGTTCACAACAAGAACTGCAACTGCAATGGCATTTACAAGTTCCAGCCTTGGAGTTATTAACCAGGATGGTTTCTGGGCTGAATTTACAGGTTTGTGTAAAGTGCTGTTAACAGGAACATTTGAAGAAGCAGCCCTCTGCACCTCTACCAACACGTCCTTCGATTTTTCACCCGTTCTGAACGTGGCTAAAAACCCGCAGCAGGAGCTGGCAGCCATCAGCAACAGGAGAAGGCGCTGGGTGACACCTGGGAGCCCTGGCACCAGCACGCTGCTTTCACTAAAACAGAGGGCAGGCTTTGCTCTCCCTTGCTCCAAACCCTAAACATCAACAAGGATAAAAATAAAACAAGGCATTTTGCGTTTCAGCCCAGCAATCCTGCCCTTTGGCCTCGGCGTTCACCACAATCCATGCCTCTGCCTCTCTAAGCTGTGTATTTTTTTCTGCTTTGGGGACAAAAAAGACTTTCTGTCTCCAATCAGGCGCACACACAAATGCGTGTGTGCACACAGACCCTAACGCAGGGGTTTACCCTGGGGGCGGCGTGGAATCACCCGGTGACAAATGGCACCAAGCACCTGCAAAGGCTCATGCCCATCGCCCCCTGCTCCCCCCAGGAATGATTTACCTCCTGCTTTGCACGGGCACGGCGCTTCCCCGTGTGCAGGAGAGCAGCTCTGGGGTATGGAACTGTTTAGGAAGGGTCTGCGAGTCCCCAGCCGAAGCAGACATGAAAGGGAAGATGCTGCGTGTGATTCATTGAGTGCTGAGCAGCCTGACAGTCCTGCTGCTCGAAACCACTGTCCTCTGGCTTCAGCCCAGCATGGGATGGCTCGGATTAGTGCTGCGGGGAGGAGGAGGAGGAGGATGGGGCTGCAAAGGCCCCAGATGTGCGCAGGGAGGAGCTACTCCGGAGGGTGCACACGGACCCCAAGCAGATGTTTACTGAGATGTTTACTGAGTTTACTGGAATTCTGAGTTAGGACTTGGGCTTTGAGACGTGCCTCGGGCGCAGGGCTGCGGCCGTTCCCCCTGCCCAGCTTTGGCCCACGGCAGCAGAGGGGACGGGGGCTCGCAGGGCTCACTGCCCTCATCCTGCTTCACCCACCTGCTTCGCTGGCCCTGATTCACTGCCGGCAAACCTCCACCCCTGGGCGTCCTGGCGGATTCGGCTCCCTTTGCTCCTCTTCCCCCAAAGTGGATGTGTTTAAAGCCATGGGAAACAAAGGGAAGCGTCTTTCTGCCGCTGCCTTCGTTGGCTGTTGGGACTCATAATTTCCCTTCAGGCGTGAAGGATGGAAACTTCCTCACACACAGAGAAGAGTTCAGATTTTATGCAATAGCCGGCCTCCAGAGCTGGGATTCGCGGTGAGGACAGTTTTCCTGACCTCTGCTCGGTGAGAACTGGCTGCCCCGTGTCCCGCGGCTCTCTGCAGCTGCTCGGGGCAGCTCCGGAGCTCTGTGACACGCTCAGGCCAACAGACCCCAAATGCCACTTCGTCACCGCTCCTCCAGTACTAATACAGGCACTTTGAACACTGGATTATTCTGTCCACCCCCTTTAGACTAAATCTGCCTTGGAAAACAAATGACCCCATTGGGCTCAAAATGCTCCCGCAGCTGACTCCATAATGAGCTGTTTATTATAGTTCCCATAAGTGAAATCCATTAAGTCTGACAGAAATGCAGCTAAAGTTTACATTCAGCATCCGTTTGAGGGGAGTTCTGGGCCTGAATTAAATTTACCCCTTCCCTCCTCCACCCCAGCAAAGCCATACATGATACTTAAATGAATTTTCCATCGTTATTTTCCAGAAGAATGATGCTGAACTTTACTGGGCCCTGGCTGGTCTGGCAAGCGGTCCGACTCGCCTGCTATGAGTCAAAATTTTCTTCTCTCCAGTGTCGGTTTTTAGTCTTGAAAACTTTAAAGGAAGAAAGGTGGTTTAGGGATGACATGGTTCTTTAAATCTTAGAAGCAAGCAATTTGATTTTTTTAAGTGTCCTTTAGAGATTAATGCTGGTGCAATGGCACTGCTATTGTGGCTGGCTGAAAAATGGAGTTTCCATTGTATAAGAAGTTCTGAGGTTTCTCATAATTGTCCCAAATTTAGACTGAAAGCCAGAGTCTGCTAGCGCGTTACAACCAAAACAATTAATCTTCTTCTGGTGTATCAATTATAATATGACCTTAATGCAGAACAGGACAGTCAAAATGAAAGATTTTGGGCTTTTAAAAGCAAAACCCCTTCACAGTTTTCAAGACGAAGTTAAACAAATCCTACATGTCGGCGTGCAACATTTTTAAGCATTGAATCATCAGCGTTCAGCAGAGAAGCTATCCAGGTACATCGCTGTAATCAGATTTCATTACTGCTCGTGAGCACTGTGCAGTGAACTGCAGGGCTGCTGGTGCTGTCAGCAGCGAGGGAAAAGGGCACTGTGTGGGGCAGGGAGCGGGATGGAAAGGAGCAGAAGAGAACAGCAGCGAACGGGCAGGCCAGAAGGGGCAGTAGGGACGGGAGCTAAAAATCCCAAATCGCCAGCAAACCTCCCCTGCCCCCAGCAGGGCTCAGGGCAGCCCCCAGCAGGGCAGAGCGCAGCCCCAGCGCGGCTCCCAGCAGCTCGGGAGCACCCAGGGCCCGCAGGGCAGCGGCTGCTGCCCCCTCCCCGCTGCAGAGCAGGGCCAGGAATGGCCCCGCAGGCTGGAGATGGCTGCGTTACCCAAGCCTGCCACGGGCGGCTGCTTGACCTTGGGAGAAGCACTCCATGCCTCTGCAGATTGTAATCAGGTAATATCTGTGGAGTGCTCCGAAGACTTTTGACAGAGAATGTTGTAAGATGATCCCAAAGGCAATAAAAAACAGAGCGCTGCTGTCCAGCCACAGCAGAACTGCATCCTTCAAATCACATTTCCTTCCTCCCTCTCCTCCTCCTCCAAACACGACACCGACTTGTCAGGTCGGGACGGGTCACCCAGAGCTGTGGCTGCTTCACCGCCAGCAACGTCTGCAGCACATGAGCGCTGGCGGTGGAAGGACTTCAGTTAGCGCAGGTGACTCCAGAGGATGTTCGATGGTCATACTTTGTAAACCTCGCAAAACAGAGTTATTTCTATACGGTTGTGTGTGGTATGTATGCAAGCAGGAGGAACTGTCTGCATTAGCATATAAATGCACTTAAAGTGAGACAAATACTGGTGGTTTTGGCAAGCAGGATACCTCTGGAATCAGAAATGTAAACTGTTTAGAAAAGGAAACGTTTCTGTTTAAACGTAAGGAAAAGGCGGCTCGGGAAGGTAAACATCCTCCCAGTGAAGTCATCACTGTCGGAACCAGCGCTGCCCCTCTGCGTGCCGAGGGGGCGGGGAGTGGGCTGGGGGGCACCGGGCTGCCAGCAGCGGTGCCGGCAGAGGACGGGCACAGCCCGCAGGGGTGCGAGCTCGCGGGAACACCGGCAGCAGCAGGAGGTCCCGTCGCAGATGGGGCAGGTTGCTGAGGAACGCAAACTCTGCAAGGGCTGGGGCGCTCCTTGGTACGTCCTCGTGTGAGTCCTGCGCTGAGCTCGCCAGCTCCGAGCACAGCGAACACGACACTGGTAATGAGGTTTCAGAAGGAGGTTGTGACCCAAGCTTATCTCACTGCGAAGAAAATATTACGGTAGAACAAGGCCTATTCTGTAGGACAAGTTACTTATTCAATGCCATCTCCTACTTGGCTTTGCAGTTGTTTATGCACAAAGGTAACATATATACGGAACCCGGGCCCTCCTGTGCGCTCCCAGCACAGCTTTGCTGCACGCCGAGAGGACGGACAGATGCGGACCGTCCGCTCACACGCAGCCCCGACGCAACCACGGCGAGCTTGTCCAAACGGGCAGGACTTTGCTCCTCACCAGGGTTTGTTTTGGAAACAGCTGTTAGCCCGTGCGGTAAAACATAAGATGGAAAGTGTCACAGGAATGCGGTTGTCATGTGAAACCTTTCCTAGGAATGGCAGGGAGATTTATATTTTGCATTTGGTTTTAATTCGATGCATATGGCTGCAGATGCCTGAGATTGGGGAATGGCACTCGCAGCCAGAGCGCATTCTTTGGGGATGGCTTGCGGCCCGATGCAGAAGGAAAGCGCCCTGCGCCCGCAGCGCCCGCCCGAGGCACCTCGCCGTGGCCCTCGGGACAGGGAACGTGCTTCCCTCGTGACGGACCTGCTCGGTGCCGGTCCTTGCTCCTTCAGCAGCCTCTTTTGAAGCCTTCTCTAACTGTTCCACGGTCTGGGATGGCCAGGGGTGCAACCGGCAGGCAGGCTACGTGGGATTAGGAGTTTAAATGCTTTCCCTTCCCTCCTGGCTTTGCTTTTGGGAAAAAAACAAGCAAAACAAACACAAACAAAAGCAGACCAGATGTGGCCTGTGCACTGAAGGCAGAGAGCGCTCAGCGGCCCTGCAGGAATCTCACAAGTGGCCGGGAGATAAACAAGGCCGGGTAGGATGCAGGCCGGTAGGATGCAGGCTGGCGCTTGTGGGGTGGCAGGGAGGGGTGAGCAGAGCACCTCACCCTCAAGGAATTAGAAAAATGTGATGCAATTCCTTCAAAAGGAAGGGAGAGAGAGGGAGAGCAATGCAGGGAATGCCACAAGCCAGTGTTGTGCAGGCAAGAGTCTGCAGCTGGCTGGGCTGGAAAACAAATGATTTTAATCAGCTGCTATTCAACTACTGTCAGCTCTGATTTACTGCGTTCAGCCAATTACGGTCTGGGGGGCTCTGGGGTTAGGAGGTGAGAAACAAAAGAGGAGCAGAGGATCAGCAGAACCAGGGCGGGACGGGGGCACGCATCCTGCCCCACGCCGCCCAGCTGGTGTCACACCAGGCGCAGGCTGGCCGAGGACTCCTCTGGCCATGCAGCAGGGAAGAGGAGCGTGTGTCAGAGGCACACCGGCCAGCAACCGGCGAGCTGAGATGGTCCCAGAAACGCGTCTTTGATCTCCAACACTCTCACGCAAAGCAAATTACTTCCCTAAGCTAAAAACGACAACATGACTCGAGGTCTCTTCCCCCCCGATCATGACGAACGGATTCAGCACCAGTCGTTCCGGTAGGGCTGTGATATGAGCTTTCCACAATTAATTAGTGCAGCTAAGTACCAAGCAATGAAGAAATTAAGAAGAAACCTCATCTTCCCTTGTACAGAGAGATCTGGGTATCTGCAGCACTCCCACCTTAGTGGCAGCTAGCAGCCAGGAGCCTCTGATCCCACAGAAACTCGCGGAACCATCAGCGCTGGCAAAGCGCTCCCAGCTCTGGCTCGCGGCGATGCCCGCCCGCGAGGCGCACAGCAAACGCTCTGCCCGCCTGCGGAGCAGGGCTGCAGGTCCTGCTTGCCCTGAGATCTACGGTTCCACGCACAGCAGCACCGTGTCACCGCGCTGTCTTTGTTCCTCCTATTTAGCACTTTGATTTGTGCAGCTCTGCTAAGAATCTCCCTTGCAGCTTGTTGACTTATCACTCATCCCCACGAGTTCCCATTCTCTCCTCTCCTGACAGCTTTGCCTAATGTACTTATTCATTCAATTTAAATAAATCGAACACGGGCCTATGACAGCCGATAAGTGAGTCACACAAGAACAAACAGAAAGGAAGCACTGCAAATAGTCAAATGTCAAGTAGGAATGGAAAACTGTCCCTACAGCTTCAGCGAACCTTAGATGTCTAATATTTATGGCCAATTGATGTCATTAGAAAGTAAATAAGCCCTCTTATGCTGCATTACAAAAGATTAACTGCAAGCAATGGAGTTTAAATAGCACAGATAAGTGCAGATGGAAATAAACCTGTTTAAAGCTGGAAATATTTGCTGAACCTCCTTGCTGCTTTTAAGATAATTGATCTCTGTATATCTGTATTGAATCTCACCATAAAAGCTTTGAAACGTCTTCTGGCAGAGCCCAGCTCGCTGGTGACTCACCCCCGCCTTATCGCCCCGGGTTGCAGTGGGTTTTGCATTTCTCAGCACTCTGGGTGTGGAGCACGCAGCCAGCGCCAGCGCTCCCACCCGCGCTGCTCCGGGGCCGCTCGCCCACGGATGGGGGCATGCAGCCCGGTGCAGGATGGCCCGGGAGCGAGCGTCTGCACCTCGCCCAGCTCCAGAGCTGTCAGGAAAACAAATAGTTGCTCGGAGTATTGAAGTGTGCTCCAGCTGAGGATCTTTGGAAACAGCTCTGCGTGACAGGTATTAATGAGTTACATTCTGCTGATAAGGAAAGCGAGGGAGAGAGAAAGCAGTGATTTGCTCGGGAGTTTTGCTCTGCAGTGCCCTCATTAATCTCTGAAGCACACTCCTTCCCAGGGCAACGCTTGTGCTGATGGCAGAGCACACTTGTGGGGCTCAGGGTTACCCGTGCCAGAGCAGGCACCGGGGCCCCCGTGCACGCAGCCCTGCCTCTGCCTGCACCGCACCCGCGCCAGCCCGAGCAGGGCGAGGGGCCCCGTGGGCAGGCAATGAGCCGAGCGCTGGGGGCAACGGCGAGGGCCCTCCCCACGGTCCCCGTGCCCACCGGGCACCAGCTGCAGCGGGGCTGCATGCCGAGCCGGCGCTGCACCGTTTCTCCTCTGCAGAAACATTTATTTGATCCCCCAACACTGCTTTCAAGATGATTAATCTTTGCCCGGCTGTGTGTTTAGGCTCTCCATAAAGGCAGGTGCATGTGTTCATGTGCTGCTGCTGTCAGGGCTGTTAATGTAAGCGTCTGTTTTACAGCCCAATTGACAGCCGTATTGTTCTGGCAGGGTTACAGCTCTGACATGTGGAATCAATCTTTTTAACCTGTCAATTAATCAGTGGGCAGCTGTCAGCCCAGCTGAAAGGCCTGAAGGACAGTGCCCTTTCAATGGATTATACTGGATGCTCAGCGGAGTAAAATTGAACGCTTCAGCCTCCAGAAACTCTCGCTGCATTCAGAGCGGCGCTCAGCAGCGCTGTACCGCGGGAGGCCCCGCACCCGGGGAGGAGGTGAGGCTGTGCTGAAAGCGGCGAGAGGCAGCCCTGGCACGGCCGTGGCTCGGCCTGGCAGCCCCAGGGTGTTCGGGGAGCAGACTCGGGCCTGTCAGACCGTCCCCTGTTTCTTAAAACAGATCGGAATTCGCTCTGTCACCTTCGGAGCAGATGCTGCACCCAGACGGAGCACATCCCACTGAAGCGGCTCAGTGTGGCCAAGGACCCCTGGCAGCAAGCAGCTCGGAAAGGAACCAACAGCGTAACCTTGAAATAGCTGCATTTCCCCAGTCCCTCAGCCTAATGCACTGCGGTGCTAGTTGAGCGGCCACTAATTTGATTCATACGAGAAGCTTGACCTTATTCCACCAAGTGTTTTCCAGCCTGGATTTCTCTAACTGCTTGTTTATAGAGAGTATATGGAGCATTTTATGTTTTTTTTTTCAACTGTTTAGGAACTCTTTTTTTCAGGCAGTCCCAAGAGATCAGGGCACAAGGCACAGCCTCCCCCTGCCCTCCCAGCCACCGCAGAGCTAGAGCCCCCTTCACCCCCCTGGTGCTGGGAGAGCAGGGAGGGCGATTTGTTTGGTGGCTGCATCGCCGCGCGGAGGTGACTCCCGGTGCTGCTACCTTCGTTCAGCACAAGCAGGGAGCAGTCAGCACTCTCCGGGTCATCTGTCCTAGGACCAAGAAGCGATGGAGACACAGAAGTGCTCTTCTCAAACCTTAATCTCTCTGAACCACCATTTTCTCAGCGGAGGATGGGCAGGGGCCTGGGTGCCAGTGCCTTCCGTGATGATGTTAGGTGACTGATCTTTCTAAACTGCTCTCTCCTTGCTTGCCACACCGCCACGGATAGATGAAACTTTTATAGATTATCCCTGTGTCAGGTGGCTTTGGACAATTAGTCTCAAGCTAAGGAGGTTTTCAGCAAGGGCAGAACATTAAGATAATCAGGAGTCTGCAGGTCTGGATGCCAATCAAGCAACAATGGATGGCAAATTGTAAGGTGGGAGGCAGGCGCTGACCATTTGTATGAATGCCACCGATAATTTGCTGCCAGGTCCTGGGAAACCTGCACGCAAAGCAGCTTGAGGTTGTCAGGACTTTGACAACAGCACAATGGCACCTTCGGAGGAATGTTGGACGCCAACGAGCGTGAGAGGCTGCCCAGGGAGGAGATGGGCAATGAGAACAGGTCTAGAGACAAACCCCAGGAGGGCAGCATCTCCCAGACCTCTCCAAGCAGCCTACCATTGTCACTTGATTTATTCTCACATTGCACCGCATGAAATGGAGAAATATTATCTGCTGTGTACCGCCGTGAGCTGAGATGAAGCACCCTGCCCAAGGTCACAGGCGAGGCTGCAGTCACTGGGATCGAGCCCCCGGGGCCCTGCAGCACGCAGGCAGGGCTGCCCCAAGCTGGGCAGGGGGCTGCGTGCAGGGCCTCCAGGCGCTCCCCAGTGGAAGGCACTGAAGGACAGTAAATAGAAATTGAAATATTTTCATCTAGGGCCCTATTAGAAAAAGCAGAAAGACTAAGCACCAAACGCCTCCTAATTTGCACCTGACTCTCTTAATCAAATGGAGCTTTCAGCCCTAATCCCAAACTGTGCTCTTCAGAAAGGATCGCGGGAAGATTATTCATCAGGAGCAGCAGAAGCTCAGCAAAGTCATTAACACCCATTCTATTGACAGAGGGGAGGGAGGGGGCTGCTCTGCAGCTCAGCTCACCCTGCTTCCCTCCCAGGTCTCGTCCTCGTCCCTGCCAGCCCTTGCCCTGCCGCAGGGCTCCTGGGCACTCGGCGAGCCCAGCGCCCGCCTTCCAGGGACCCAACGCCCTGCAAGGGACGCAGGCTGCGTGCACGGCGTTCTCAGCTCTGCCCCTGCTCGCACCTCAAAGCCCAGCCCGAACCGCCAGCTCCCTCCTGCCTCTGCTGCTGACTCAGATGGAGCTGTACCTACAGATAATCCAGACGCCAGCCACCCTTGTTCCAGCCACAGGAACAGGAGGATTTTAAGGTGAAATTGTCAGATCAAAGTGAGTTTACCGAGCTGCTTTAAACAAATTTTTACAATAATAATTTCTCTGTGCAGCGTCTGCAATAAAAAGACAATAGATTAGATGGCCATAGAGCGAGCCCGCGGCTGTAAATCACCGCCAGGGCCTCGGCGCTGCCTTGCAAGCATCCTGCACTCTGCCTCGCATGCTTTATGGTGTCATCCGAGTCCCAGAATCCCCAGAGTGAATTACAGCCTCGCAGGCAGCGGGTGGCCATCTATTATCCTACATGTAAACAGGTATTCAAATAGCAGCTTCAGAGCCTTCTCCTTGGCATTTAATCATGCCTGTAATCTAACCCCAGCCCTTGCCAAGGTCACAGCTCTGATTGCTCTTTCTCCAGCACTGCAGGTTTCAGCCGGCAGCAGTGACAGCCTCAGACAAGCTGATTGTCCCCCAAATTAACTCTGATGCTCTGTGCAGAATAATTCAGCAGCAACATGGTCTAATCGCCAACCTGGAGCCTGTCTCCATGCCCACGGCAGCAGGAGGCTCCCGGGACAACCATGGCTGCTCAGAGGTGCGCAGTGCCCTTGGCTGGGGCAGGACATCCCCCAGGGCTCTGTGGGCCTGGTGGGGACCCTCGGTGGGCTGCGGCCACGGGCACCTCCCTGCTTTCCCCCCATGCCTCCATTCTCTCCTGGGAAGAGGAGCATCGCATCCGACAGCACAGACAGACACACCCAGATCCTGTGCCGTGCTGAGCTGAAGTCGACGGGATCCGAAGGTGCTCAGCAAAGCCTTTTAAGGGACCTGGCCCCTGAAGCGTAATCAATAATCAGTTCATCATCCTCATGACTTCTCTCTCCCCCTTGTTGCCTTTCTAAAAGCAGCTGAGAAATTCTTCAGTCACTGGCCAACTAGCAGGCAGTAAATCTGCAGAATATAAAGATGATTTTCATTTCCATTGGGCTACTCTATTTTTCTCTCTAAATATTTCAGGGGAGCTCGATTCATGGCTTCTCCTTTGGCGTTAAAAGAAAATAATAATAATTTTTTATTTAAAAGGTAGAGAGCAAAGCCCCGAGCACTGGGGCCTCTGTAGTGTGTTTCAAATGGTTCCCAGCTTCATTACTAGCTCTAAGCAAGTTCTGTATACATCACCTAGTTTAATTCAGCAATATCATCAGTGTCAATGGGTATCCAGCGGCTGCCGGCTATTGGTCATCTGGACCTGACACAAACTCAATAAATACTCCATAACCCCTGACAGCCGCCAGCAGATTAGCCCGAAATGAACGATTGCCCAACCAACACCTGCTGAACCAAATCACCGCGGTGACGGATGGGCCTGCGCTGAGCTCTGACCACAAGTGAGATCAGGGGAAGAATGATTTTGTACTTTAAGGAAAGAATTAGAGATGGTGGCTGGAGCGATTGGAAAGCCTTCAGGAGGCTTCTGCTCCTCCCCGCCACGCCGGCAGCCACCAGCGCCGGCTGTGGCGGGCTCCACGCTGCGAGCTGACCGCAGGATTTCAACAACAGCAGCAGCTTTTATTATTCTATACATTATTTATGTCACCATCAGCAGCTTTATTTCATATCCGAGTGTATTACGGCTATAAATTATTATTTTAAACTCTTCGGTGAGACTTTAACCACTGTTTAAAAATAAGCACTTATTTAAAGGCAACATTTTGCAAATAGCTCCGAGAGCCAGGGGTGAGCCGGGCCGCAAGCCGCCCGCGCTGCTCCCGGAGCTGGAACCTGGAACGGTCGGAGGCAGCCCCGCTCCCCTCCCTGCGGTGGGCCACACCGCAGCGCTGCCCTCGGGGCTCTGTGGTCCCCATCCCCGTGCCCTGCAAAAGGCTCTCCCATTGGGGTCTGGGTGGGTTTCAGTGGGACCAAGGTTTAGGTTAAGCACCAGGCAGGGACCTGGAAATCTGGAGGAGCTGAGACCCCTGTATCTGTTGCTATCCTCTACTGCCTTGGGCAAGAACCTCGTGACCGGATTTTTCAAGTTTTCAGCTCCCAAGAAAAGCACAGCTATAATCCGCGTGCCGCAATCAGCAAAGTGGAGCCAAGCCAGTATGGCCTGGCCATGGTCAGGGGGCACCACCTCTTCCAGGGCCTCAGTTTCCCCATAAGCTCCTCAAAAATATTACTGTCTGCTTGTCATCTTTTTCTCCAAAATTAAGACTTCTTTTGGCTGGATTGACGACTCTCCCCATGTCATCCCAGGAGCCATTTTGCACCAGAAGAAACAATCTGCTGAGGAACCTGGAACAACTCTGAGCCTTGCAACCCATCTCCAGGACTCCTGCCTTCCTCCAGCTCCTCTGCCCGGGGCTGGATGCTGACCCCGACGGCCCCTGCCCAGCCCTCGCTGCTCCTCGGGGCCAGGTGCTGCGGGCAGCACGAGGAGCTCTGCGTGTTCCATCGCGTTCGTTTGTCTGCTCAGAAGCTGTCATCGTTTTCACTACCCAGAATAGCTGTCACTCCAGTTTTGGCTCTGGGATCCTGTTTTGATTCCAGCCCTTATCGAGTTTATCTAGAATCCTTCTGCTCATTTAAAAGAATAAAAAAAAAAAAAACCACCACCCCAAAAAAATCTCTCATTGAAAGTGCTTTTAGGAGTTTGTCTGAGTCGGATCCCAAAAAGCCCTGCGTGGGCTTGATGCGCTCCAGCCTAATTGATGTCCCCAGTTTGAAGAGCTGTCTAGATTAGGGGCCCGCCAAAGTCTTTCAGAGTAATGTGATTTGCTGGAGAGCCATGGTGTAGGCTTGCAAAACAGTGATGCTCCTGCTGCCAGCTTAAATCAGATACCAGCCTGACCTCAGAAAGCAGTGTCTTTTCCTATAAATTTTGGCATCACATTGAGTTACATCATTCGTGCTGCATTATGTGCTGTTACAGGCAAGAAGTCACGCAAGTTAATGTGGCATCTGGCTAGGATTTAAAGGCAAACACACAGGGCTGTGAGAGCCAAGCTGCCTCTGCCCCCGACACCTGTGGCTGCGCTGCCGGCCCTGCAACACGACGCAGGCAGAGCCCCCACGGTGACACCCAAAAGGCGTGCGGTTTTTACACCCCTCCTCTCTTTTTTTTTTTTTTTTGACAAGGAAAACGAACAGTAATTCCTGTGTTTGGAGGCAGAAGCCTGCTGACTAGAGCTCCATCTGGGGGCACCATCTGGGGATGCTGCCGAGCTCACAGTGAGCGCACGGTGGGGAGCGGGTGGGCGACGCGGGGACCCCGCACCGGCCACCACCCCCAGCCCGCTGCCCCCCGCTGTGCCTGCATGCTCGCCCCGGGCATCCCCGCGGTTCGGGGTGACCCACAGCCACCCGGAGGCAGCCCCACGCTCCTCCCGTTTTCCTTCCAGCTCCTGCCCAGCAACCCTCAGTGAGGGCAACCATGGCTCACCAATGCACGCTTCTCTCCTTCCTGCTTAATTTGCTCCTAGCTGCTTTACAGAGCCCCTCACCAATTAACCAATTAGCAGCTAATTTAATTTGCTCTATCGGGACTGCAGCCCACCGAGTGCCACGGTGGATGCACGGAGCAGCAGCTCCGTGTGCCAGCACGGCTCCAGCCCGCCGCAGCACCTGGGGCACCTCCAGAACGACGCAGCCGAGCCCCAGCACGTCCTCGGCCTCCCCCTGCCGAGGCTCCTGCCTCCCAAACGTGGCACTTCCAGAGCCGGGCCTTGTGTCTGAGGGCAGTGCTGAAACGGAGACAATTCCAAAAAATTCTGTAAATCAGCATCTCCTGAGTTTTTCATTTAATCTTGAACCATGATCACTTTTTTCATATAGGTATGACAAAAACTTGGGGTCGCTTTCTTTCATTTAATTCTAATTTTTAAGGCCACGCTAAATAATTAATTTTGTTATATTTTATACAAGTTCTATCCGCCACTCACTTCAATATAGGGAAAAATAAGCCCTTTGGGTTTTTCTTCCTGAGTAACACAGGGTCAACGGGAAGGAAGCAAGCACTGGAACCGAGCAGCAGGGCTGGAGGACAGGATAAGCCCTCGGCCCTGCCCGTGCCCTTTGCACCAGCGAGATGGAGCCAGGATCACCCTGGGAGCAGCCCTCTGCCAGGTGCCACCCCGTGCACGGCAGGGACAGGAGCTGTCCCTTGGCCATGCTGCTCCCAGCACAGCAACCACTCTGAACCTGGTGCAGCCAACGTGACCCAGGAGACCCAGGGCTCCGGGAACAGCGAGATCTGGGGATGGGATCACAGGCAGGGAGGAAACGGGCTGCAGGGTTAGGAAGTACCTGGTGAAGAACCAGCACCAGCTGGCTCTGTTTCTGTCTACCAGGCTCTGCCTTGAAAGAGTTTTTCACTATAATTGTAATTGATGTTTTCCTTCGTCCTTGTAAAATGCTTTAGTGGTTTGGAAATGATTTAGAGGAGGAATAAATATGCAAAACCAGAGCAGGTTTCTGTCAGGCTGCAACTCCCTTCCCCACAGATGGACTGCAAGGCATCCTGCACAGATCAATAGCTTTGGGAACAGATAATTTTGTCTGGCTTAGGTGACATCCCTGCAACACCTCTGACCTAACACGAATCCGGGTGAGGCAGATGAAGAGCTGCGGGTGCTTTGCTGGATCGGTTCTAGGCCGGCAGTGTCAGAAACGCAGGGCTGGGTTCTGCCCGCTGGCCTCAGGAACAAGGCTGTACTCACGCTGGCTGTTACCTCTCTGTTAGCAGAGACAGCTAACGAAGCTGAGTTTGTAACTGAAGGGAATTTATTGTACAATCAACAACGGTAAGACACCTAGTACCTTGGATGGGTGTCTCTTATTTCAAATCTAAATAAATAACCGAATTAATACTGCTGTTACTAGTATTTTTATTTTTTGGTAGCATAGCCAATGCTGAAGTAATTTACTAAAAATAATGAGAGAGGCTCACTGAAGAGCAGCAAGGCTCATGAGACAGCTCCACGGGGCTGTATTTACAGAGGGATATCTTGCAGATGTCACAGAGACTGGTGACACACGGAGCAGGGGGGAAGAGCAAGCAGCTCGAGCACAGGCAGAGGGAGCGGGGCTGCCTGGGAACGTCCCCAGCCACGGCACCTTCCTGCGAGCTGACTGCTCAGAAAACCGTGGAGAGTCCTGAGATGTTGCCGTTATTGTTGTTATTATTATTATTATTATTCTTTTAAAAAGTTACTTCTGAAGACTGCTGTGCTGGTGACATTCCCTTCAAACTGCAATAACTAACCTGTCACAGCCTACAAACGCTGACAATACAGCACCGTGTGGGGCTGACTTAATAAACCTCATTTACATTCATTTTGATTCGCTCAGGCATTGAAAAACATTTCACAGGGAAAAAGAAATAAGTAGGAACCTCTCCAGGCTGACATGATGTTTGCTGATATGATACGAATGGACTTAATAGCAGCACGTATGAGAACACGCATTCCTTACAATATTTGCAAATGGGCTTCTTTTTATTTACTCGCAATCTCTTTTCCCCCTCTATTGTGCTGGTGCCACTTGTGCTGCAGAGGCTCTGCCGTGGCCGCACCTCCACGCCACCAAGGTACCAAGGGCTTGCTGCAGGTTTAACGCCTGCTGCTCCATGCGCCGAGGCTCTGCTCCCCGCTTGTCCCTGCCTGAGCTGGGCCTCCTGCGAGCCCTCGGGAACGGCTGACAGCAAGATCTCTGCGCCCAGGGTGAGGACCGGCCTCCTGGCTACCTTGAACCAAATGCATTTGCTGAGCCCTGAGCCATAGTTTTGAACCCTCCCCAAAGCTGCATTTCTTTCTGCCTTGTACATCCCCTTCCACAAACTCCCGCTGTGCCTTGCATCCCTTTCCTCCCTGCGCTGCACCACCCAGCAGCACGCTCCCAACCCTGCTGCAGACTGCTGGGAGGGTTGGAGAAACCCTCCTGGGAACGTCGAGCATGAATCACCACCGGGCTTAAAGTTTATCTTACCTTGAAGAGTGATAAACACACAAGGCATGGTGGTATTGTTATTTCTGCTGAGCCTTTTCCTGCTGACATCAGTTTAAAATAAGTTCCTCTTGATTTACATCTGTCTAAGATCAGAACGAAACACCGAGCTTTAGCAGAATAGGATTCTGCAGATGAACACATGGGGCTCATTTGGTTTCTCTTATCTGATTTGCATCACAGAGAGACAGTTTAATTTCAAGCACTGGCCCTGAGCAACTGAGAACAGGAAAAAAAAATGAAAAAGTACCACAACCCGGCAAGTCAGAGAGAGGCATGAGGAGCTGGGAAGCTATCCACAGGTGCTGGAGAGGGAGAAGCAACACCATGATACAAAAAATAACACCTAGCGGCAGGGATTGCAGGGATTGCAGTCCAATGGCACTTCAGGAATACTCAGCCCACGGGGAGCGACGTTCCCCCGTTGTGCAGCACGTGCCTGTGCTGGAACCTGGAACCCAGCGAGGCCACGTCACACAGGATGGAAAACAAAGACACCCCTGCACCATGAGGGTGCAGCATCACACGAGGCAGAGGGCTCCAGGGCCCCCAGGCCACGCAGGAGCTGCACAGCACAGGTCCAGCCCCAGACCCCTCGGGCACCCACCCCCTGCCCGACCCCAGCCTGCCGTCAGGTTATGGCTCGCTGGTTTCCAGCTCCGAGATGTTTTCAGCCAAACTCTCGGAGGTGTCGGTCCCTCTCCTCCCCCTGCCACTGCCTCCTCCAGACTTGGGCAAATTGACAAAGCAACAGGAGAGGGAAAATTGAGTTGTATCACTCCCCCCTGGGGAGTCTCACTTTGCTGCCTGTATTTGAAAGCGCTCATTTCCTACATCTCCTGATGAGAGTTCCCATTGACCGGTGACCCCTCAATGCCTACGCTGATCAATAGTCCCAGCATCTCACAGACACGTCTATCGACAGCTCTCCACCACGGCGAGGGCGGAACGGGGACAACTCCGGCATTGATGCCACATGGGGAAGCTCACACCTGCTAAGGCCCGTGGATTTCCCCGTGGTCTAACAGCAGCTGCCTCGTGCAGGGAGGGGAGGTGCTGTGCACAGAGGCAGCATCACCCCGTAAGCTCTGCGTGGAGCACGCTTCCTTAAAGTGAATCCTCCTGGCATGTGCCGGCGCAGCCCACCGCGCATCCAGGCGAGGAGCACAGGGGAAAAAAATGGAAGAATATTGAACTTCTAATGCACTGTAATTACCAATGATCCTATCTCAGAAGCAATGGGGCCCCGTGGGATTTATTGCTGTATTAACAGTGGTTTTCCATTGCATTACTTAATGAATAATGTCTAGGCTAATAGCACACCAAAAAAAAAAAAAAGAACACAACTCCAGTGTAATTATTATTTCTTCTAATGTAGCCACTTCTTACATAAATACCCATCTCTCTTTATTGGGTTGTTGTTTAAAAAATGTTTCCTATTAAATTGCCATCGGTGCAAGGCATACATCATCATTATTATTTCTACTTTTCCTGCACAAGGCCATTTCCCCCCTCCCTGGTGCTCTGCACACCCCAGTGACCGCTCCACTGCCACCCATGCCCCCAGTGCCACCCCCAGCTTTGCTACCTGGGCCCTCAAAGAGCCGCAGAGATCTCAGCTGTGCAAACAGACGAGCCTCTGTTTATTTTGGTAGCCTCACAAAATATTTATGGAGAGTTATTCGAGCAGAAAGGCTGAATGGAGATCATTGCAATGTGTCAAATTAAAGAGTGCTTAATGCCGCCTAATCTCCCGGTAATTACTGCTGTGGCAGCGGATGGCATTAGAGCTGGGTAAGAAAGCTAATGACAGGCAGCGAGGAGCCCGGCTGGGCGGCAGCACGGGGCTCCGCAGCTCCAACAAGTGGCTCCCTTCCTACGCATGCATACGTGCTCCACGTTGTAGGCTGAGATTTACCTTCAAGGACCCCTCGCCGTTTCAGCAGCATCCTCACCCATCCTATTTGTGCACCAGCAACAGCGATGCCCCGCATGCAGCCCCTGGTGCTGGGCACTGCACGTGCCCTCAGGGGGAGCCAGCCCGAAGGAGCTCACCAGCAATTACAGTAGAGCAGACAAGGCAGCTTCCTCATCTCCATGCAGAGCAGAGGACTTACAGTACCCGGAGACTGGAAGACCCAGCAACAGTAACAAACGCTGCTTGGAACTGCTGACGCTTATCTGAACTTCGCAGAGTTTGTGTCACACTAATTACCGGGGCTGTGTCTGATTAGCTCCGGGATCCCTCAGGCACTGCCGTGCCTATCGGGGCATCCCACGCAGCTCAGGGCTGTGGTTGGAGTGTCAAAACCAGGCACCGAGAGGGAGCTCAGCTTCCTTCACAGCTCCTCTGGTGCTTGCATGAGGGCAGTGGAGGAGAAAAGAAAGGGAGACAACTGTGTTGATGGGTTTTGGAGGTGCAGCTGGGCCAGAGTACGTAGATAGATATTCAGTGGTAGCAAACAGTAGTTGGAGATATTTCCAAGTAAGCGCTGGTTCTGTTCCTTAAGGACTTCTCTTCCTCTGTTTAATCATAATCCTGGTCTCACAACAGCCAACCCATTGCCTGGGCAACGAGCTGTGATGTCAGGAGTCAGTTCTGACACCTTCAGGGAGATGAACAGGAGCAGCTGATGAACCCTGGAGCAAGGAGCTGTATTCGGATGCTGGAGAAAGCTCTGAGCTCTCCCAGATGCACGGCCCCGGACGGGGCAGAAAGAAACGATTCAGCATTGTCCCCCAGCAGCGTCAGAGGTAGAGAAAGGCTCAGGATAAGCAGTGCAGCCCGTGGGGTGCTCTTGTTTGCGTGCACGGTGTCAGTGCACACAGGGTTGAGGCAGAGCAAGGGACGGAGGCACCGGCACCATCCGCGGGGATCCGGGAAGGGCCGAGCCGGTCTGTTCCAGTTACGGAGCTCAGCAAGCGCGAGGTTCATCATTAACTGTCAAACAGTGGTTTTAATCAGCCCTGCTCCTTGGCGGAAGATAGATTTAATATCAAGGCACATTTTCAGAGCCATTAGTTTAATTATGACAGGTGTCTGCAAACTGGATGGCTCCGCTTTCAAGCTATGAATGACAGCGCTTAATTCTCTGGGCCCACGGGGGCCACTAGGGTACTTTACAAAAATGAGCTTCCATTAAAGAGTAAGTGTTTCTTTCTTCCCTTTTTTTTTTTTCCATTATATATAAATATATATTTCTCTCCTTCCGTTCCCTCTCCTCTCTGCATGCTTCAAACTGAGAGCTGATCAGAAAATTGCCCTTTAGTGAAGGCAAAATAATTTTCCCCTGCCATTAGGGCTTACATTACAGGTTCGGAAGGCTGTGCCCCATGTTCTGTGGTCAGACAGAAGCACTGCAATTTGCTGCTTAACCTTTCCATTATCCATCTGTCTTCAGTGTTTTCCCAATAAATAGGTAAATGAGCAATAACAAATAACGGAGCTCTGGATGCTACAGGATGCAGAGACCAAGGGTGCACAGCACGCATCCCCACCTCAGAGGGGTACACGCAGTGTTCGTCTCCGCAGCTCAGCTGCTGCAGGCCCTGCAGACTACAGCACTTCATGTCCATCTGTTTTGGGCACCAAAAAGCCTTCCTGCACAAACAAACCCAAATCAACAGAAAATTCTACAGGATTTTTTTCAGTTCTAGTACTGAGAGAAGTAGCTGCTTGAGACAGCTCTTCACACCAATGCAGCAAAGGTTTCCAACGCCCCTCCTACGGTGATCTGATGGCCTTCACCCACCGTGTGCCTCCACACGTGAGCTGCTCCACCGCAGCAGAACAAGATGTCCCAAGCCCTGACACCTCCTGCCAGACAGCCCGGAGTGCTCAGCCTGCAGGACGTGCCCAGCGGGCTGAGCTCATTTTAAGGGCTGGGTTCTTTTGTGAAGCTAACTCCAGCTGGCCCTGTGACGCAGCACTCAGCTTGTGGAAGTGTTTCTGAAGAGCAGCCCCTGCTGCAATGCCTCAAGAGCAGCCCAGCGCTCCCACCCCGGCCCCACGCGCTCACTGGTGCCACCCCGCTCGCCCCGGCGGAGCTGCCCGCTTCGTGCGCGTTTCCCCAGGGGCTGTCTCCCAAGTCAGCTCTCTCCATCCCATCGCACCCTGCTGGGAAAGGGCCCCCAGAGCAGCATACACTGAGGCCAGGAGGAACAGGACCACGGCGTGGTGCCACTGTGTTGGCTGTACAGTGACCTCTGCTGCAAAGCGAGGCAGCCGCCAGCGACACGGGAGCTGCAGCTGACACGCAGCCCTAGGGGAAGGCAGCAGCTCGCGCCCAGGCACAGCCTTGATCTCCTGCGGGGCTCTCCTGGCCTCTTTTGGCCATGCTGCAGGCGCACTGCACCCGCTGCATCCTCCTGCCTCGTCCTGGGGTCCTGCAGGGCAGAGCGAGCTCTAGCTCCCTGTTCTGCTGGGAGTCCCGGTGAACACAAAATGGAATTAATGGGTCAGAGGACAACATGCTGCAAATAGGCTCTCAGTAAGAAGCACTTTTCCAGCCCTCCCTAAACAAAATTCATCGAGGACTGATTACTTCCTCCGAAACTTGCCCTGCCGCCTGTTAGCATCCCCACCTTCCCTGTGCAGCTCTGCACTGAAGCCAGCTCAAAGTTTTTACACCCTCCTGCAGCCAGGTGCTAGCCTGGGTCCTGGGTTGCACTGCCAGCAGCAGAGCAGGGCCACCAGCCCAGCTCTGAGGTCTCAGCCTGAGCAGGTCTCAGCAGCCCAAGGAGCCCCAGGGCCCCGCTTCCAGCCCCAGTGCTGCCACGAGCCTCTCAGAATGTTTCTAAAAGGTCAAAAGGAAATATCACTTCTACCTTTCCGAGTCTGATTTTGACATATTTAAGTCTCCAGCCAGCCCTAAATGCTGCTATTTCTTACTCCTAAATCACGAGGTCCCTTGTTAGCCCCCTGTGTCCGTGACCTTTCTGTCGTGTGCACAGGAGCTGACAAATGGTTGAAGAGATGCCAAACCCCTTCCACTTGTGAGACAAGCCACCCAGCCCCACACAGTGCCAGTGAAGCACCCAGCTCCTCCAGTGCTGCCCTCCCAAACCCCAAAGGTGGGCTGCAGGGCAGGGCTGGCGTGGCTGCACAGAGCATCCCCAGTCCCACAACGCGCTTCTTTACGTGACGCTGCCAAACTCATGCAAGCAGAACGGGTCCAGACCGACACTGGCATTCAATACTTAGAAAGGCTTATGGACTTGCACTGGGATTTTAGGAAAGCAGCTAGGTGATGGAGGCACCCAGCAGGAACTGTTTTTACATGGACATCATACACAACGTGTTTAGGAGTTCTGTGTAGCCCTCTAGCTTCCAGCCACCACATCCATAGCTGCTTGCTAAACACGGCCTGTGGGTGCTAAACTCCAGAAAGCCTCTGGGACTTCACGGGAAAGAGACAGATTCTCAAGATCCGTGACCAAAGTTAACAGCAGAGTTGATTCAATTTCTGCATGGCTTTCCAATTCCTTTAAAAAAAAAANGCTTGGAAGTGCCTCTGCCTTTGTTCCTCCCCAGGAGGGGTCTGGCAGGTTCTAGCACAGGAGGAATCTGGGAGAAACAGCAGAAGTTATTTAAGTCCAAACACATAAAATTATACATATTCAAAACAAAGAGCATGGGAACTTGGCAGAAGGAGAGGGTGTCTAAGTTACCAAAGCAGCCATAACTCAAGAGCTGACAAATGATGTGGGTTTCAGATGACTATTTATTCTGGTATTTAATAATACAAATCCAGAGCGTGGAAACTGCTGCGCAGCTACATCACATTGTCTTTAGTGCCTCCAAGTCACTGAGGGCTATACGGACTGAGCACTGTTGTGGTTTATATAATTTAATGCCTTTCTTACAGTGTTTTACTGCAGAAAAACACACGATCAGCAAGGAAAGGGATTCCCTGGCTGGTTTCTAAGCTCGCATTGTTTCTGAGACTTTGGAGCTTAGCGAGGCATTGAGTAGCGCGGGGGGACTTATGTCACAGGAAGCCTACCAGCTCCCAATCAATCTTCTATCTCCACACTGAAAGCTGCATCTCCCAAACTTCTCAGCTTCAGAATAAACCTGGCTCAAGCTGGCAGCACCGAGCACACCTCACCAGCAACCCCGCTGGGCAGAGCTGCTGATGGACTGGCCCCGCAGGGGGGGGGGCTGCTCCGTTCCTTACCCCATCCCACCGATGAAGATCGCCAACACCGAGCTTCCACTGCTTTTGCAGTTAGCCTTAAAAGTGCTAAAGCCTTAAAAAAAGCCTTAAAAGTAGCCTTTTTGCAGTTAGCTAGCCTTAAAAGTGACGGCTAAATGCTTAGCAGAAAGGCTTTTTTTTTTTTTTTTGTTATTATTGTAGCAATGAGCCCAAGCTGGGGAGCTCAGAGTCAGATTCAGTCCAATTTTGACTTCAGTTTGTCGGTCCGTAATGGATCTGTGAAGCTCACAGGGAGCAGCAGCTGGCTACTCTCACTGCTGAGGTCTCCATGCACAGGGTGCACCAGGGACTTTTAGGAAATTTCATCCCCTTGAGAGATTCTGGCCTGATTTTGTAGGACAAAAAGGTGATGCTTTAACCTTGAAAAGCCATTTCAGGCGTTCTGTGCAGTCTCAGCTACCCCACAGACTTCGCAGAGGAGAGCATGTCCTCCCGCCCTAGGTATGGACAGGGGCATTACTTCAGGTGACCCTGGAATTAGCCAAATGCAGAACAACAGCCTGGGCTCATGCCCTGTGGGCTGCTGCCTGCTTTATGCATGTTCAGTCGGCTTTTTGTATTTTTACCTTAAATGCAATCCAAATTCTAGAGTAGCATATTTCTGTTCTTTTGAGCAAATAGCGTTGTAACAACTAATTGCCACAGGAACTCACCTCCTTGTCTAATAAACCCAGCCCAAGTGGCTGCTGAAAGGAATCTCTTGTTTTAAGATGTGTAATAATGGGGAAAAGGACCTTTATGACTCTCCATGACCTTTTCAATGAAGCTCAGAAAGCGGCTGCACAAAGTGAACACAGAAGGACTCCCGGGAAGAGCAGTCTGCAGCAGGTGCCTTTCCTACGGGCACAAAGTCGCAAACCTCTAAACCCAGCTCAGCAAAACGTATCTGAAGATGTGCCACCTGGCATCCCTTTGTCACACCGGGGGAAGCCCAGCCCACTGGCCACGTGCTGGTGGCACAGGGACATCACCTGCAGCACACTGCCTCCAAGCAGATTCCTTGTATTTCTCTCGGGACTCCCAGCACGTTGTAAGAGGGCAATGCACCACCCAGCTCTTACTCACAGGGGTAAAATTAGCACACGGCTTTGCCACCACTCAAGTCCCACTGAAGCCCTCCAAAACCTTGCACTGGATGAATTTTACCCACTAGCTCCACGCTGACCAACAGCCAGCTGGGTACTTATTGCCACAACTGAACAAAAATCAGTAAAACCAAGCAAAACTAGTTGTCACATTGCAAAATAGTATCGACGACCCAGTGCAGAAACCACTCAGTGCTTCTGTGGAGAGCCACCAAAAGAACAAGCCAACGTGTTTTGTTTGTTTCACCTTAAAACAACTGCATCACAGCCAAGAAGAGACACTCACCTGGTGAGGTTTGGGCAGTTGCTTCTCATCCGCATGCTGCTCGTGGTGGGAGGGCAATGGCAGGAAGCCACGGGGGCCCTTGGGCCCTCCTCTTCCAGCTTTGAGGGCAGGGAGAGCCTGAGGAGCCCTGGGCACCTGCAACCCCCCACCAGCGGCCCCAGACTTGGGCCACAGACACCTCAGCGCACTCAGGGAAAAGAACTCGAGGCTGTCACAGAACAGGCTGGTGAAACAGAGCTTGAAAATCCCTCAAGGCTTCAAGCAAACACGGCCTCGTATTTACTGTTTCTGTAGTACCTCATTATTTGAGCCAAAACACATGATTTTAAAGACAGCTGACTCAGGGCTTTTAGCAGTCAGGGCTGCTAACACCGTCTGTGCACAAATGCTTTTCAGAGGTTCTGATCACCTGCAATTCACACCAAATTGTGGGTAGCTAGCACTAAAAACAGCAAGCCTGTAATTCTATATGCAGTTGCTATTTTACTTCCTGCTTTCTGTTGTGACCTTGATGTTTTTGTGGTCCCAGATAGATGCAGCAAATGGAAAAAAGCATCATTCTGCTCCCATGCAAAGCTGTTCCATCTCAGAAGAGGCGGTGAATTTTTATGCCTGGTGGCAAACACACAGCCTGTAATCCCAAGTCAGAAGCATTACCTGTGGCAGGCAGGCTTCTGCAGCAGCACAGGGACACGTTCCCTCGGAGAAGCTGGCAGGAATTTTCTTAAGGTCAAGCTCTGGCTCCAGCAGGGACAAGACCAGATTTAACAGGCTGGCAACCAGTCACCCCACTGCTGCTCAGAGCAATCTGAGCCTGTTCATTTGTCTTTCACTGTAGTTAAAAAGAAAACAAAAAAGACACATCAACACATCTACAAAGACCAGCTCTCCAGAAAGAGAGCTACAGTATATAGGTTACAGCTTCCTGCTAGAACAAACCCCCTCACAGTATGATTTCATAGGCCATGCTAATTATTTTTAGGGCAAGCATAATAAAACCCAGGTGATTTGCCTTTAGCAATTTCTTCTTATCTTCACACAGCTCCGGATCATTTACCCACATGGCAAGCAATTACAATGAGCCCTGCAGTTCTTAACAGACATCTTTTGTCGAAACCCGGCAAGAGTACACAGAGGTTAATATGCTTTTGCACTACAAAAATCTGGGCATTGTCTTGCGTATTGTAAGACGTGCCTGTGACATGCTGAATGCAGCTGATTTACACGATCAGCAAAACAGGAGGTTTCCCCCCGGGAGCCCTTTTCTAACCAAGTCCTCGTCAGGCTGCAAAGCGGGGCAGTGCTGTGCTCCTGCTGGGGAGAGGGCTGGGCTGGGCTGGGCTGAGCGGGGCTTTGTGCGAGGGAGGGAGCACGGGGAGAGGAGAAGTTCGCCTGTCCTGGAGCGTCAGGCGCTTGTGGCTGCTTTATCACATTGTCTCTGCGTTGGGTATTCAATGGAACATGCATTGCAGCCACCTCTGGGGTGCCTAAAGAGCAGAGACAGATCCTTCCTCAGCGTTTATTTATATCCAAATATACGTCCGGATTGATGAAGCTTTCAGGCTACCAACAGAAAATCACTCTTGATGCAATAAAACTCCGCAGCCTCTTCAGCTCTGCTAACAGCAACTCTACCCAGCATTCATTTACAAGTTTCAGGCTGAGAAACCAACCCGGCTCAGTAGGAAGGGAAAATCTCCACCGGCACCACGGGATCCTGCACCGCAGGGCTGGCACTTGGTCTCCATGTGCCCCTGGGAGCCACGTGCAGAAGGAGCAGCCTGTTGTGGGGCAAGAAGAAACAATTAAAAAAAACCTTCAGAAGGGTTGGCAGCATAAAAATTTCTGGCTCTGTCGTCTCTCTGTTTCTGCGAGCAGCAAAAGATCCATAATTCTCACACTTAATGTAATTCCAAGGCATCTAAAGTGATTTACAGTCAGTTTACTCAATACTTTCAGCTTTATTTAATGTAACAGTTATGGCACATAAAAAGTTTATTGAAAATCCTTTGGGAGTATGATTGAGTAAGAAACAGTCGTTGCTAATACCATTACAAGAGCCGAAGAGAAGGATCCCAGCATGTTCTCTCAGTGACCTTTCTGGCTCCGTGATCCAGGGTTACCCCAGGAAATCCTCCCCTCTCCCGGGGAAGCAGACGGAGCCTCTGGGAAGCTGAGCAGGGAGGAACCTCCCTGCTGCCGAACCCGCTCGCTGGGCCGTTATTTACTCCCATATTTGCCACGTGCGAGCAGCGCCGACGCTCTCTGAGGAGCAGAGGAGCTGGTTTGGGTGGGGCTGGGATGGGAACAGGGCTGCAGCAGCGAGATGGCAGGATCCTTCCCCGCTCTGCTCCACATGGTGTCATTAACTCCTTCAGCATCGCCGGACTGTTGAGCTTCTCCCCAAATACGGAATTGCAAAAGCTGTTAATCTGCCCCAGCAATTAACAAACATGACATTTACTACCATTTCAGCTGCAGCTACAATTTACTAATTGTCAGCACTGCTAGCGATAACATCCAGGGTGGTGAACACACCTCAGCGTCACTTTTTGTCAGGTACTCCTACAGTGCTGGCAGCCCACCAACGCTGCTGGAAACGAGAGAGGATTCACGTCTGCCTCAAAGGGCTCGAAGAGGAGGAAAACAACCGCTGCTGTCACTTTGGCAGCACCCAGAAGCTCCAGCCACAGGCCGGACCCACGCTGCGTAAATAAAAAACGCTGCAACCCTGAGGGCAGCGCTGCGGGCACCGGCCCCAGCCCCGCAGCACGCGGAGCGCAGGCTGCAGAGCGAGGGGCTGGGGGCTGCTGCCCCACGCGGGCGCGAGCGCAGCCCCTCCTGCAGCGGGGGGACTCCAGGACCTCCTCTCTCGAAGCTGTTTCGCACACAGTCAGGGACTGTTCGCAAGCGAGCCATCTTTTCCAGGAATCAGAGGTGAAAGGTGTGTTATGTGAAGGCAGGAAGAGCCAGCAGAACCCGTGCAAAATGAAAAATAAAGTGCACTGAATTATCTGGAATAAATAGACAGTAAAAGAAAAACATGTTCCACATGTGCATGTTCCATAAACAGAAAAAAGGTTACATTTTTTAGATAAGGCAACTGTGATGGATTGTTTAGCTGTATTTGTCAATCAAGTATTAAGACTTGCAGAATTAAAATCAGAGCGGTTCAGAGATGGATTCCAAGCTCTCCAAAACATCAGGTTTGGCATTTAGATAGCTATCAAGCTATCATCTCTAGACAGACAAACAGATAGATGGATGGATGATTTGGAGAAAAAGATGGAGACATTCTTTCAAGACTTTTTTTTTTTTTTTTTCCAAGAGATGATTTGCCTGTGCCAAGAATTCAGCCTGGGGAAAAGTCCAAAAGCAGCATTTCCTCCAGCTTAAACTGGGGCTCGGCCCAAACCAAACCTTGGCTCCAAAGCCCTGCTCTCAGCAGGGACACGGAACGGGATCGGCTGCCTGCAGCCCACCCCTGCTTTAGGGGAACAGAGATGTGCATCGTTAGAGGGAGGAACACCTGCCTTTGCCCCCAGAAACGCCATTTACAGGTGCCCAAATGTTAATGCTGAACAGATGGGTGGGGGAAAAGCGGCATTTCATGCTGGAATGGGCAGAGCAGCCTCCAACAAGCCCACTATTGTTAGACAGAAATTCCTAGAAACAGATGCAGCAAATTCAGTGCTTCAGAGCCAGTTCTGGAGTTTGGGGTCTGCTGGGAGAAGGCTGTGCAGCTTATGGATTAATGTACTATTATTACATTACTCTTTAAGCTTCAAAGGTCTGCCAGGAAACTTAAGCCTACTATCTATTGAATGACATTTTAAGAACAAATAATACATTAATATATTTAATTTGAGAATAAACACATACATTATAGGAAGGGATTTTGTCTATGCTGATAAGTCAGCGCCTGACCTTTCCGCTGCAATCCCCGGGTGCTGAGCCGTGGGGGACCCCTTCCAGGAACCTCTGCTGCCGGCGGCCGGGCAGCGGCTCAGCGCCGGCCCAGCGGCTCCCAGCCGCCGCCTGGAAGCGAGAGCGGAGCGCCGTCAGCCCTGCGACGCTAATCCACAGCTACACTAAATCGTGCTGCCCCAAATTAGTTAATCAATTAAGTGTCAAACCACAACACGTTCCTGATTGCGGCCTGCATTCATTGCCTTGGCACGCGCTCCCATCTGCTGCCTCTCTCCTTTGTTTGGGTTCTGCCATTGGAAAACTTGGGATAGGCCTATCCCTGGCCTCGTTAGGGAGGGGTTAATGAGGGCAGGCTCCCCGGCCTGGACAACGGCTGGAGGAAAGGGCTGGGGAGGAACAGCCAACCTCAGTTGTCCTGGGGGCCTGAACCTAACCTGTGCGTGCTCTGTCTGCGTTGTGACTACTGCAAGTCAAAGTCCCGTTATCTGCACAGGAGAGCTTGGAAAATGTTAGAAGCTGGAAGTGTTTTCAGCCTCAGAGGTAGGGTTTTTTAGAATTTCAGATAAAAGATAAAACTGATAACTGCAACACTTAGCTTTTTCAGAAGTCATGTGGAAATATTCGGCTTTGGAAAATATTTCTGGTCAAAAAATAGTCTGTTTTCTTGGAATCAGTTTCAGAAAATATATGTCATGCTTTTAAGTGTATATTTGAAAAAGGAAACTTTTTTTTTTTAAAAAAAAAGTTTTAGTTCTGACTGTTATTAAAAAAAAAAAACATAAAATGACATTTCAGTGGAAATTTCAGTTCTCAGTGAAAACCTATTTTTCATTTATATTACATTTAGAAGAAAAATATTCACCCAGCTGTAGTCCCCAGGGCTAATGTCTGGAGGAACCGTGCGGCCAGGGGTCATCTTCTGCCCATTTACAACTCCTGGGGCCGGAGCAGAAAGGGAAGGAGATGAGCGTTCGATTCCCAGGTCCCCAGGTGAGAGTGATGCCAGGCAAGTCACTGCCACACTGGGAGCAAATGAAAGCATCCTGCTCCTCGCCTCTGTCACTGTCCTGCTTCTGATGATCAGTTGGAAATGTAAATACAACGGCTAGACTTTGGGAAAGCTCGTACAGGACGATGGGGGGAAAAATTGCAAAAGTGAGGTTTATTGATCCCCAGTCGAGATTGATGGCACAATAAGAGCAGGAGGCGAAGAGTGATTTTGCTTTTGAAAACGTTGATGAATAAGCACTCAGGGGCAACAAATAGCTGGACTCACCGAATGATGGACGGCAGCAGGCGAACAAGATGCATTTTTATAAATGGGTGAAAGGAGAGGAGGACTTATTAAAAAAAATGAATGACCACATGTGGCAGGGATATGCCACTGGGGAGAAGCCAGCCATTGATTTATGTGCACTACTGGCATTTGAAAATTCAATAATAACATTGACAAATGAGAGGCAAAGCTGGCCAGAGGACAGCAGAGAACTTGGAGTGGAGAAAGAAAATGCCAAGGTCAGGATGAAGGAACAGAAAAACATGCTTATGTTGGAAAGGCTCTGAGTTAACTCATCTATATAAAGACATTAAGAAAAATCACTCTGGGGTCAGAGCTCACCATCCCGACTCTGGGGCATGAATTGGGGAGAAGTAAACGGAGGAGCTACGGCATCCACTGGACCGCTCCACGGGGCATCTAGTTCCTGCCCGAGGGAGCAGGGATCATTTAATCTTCCCGTCTTGCTTTTGGTAAGCTGTGCCTAGAGCTCTCTGGAACCTTCAGCACCAGACACCCTGCAGTTTCTAGGAACAGTTGGCACAACGCCCCAGCACGAGCACTGCACCGTGGAGCCCCGGCGACACGCTGCGCAGCGAGCTGAGGGCAGCTGCCCCAGCAGCGCGTGGAGCGAGCTGCGAGGAGCAAGGCGGGGAGAACGGAGGAGCTGCAGGGGGCTGGGAGGCAGCTAGGTGCGGTGACACGCGAGGCTCCCAGCCAGCTGCTGTCAGCGGCTTGCAGGGAGCAGAAAGCCTGCAGAAAGGGCATCTCCAGCCGGGAACAGCACTTAGAACATTTTGTAGAGGCCAGTGAGAGAAGGGCATGGACTGAGGGGGGGAAGGAACGCAGTGCAGCCCAGCTGGAGAGGAGGGACTGCTGGAGAGGGTTTCCTAAGTGTGGCTGGGCAGTAAATGAGAGGAACGCGCTGCTGGCAAGGTGTCACCTCGCATCACGTCACAACGCCCGAAGGCTCCCACACCCAACAGAGGCAGAGGAGAGGAGCTGCCAGCTGCCTGGGCTGGGCAGGTCCCACTGGGCACAGATGTGGAGGGTTTGTCTCTCCCTTCACAGGACGGCAGAAAGCCCTGCTGCAACAACCTCACCTTCAGCACAGAGCCCTGGTCCCTCCAAGCCCCTGTGAAAAAGCAGGAACTGAACCCATCAGAGCCACCTCCGGCTGCCACTTGAGTTACACCCTGTCCTCACCCGCCTGCAGAACGAAGCATGGCGCATAATGTTACCTTAACATTTGATCTCCTTAATAAGGCCCTGTTTTTTTCCTCCATGTCTTCTGGCTGTGTTACAAATGGCAGTAAAAGAGGATGAGCAGCAGGAGAGACCACGAGCAGAACACGGGTGAGAACGCAGCAGGAATGTGCTTTGCTCTTTCTCACCGTCCCCGGCCTCCCTCCGGGCTTGTATCCATCGCAGAAGATGTCGTTTCTTAATGCTGGGAGGTCAGAGGTGTGCCTGGAACAGAACTGCACATCGCTGTGCTCGGCTCATCACAGCAGCACTTACGCCGCGGGGGAGAGAGCGTACAGAATATTCCAAGCCCTGAGAGCTCGCCGAGGCCAGGGGAAGGGCCTCTAGGAGTCTGCAGTTTGGAGCTGGGGGTTTTGAGCACCCAGAGGGTGCAGATCCCATCCTGGGGCTCAGCACGAGACTTTGCAATTGAAGGAAGCAAAGGTCTTAATCAGAGCACGCGGCAATCTGCAGCGTTAGGACAGCATTTGTCCTAGCAGAGGCTGGCTTGAAGCCCGTGCATAGTTCAAGCCCTCAAAATAGGACTTTTGATACCGTATTTTTTTTTCCTGGCCTTTTTGCAAAGCAGTTAATTTCCACCTTCAGCAAAGCAGCTGAAGCTCCTGTTCGTGGTGCTTTATTGCTCAGTCTTCCAACCTGGTAAATCTCACTGCCAGAGCCAGCTTCAGTTTTAAATATCATCTAATATCACACCACCGAGCAGCAGATGTGCAGCGCCGCCTGTATATTTTAGGATCTGTCCCCAGATGAGTTCCCAGCCAATTAAACCTTTGGTACCAGGGGAACTCATCCCCTGGACCCACCCCTCTCCAGCCAGAGCAAACTCTGGCCGGGTGATCCGGGGTGATTCCTAACCCGAGGCCCAAACGCTCAGTTACGCGGGAGGCAGACACAGAACAAAGCTCGTTGCTTTGTGCAGCCCTGGCAGAGCTGTCCACAGAAGGGTTACACAAAATCTCATAAAGATTAGCACTGCTGAGGACAGAAAGCAAACAGTATCACCCTGCGCTTCCTTAATCTGATGATCTCAAAGCAGTTCATGTGGGTAAAGTATCTTGTACAGGCAGGCAAAGTGACGTACTGGGAATGTGTCAGATTCCCCCAGGTTTTAAAGGCAGCCAGAGGGTGAAAACAGACCAGAGCTCTGCTGCAGGGACGGCTGGAGCCCCTTCCAGTTCCTGGCAGCGTGTCTCATCCAGATGTAGATTTGCCACTTGGAAAATCTCGCAGCAAGAGTTTCATACAAATAATTAAGGTTGGCAAGGAGTGCCTAACTCCTTCTGGTTGTTGAAAAGATCTACTCAAGTTTGACACAGTTGAAATAATTACAGAAGGAAGAAAGTTGAAAAGCTGATAAAATCTCCAAAGCCCACCCCGCCGCCTGTCCCGGGCAATGCTGCGCCATAGCTGCCTGTGTCAGCGACGGGGCTTTGCAAACAAATCTGAAACAGTGCAGCTGAGGACAGCCTTCATTTAGAGTTTGGAGCCAGTGCTGCAGAAACCTCCAGGGTCAGTCCCCAGCGGGTGCAAACTGGTGTAATTCTGCTGCTGGGAGGTCTGCAAACAGCAACCCAGGATCTGGCTGTGGGATCTTACACCTCCTCCCCACAAGGGCTGGAGCAGCTCCTGAGAATCACTCCAGAGCCCATTAAAACAAAAGTAAGATACCTCCAATCATTATTACTCATTTTTATGGCCACGTTGTTCACAAATGACTGAATTTAGCTGTCAAATGTATAGAAAAGAAAAATAAAATCGAAGCATCAGCCATCTGCGCCCCAGAAAATGTTTATATTTTCGTCGGTTGTTTATGGCGAGAAGGTCTCAGCTCCTTTGTTCCACATCCTATTAGTTATTGCATGGGAAATGAGTGTTTTTCACCTCGCCATTTATAAGGGTTTCGCATTCTCCTGTGCATGCTCGATCTCTCCCTGTATGTATTTTTAGTCCATATGTCTCGGATTGACGCATGGAATGGTGTTTGTTTTACTGGTTCTGTCTCTCTAATAGTTTTTCATTGCAAAGGGGATCGAGCATTTGTTATTTACTTCGCTTTCTTCCAGCGCCATTACTGCGAGCGCTCAGCTCAATCAGTCCAACTGCCTGAGAGCTCTGAGGTTCCCTGGCCGCAGTGTGCAGGACAGGGGAGCAGGGAGGGCTCTGAAGCCTCTCTCGGGGATGCTCACAGAGGGCTGCTCTGCAAAGTCCACACGCTGGTGCCTCACAGGGACCCCAGCGTTCCCATGCTCAGCAGCAGGCGGAGCGGCTGCCCCAAACCCAGTAGCCACTTAGGAAAATCCTGGCCAAAGGCATCAAGAATGAGGCACAGTTGATGCAAGTGAGAGCTGTACTCCACCAGATCGTGTAAACACATATTTAGCTCTAAGTGGATAAGTAATCCCTCTGAGAGCCACCCAGGTTGAACGTTCTCTAGCTCTGGCACTGTGTTCCAGCTGAGCGTTCTGTTTTTCCTCTTTCCATCCCCCTGCAGGGAAGTGCAAGCAGAAGTTGAAGTCCTAGTGACTGCTCCCACATTCTCTAACCTTCCCAGGGAGCATGCTGCAAGCAGCGGGAGCGTAAATCTGCTGAGGCTACTTGGGCACAGAAACATATGGGGCACCAGGGAGGCTACTCTGAAGCGTGGAGTGCTGTCGTGGGCCCTGTGCTGTTAGACAGATGCTGCAGGAGAAGGAGAGGGGAAATAAAGGGCATCCAAGGACCAGGCAGCCGCATGACAGAGCAGCACTGCTCGGAGTCTCTGCAGAACCTGAGGCACTGAGTTCAGGTTTCAGAGGGGACATCCGCATCGCCCTGCTGCTCAGCGCGGGGGTGTCCCAAGCCCCTCCACCTCCGACGGAACATGGCCCTGTGATTTGCAACAGCGTCCAACGGCGATTTACGCCAGCACTTTGCATCCTCACACCCCTCGCACAGGACTGGGTTTCAGGGCATCCAGAGCATGCCATTAACAAAATCCTTCACAAAACACCCCAAGCACCCCCAAATCCTGTGGACCCAGGAGAGCACTGCCTGCCTGGCCATGGGACATGGGGCAGGAGCTGTGCTGCCAGGCAGGAGGAGAGAACCAGGACCAGGGGACGTCACTCACACAAGGATGGTGTCACCGGTGACACCGGGAAGACACGGAGGGCTGCCCCCCTCTCACACTGAGCCAGAGGCAGCGTGTGGCCGCCAGCCCGCAGCAATGCTGAGTGAGAAACCCAAGGAAGCCGAGTGAGGAAATGAATTCCAGGCAAGTGGCTCGGGCAGGGGGAGGACGGGTGGAACGCACGTCTCTCTTCTGCAGGCAGCTGGGCTTATTTTAATGGGCAAGGTCAGCAAAGAAATGACCAGGAAGAGAAATCGCTGCCATTACAAATCAGTCGCGATCTTGTATCAATTATTCCCTGCGCAGTTCCCTTGCCTTGGGCTGAAGCAAACATGGCCTAATCAGTTTTACATCTACGTTTAATTTTATTGGAAAGAGGAGCCGGCAATGCATCATGGGTCTGCTGTGTGACATGAAAGGTGACCCCTGCCAACTTAATGACACAATACATAACCCTTAATGAAGTCACTATCTTGTCCTTTTTTTGCTGTCTCAGCCTGATGATTTATGATGGCATCATTTTGCTTTGCCCTCTTTTCATTTCAGCTTGACAAAGTGGATGAAACAATTATCTTCGTTATCGGCCGAAGCAGGAGAAATGTGATGGCTGAGGATTTCTGCAGGTGGAGGGCCTTGGCTATGGATCAAACAAATGGAGAAATGCACTCAGGAATTGGGGGGTTTCCCCTTCTTTCCTGTCTCAGACTGCAGCCTCCTGAAGATGGATAGAGGATCCCAGCAAGCCCTGCAAGCCCTGCTTCACTGTGGCAAGGAGCAATTTCAGCAGAAGGGATCTCTGGAGCAGCAGATAGAAGACAGCTGGGAGGTTTCAGTCAATTTCCTTTTCAGTTTTCTCTCCTCCCCACACACACATGCACTGATACCATGCAGACCCAGGACCATGCCTGCTGGGAGTCATTAAGCAGCTGTGCAAAGGTGCTGGGTGCTAATGACCACGTGTGTTTGCGCCTCTACAGACCTGGATGTGTGTTTCCACCCGATCTTACGCACAATTAAAATCAGCACAAGCTTGTATGTAATTCTTCAGGGCTGAGTCTTCCTCTCCATGGTCACAACGCTTTCTGGCCGCAACAAACCTGTTGCTACCAATGGTAGCTCGATGCTTTGAACAAAGCCACGACCCAGCTTTTTAATCAATAGTTAGAGAAAATGAGCACCTTCTTCCCCTTGCTACCTACAGAGGTTGTATGATGGAGGCCTTCCTCCACTGACAGATGCAGATGGAAGCTGACGGCACAGTATTTCAGTCCTGCTAGGCAGAGATGACAAAGTGCCCTTGCTAGCCATATGCTTGATGGCACTTGGAACTGCCACAGCAATATTTTTGGCTGGTACTGCTCAGGGTCTGATGTGGCTGTTGCTGTTTACTTGGTTTCTCTTCTACACCGAGATGATTCAGGATGACTGTGAGCAGACCTCAGTGGCAGTGTTTAGGCACACGAACAAATCGCTGCAGTTCCTCACCGATTTCAAGCGACTGAAAAGACAGACTCGGCTGTTCCACTCCTGCCCTTTGCCTGCACAGGGCTGCTCCTTGCAGCGCCTTCCCGAAGTCCTGAGCACAGACATTACTACACGCTGATGGAAGCCCTCCGTCCACGTTTCACCAGCAGGGATGAGCCTCAGAGCTTTCTGCTCCACCTTACCCTGCTCAGCTCCCCAGTGTGCTGCTGGAGAGCCTCTGTCAGCAGAGCTGAAATTAAAGCGTTGCCATCCCAGGGCTTGAACACAGCACCCAGCCAAACCAGTCACACTGCCCTGCTCCTCGCCATGGATTTACACGTTTGGAAGGCTACCTATTTTTAGCCACATTCTTGATGTTTTTGGAAATATTAGTGTGAAGCCTTCCAGGATTTTACAACTGTTGCTTCAGCCTTCTGGTGCTCTTAGCACACCCTTGCGGGTCAAGACCTCTCTACAGGGAACCAGTTAGAGTACCTCTAATTAAGTTATTCTGCCTCATTCCTGACTAATATAAAACACACTCATCAACCTGATCCTGCATCAGGGCTCTCGATCAGCCCCAGCTCCATCCTCCTCCTCCCGAGGAAGGCTTTCTCTCCACACTGCCACCTGAGCAGGGCTGCTCAGGCAGGGTGGGGAAGGAATGAGAAGATAAATGTAGTTTGGCAGGACATTAAGGGAAACTACAATATTGCCTTGTAATGCAGCTCCTATCTGATCAGCAGAGTCAAATGTGGTGCCGGAGCTGTGCCTTATAGGAAGCAGAACCAGCCGCCCCCGTCAAGCCGATTGCCGAGATCTTCCCTGAGATACTCCTGCTGCCTGTCAGATACCAGCTGCTGAGGAATTCCCAGCCTATGCTGCAAGTGACCTCAGCGAGCGAACGCAGACCTTCCCCTGTACCCTCCCCTCGGGCTCTGCTCCCTGTGGCCTTCCCTTCCCTTCTCCAAGGGCTGCAGACACGATGCCACGGGGATGGCCGCGCCGCACTGATGGGCTCTGGCAGCATGTGTGGCCTGAGAAAGCACGGCTTGGCTTAGCTGGGGGAGCAGGGGATGTGGGAGTGGGATACAGTGATTGCGAGAGGAAAAGATGCAGCTCTTGAACTGCTCCTTTCGTTTCCTAATGCCTTCCCTCTGCCCTCGCAGGAGGTATTCCCTGCTCCTCTTGTCAGCTTGGACAGCATCGTAGGAATTCATTCACATGGAAGGTGATAAATGTGACGCGTTGGCAGAAAACAGGCAGCAGTAGCCTCTAGTACTTTCAGAATAATCTGCAAAAAGTTAACCAACTAGTTCTCAGAGCCGTCCTGTAAATTAGATAGATGTGAATGCCATGGAACGGGGGAAGGCAAAAGTCACCAAGATCTGGGGCCTCAGCTGGACCTAACCCCAGAGCCCACCCCAGACACTGGATGTGGCCAAGGCCAGGTTCAAAGACATCGAGAGGGAAGGAAAGGCTCTCCGAGTGACCCCTCCACCGCTGGGACAGTTACAGCCAAGATTAGGATGGGTCAGAGGCAAGGAGCAGTTTGAAATGGACAACAGCTCACTGTAGGGTAGTTTAATCACAATTAATGGGAAAGCACTGCTCAGCGAGTAGCTGCACGTGGACCTGGTAGCGGTCTGAGCGCTGAGCGTGATGTATAGTGGCCATTGTCTCATCCCCTCTCCTTTTATGCCCATTCTTCCTCACGTCCTTGCTTTAAGAGGTTTTACAGCTTTTACATCATGGTCCTTGCTATGGTGTCCAAGGGTATTTAATGGCTGTAGCTTGATCCACAGGCCCTGCTGTGGGGAGCAAATAGCCACGGCCCCTTCCCAAGGAGGGCTGTGATGTTCCGACAGACCGAGCTCGCCAAGGGTTAATGCACGATTCCGCTTTGCTTGCCTTCAGCCCCACTGCCAAAACCCCGCTCACTCGTCTGCCGCGCTTCCTCCGCGTGTCAGCAAAGGAAATCCGTAATCTCCCAGCTACAGATTTGGGGAACTTTGACATCCCCTAATGAGGTAAACACATTACTGTCATGTACAAACAAACAGCAACAAATTAGCAGCTGACACGTGAGGAAGCCACGGCGGAGCAGCGCGGCACTCTTGCAGGCAATTAGCGCTGCCTGCTCGCGCCAGCCAGGCCCGTCCGGCAGCCACCCTCCTTCTGCCTCCTCCCCGTGGGCCTTCCTCCTCCTCCTCCTCCTCCCCTGCCACCCGCTGGCCTGCTGGCAATCAGAGCGATCAGAAAGCAGCTCCTGCAGCGTCACTTGGGAGGATCCCAGGGACTTTGCTTCCAGACCCTCCAGGCACCATCCCAGGAAAAGGGGTAAGTGGCTAAAATCAGGTAGGATGGGGAACGCAAGCTGTAGAGAGGCAGCTCTCTGATTTCCATCTCAGCAAAAGCCATCTCTGTTAAGTGAGAGCCAGGGCAACAGGACCACGGTCAAAGGGCTTTATTATTATAATTGCTCTGCAAGGGTGAAAGCCTGTGGATGAGAATCATTCAGAATAATAACCGTGGAAAAAGATAAATAAATAAAGGTAGGATCCAGCCAAAAAAGGAGCTCACATTATCAGCCAATAAACCAATAATCCATTAGTGACCAAGGTTGCTGAATAATATAGTACTTTCACAGTGCCCATAATTTATACTGCAGACTAGAGAATAGACACGATTATTAGAGTGAGGGCTACTGGATGACACATGATGCATGACCGCGCGGCATTGATCTTCACACAACAGGAAGGTGTCTAGACGGGGAGATGTATGGCCGTGCGATCCAGAGCAGGGCATATTTCATGCGGGGCCTAATGGAGTAGTGGAGGCCGTGATGGATGACTTGCCTGGTTTCAGTAGCAGCGCAGTTATAGCAGTGCTAATGCGTGACCTCTCCCGCTCCCTGCGTCCTTCATTCAGTCAGGGTGACCTCATTTAAAGGGATGGAAAATGAGAGGTGCAGAGGACGAGGGGGAGGGAAGGAGGGGGAGAGAGGGGAGGAGAAGAAGAGAGAATAAGAAAAATAAAAGATAGGGAGAGGGCGTGATGTAAATGAACAATCCCTTAGGAGCTTCCGCCCCGCTTCAGGCTCACCCCACCACTGCCTGGCGCGGGGCTGACTGCTCCGCACCAGTTCTGTCCCAGAGCCGGCAAGGGCAGGGAAGAGCTCCCGGCCAGCAGCAATCTCCAGCCTAGGGCAACGAACCAACCCCAAATTAGCGACACACGCAACCTGGGGGCAGGCCTGGCTCCTTGTTGCATGATTACAGTCAATAAATATGTTCAGAGAGGGGCTGCAAAGCCACCTTACTAAGAACCTCCACCTGTTCACCCTCATCTTCCTCTTTAGCAACCTGCTTCCATCCATTGTTCCCTCTGTAAAAAATAGGAGTGGAATCAGAATGGATAAACTGCATCAGGCTCACAACAGAGAGATTCGAACAGAGCCCCACCGCGAGTTTCTAAATCGGATCAGATTTGGGTTTAAGGTAGCCACGAACACACGGTGCTGTGGCCACCAAACAGGCACGGCCACCTGGCGAAGCTCGGCAGCGCTGCTGGAAGCCAGAGCACCTGCTGGCCTGCGGAGCCAAGGATGGACGGGGATGAGGGGAGCCAAAGGCAATGGTACTCGCTGGGTGACGCTTTGCCTTCTCATCACGCTGGGGTGAGGCTCCTGCCCGTGGGGAAGGTTACTGCAGCCGTCAGCATGCTGAGCCTGTGGGAATTCTGCTCTGCATCCCAGTGTGGCTGGGGAGAGGACTGTGGTGGCAGGACCCAGACATGCAGGTGCTCCACACTGACTGCTGGGACCTGACTTTCAGAAGAACCCTGTACGGATCATCAGAAAGTTGTTTTATTTTTTTAACTTCCAGGAATTTCTTTAAAGAAAACTGAAAACCAGGTATTTCCATGGTATTTTGTCATATTTTCCCACCTAACAACACCGCTTCTTGATGGAAGCCAGCGAGGAAGATGCCCAGCCTGACGACACAAAACACCCAAGAGCTCCGAAGCGACTTGGCTCGGGCACTGGCGGCAATGCCCTGTGCCGGCCCAGCAGGGCTCTGCTGCACGCAGCACAACGCAGCCTGCAGGGGAACTGGACTCCAGCACAGAACGCACCAGCCATGGCCCGTCCCTCAGCCCTTAGCTGGGTGCTCAGGGCTCCCTCTGAGATGAGTCCTGTGCTTGGTAATGAATCCTACAGGGTCCCTAAAGGTTAAGTAAAATGATCTGCAGAAGTGGTGAACTGAATTGATAAAAAGGAACAGATTGCTTTCTGCCTACTGTTTTGATTCCACTTTCCTTATCTCTGGTTCATTGTTTTCGCCCTCCTGGAGGAGTGCCCACGGGTGCTGTCAGCCCAGTCTCTGCACACAGGAGAGGCAGCCTCCACCCCAAGGAACCTGCAAGCTTAATAGTGCAGACAGATGGATAAAAGGCCAGCTTATCGTCCCTGCTCACAAGTACGAGACCAAAGGACGCGGAGCGCACATCACCGCCTGCAGTCACAGGAGAAACACCAGGGCAGAAGCAGGAGCCAAGCCTCAGGCTCTCGGGGCTGCGCTCCGACCACAGGAGCGTCCCTCCCATTCTCGTGACCCGGGGCACACAGGGGTCACTCTGTGGGCAGACGGGGAATGGCTGTTGGCAGCACCCCTCAGGGGACCCCAACCCGCCTGCAGCCCGTGGCAACAGCCCTGTGGCCCCTTCCCAAACCAGTCCATGGATCCACACAAACCCCTGCTCTGTTCCTCCCCTCTCCGTAGGGCCCTAACTCCCTGCGCTGCCTGGAGAGAAACACAGAGTGGACATTTACTGTGTTTCCTTTACCATCTGGGCTTATTAAAAACTGCGCAGCAAATTAAAAATAGGTGGGAACAAAGATGGGGGAATGACATAAAGGGCTGCAGAAAATTCTCTGTGTACTTTTAAAAGCTGGAATTGCCATATGGACTGGCAGAGAGACATGTTTTACATTTCCACTGGTACACGACTGACATCATTTAGCATTAACTTCTATTTGAATAAAATGGTAGTAGACATTTAGGTAATATTACAGGGCAATAAATGTTTTAAAGAGCCTTGGGGGGATGCTCTTGAAACACAGTCCAGACCAGAACTCTAAAAATATGTCTTAATATGTATTAACCTCTTTTAGGACTTTTGGCTCTCAAACAAATAATGGAGGATAGAAGGGTTTTTTTCCTCCCCTTTTACTCTCTGAATTAAGAGTCCCTAGCTATATTTTTTCCTTTTTTCCTCTTTAGCTGTGCTGGGAAGAACATGAGGGAATGTAGTTAAAATTCAAAAAGGTTCCCCTTTATCATTACCATGAATCAACACAATAAATGAGCCCCTTCAGAGCACGGTAATAAGAATTTGATAAATCATCAGCCAAAAATTAACTAGATGTCAAAACAATCTTTGGGAAGTGTGATGGATTAGGGGCGATAGTGGCAATTAATCTCCCAGCATGAGTTCACAGGAGAGACTGAACGCTGGGAGATGGATAGGGGGGAGACCAAGGCCTCGCAAGGTCAGGACACTGCGGAAAGAGACGAGAGAGGGAGAGAGAGACGGAGAGAAGAAGAAGAAAAAAATTCCACTGAGTCGGCAATACCCGGCCCCCAGCACCGAGGTAGAGGTCAGTCACATGCCTTTGAAAACCTTTCTGTCTCCAGCTGCTCTCTGTGATGAGGCAAGCACTTTTCTGCTCTGCTAATAAATGCCACAAGCCAGCTCATGGGGTACAACACATGGCTGGAGAGCAGGAGACCAGGCAGGCCCCATCCTGCTCCGTAAACAAGCACCGGGGCGGCTGAAGGGGGAGCGCAGGGAGACAAACCCTCCTCCAGCATGTGAATTCACACACACCGGGCCTGGCAGCGGGAGGGGAGAGTGCAGGAGGCAAGTGCTGCTCCAGCCACAAATCCCCACCCAGCTGGCAGAGCCACTGCCCCCATCCCCTGCCTGCGGGCAGGGTCCACAAGACCCTTGGCCATGCCATGGAGAGTGGGAAGAGCTGGCAGCAGCACAGCCTCAGAGACAACTTAGACAGCAACGGTGTACTTGTGGCAGCCACACAACGGCTGCGGCGGAGGATGAAGGACGAGGAGCACGGTGCAACGTGGTCCAGCCCTGCTCCTCCAGCATTGCCTCTGACGCACCGGCTGAGCTGAGGGACAGAGCAGACCACCTTAGGATGCCTCAGTTTCCCCAGCTTTGCACTGGAGGTGATTACACCAGTGCACCAGCTTTTAATCTGTTGTGGCTGGGAGGCGTCTTTGGGACGCCCAGAGGAAAAGGTGGGAGGGCCGTTATGCACAACGAGCGTATGTTATCACAACGAGCCCGGCAGGAACACACGGAGGACGTTTTCCCCTCGGCTCCCGGAGTTAATTTCTTGAAATGCTCCTACCCCTACCTTCCACTTTGGGACAGAGATTATCTTAACCTCTGCTGGTTACTTTTGCATCCTATATCCGAACAGCAGCACAAGCTCCCACCTCGAGTGAAGCACTATCTACCGTGAGTCAGCCACTGCTGCGCCTTTTTGCTGCCCGAGGCAACTGCTTGCTCTGCTGGTGCTGCGCAGCGAGCCCAGCGCAGCAGCTACTCCCTGCTCTCCTTCCCATCGTGTCCAGCCCTGGGTAATGACACGCACAACAGCACACGCTGCCCGTCTGCCTCATCTCCGCCCTTCTTTCTTTGCACAAGATGTGCTACCCAGAATCCTTTGCAACCCAAACAGGAAGAAAAAAAAAGGTGATGAAAGAAAACCCAATGTCATGCAAACACCTGGCAGGGCTTCTGCTGACTTCTCACACCTCGTGCTGGGCCTCGGGGCATGGAGCTCCTAGAGATATCTCTTCCAGCAAACCCAGAGCCTGCTGCACGCTCCGACCCGGCAGCACAGCAGGCAGGCGGAACTGCACTGGGGGCACGGACCAGCCCACAGCTGGCTCTTCTAGGAGGGGCAGCAGCCGCAAGAAAACAAATAATTGGCCCAGATCCTCTGCAGCCCCACTGCTGCAGTTCTCCATTTCATCACTCCAAGGCTCGCAATCCTTTCCTGAGCTGTTTAGCATCTCTCCTCACATTTTCACTGCTGGAGCACTGTTGGCTTTGATACACATTGTGCTCTTCCCCTCAAGCGACAGGGAACAAATGTTCATGCAACACAGAAAGCGCCCACGGGGTGAGGAAGGAGAGCCTCAGACTTACTGAAAGCATCCGCGGCTGCTCTCTTTCACCACTCCAAGCAGGGAGAGAGGGCAGGGAAGCAGCAGCTGGGGACAGTGTCTTGGCTCGCCAAAGGTTCCTCTCCCCAGCTCATCCCAGCGTCAGCCAGGGAGGACGGGCAGGGCTCGCTGCTGACAGCCCAGGGTCTCCAAGGAAGATGAGGAATGCAGGATCTGGGCAGCGTGCCTGGCAGCAGAGTGCAGCTCTGCGCCGTCCTGATAGCTCGCCGCGAGCTGAAAGCCTCTCGGACGGGATAGCAGCACATGCACGCGGCGTTTTGAACCTGAGTGGTAAAAGTGGAGCTGGAAAGCTGAAGTGGTTGTGAAGTGAAGCCACGAGTGGGGGCTCCAGCGAAGCAAGACCTGCCCAGCAGTGGCAGCTGGCTGTTGGCTCTCCTGGCTCATCTCACCAGAGGGGCTGCTTATGGGCTGAGAAGATAAAGATTCGACATGCAGCTACGGCAATATCACTGTCAAACTTTGCTTGTTTGCTTTGGCATGGCTCACTGAGACGCAGTTATGCTGGAGACATCACAGCAGATACAGTACAAGACATGGTTCTTTTCTCTGAAGGAACTGAAGCCCACAGCAGGTTACAGACACTGGCAGTGGGGATTTCTGCTCCTTGGTGTGGTGCCTTGGGGCCCAATGCCATTATCAGTACTGCAGCGTGCACCTCGTTTTGCTGCCATGTTAACTGAAACCTGGTTATAGCACAGGGCTCGCCCATTATTACTTGCTGTGACAGGCTAGGGACAAGGCTCCATGTGCTCCAACTGCCTTGCTCCTGTGTATTCATACAGTTGATAACACCTTTCTTAAATATTTGCATCCTTAAGAAGGAACATTTCTTTCTCTCCATCTTATTGCATCTTTCATGATTTTCCCTGGGTTGCTAGTACTGTTTTGTGCAAGAGACAAATGCCTGGCAAACGCTTGGATACTGCTGGCTGCTTGGCGCACAGCGATGTCAGAAAGATTTCTGGGCAAAAAAAAAAAAAAAAAAAGGGAAGAAGAAGAAGAAAAAAAAACCTCCCAGCTGGAACGCTTTCCCAGAATGCCTGCCTCTTCTCAAGACAGACAAGGCTTGGACAGAACAGATGTTTCCACCCAAAAGCAGATGTGGAGATGTTACTTTCCCAGGGAGGAAATGTGATGGGGTTTATTATTAACCAACAGTCCCCATATGACAGCTTCCCTTGACCAACAGTTGGAAAATCTGGAAAAAAACATCACCCTCTAAGCCAAGTGGTGGCAGGAAACAGCCAGCCCTGATGGACTGCGTTGATTTATTGTTATTAATTACAACCCGGAAATGACCAACAACATCTGGGAGAGCCAAACATGGAAGAGAAAGCAAGCCTGAGCTCAGGGGCCAAATTTTTCATTCCATGATGGCCTTAGCACGCTGCTGAGCTTTGGGAAAGGCAGCTGCAAGTCAGTCCCTGTAGGACTGCTGAGAGCTCTGGTGGCCAGCAGGGAGGGGGGTGACGCGGCGAGAGGCAGCGCTGTGCCACACGTGGGGTCGGCGCGGAGCAGGCGGCAGCCCGAAAACGAGAAGCTCTGGGGCTGTGTGAGCAGAAGGCTGAACCCCAGAAATGCTGGTTGCTAAAAGACAGCCCGAGGCCCGGCCCCGCTCCCCGCTCTGCACCAAGGCACCGCGCATGCAGCCCAGCCGGCACCGATCTCTGCAGCACCTCAGATGCGCGGCGCTGACAAGGCTGCAAGCGGGGACCAAATTTCACCCCAGATGCAGCGGATGAGAACAGAAATCCATCAGAAAAGCAAAGTATCTCAATTGATTTTAAAAATCCAAACCGTCTGAAAAATGACCAAATCCCTAGTGATGGGAAGAGACAGCCCAGCAGGTCCAGAAAGCTTGGTCAAGTGTGGTCACCAGCGTGGAACTGGAACAACACAAGCCAACAGTTAACAGAAAGCTGAGCAAAAGCTAATGGATGGGATAGGTGACAGGCGTGTGCAAGGTGCTTCGTGGGAAATGCTCCCTTGCGCTTCACCTGCAGTGAGAAGCTGCCTGCTGTTAAGGCTGACCATCTTCCTTGGGGTTTCAAGGTCCCTTTTTAAAGGAGAGCAACAGTCCCATGCGCAGATTCACCATACCCTCTTCACCTCTACAGATATATACTGGTAGAAATTGAACCTCAATGGGTTATTTCCACCCCCTGCTCTTTTCCTTAATTTATTTCATAAGGCATACGCTGCAAAAACCAACAGTGCGGAGGTGAGGAGAAGTGCCCCATAATTGAGAACAATATCTCCAAGGGGCTTTTCCAATGAGGTGCAGATTTCTCTGGCATGCGTTTTCAGAGCTGAACTCAGTATAATGAAGTCCAGAACTTTTAGGTTTCCCCTTTAATATATCCATCATGTCTAGATCCATTATTGACATGTTGACTTTCTTGTTTCTGATTTAAGCTGCCAGACTCAGTAAAATTGCCTTGACAGCTTTAACATTTGTGGCAGAACACTGACATGATGTTACTTACAGCTAATTAAAGTTGAGAGCATAATAAACAATCTCGGGATCCTAGCAACCTAATTTCCTCGGGTATTGAGTTTGCTGGATCTTGACCGGAGTCCTCTGAAGCTCCACAGAGTTCTGAGCCCGACCTCCCGGTTCATCAGGGTGCCCAGCCCGTCCGGGGAAACGGTGAGCGATGGGGAGAGACAGGGCCAGCACCTGGCATGGCAGTGGGAAACTGTGAGGTGCTGGAAGTGGGTTTCCAGGGCCACTTCAGTGCGGGGAAACGGGCCAATAGGTTAAAGCTAATGAGCAGTGGGATGAAAGCAAGCAAAGGAAAATGTAGACTGATGACCAAGAAATCTTTCCTACTGGCGAGCTCTGTTGGGCTGCAAAACGCTCTCTCAGGGGAAGCACTGCAAACCACATTGCTCACGTTGTTCAGAAGAGGCTGCACAAAGGCCTGCAGCACGGAGCGCAGCGAAAGGCGGGTGCCTGGGGTGGGAGAGGGAAGGAGGTGACCTCATGGAAGCAGATCTGCAGTTAGGAGCCCAAAGGTCCTGGAAACTTTGTAACCGCATCGGTTCATTTTCCTTCCTCTCCCATTCCATCTCAAACCCAGCCTGTTCTGCGTAGGATTGCCCATCACAGTGGGAAATTACATACAGTAAATTTCTCTGCCTCCCTAAAGAGTTCAGTCAAGGGCAAAATTTCACCTTTTCTCCTGATGAAGATGTTTTTTTATTTAACAACAAAATAATAAAATTTGTTGTACCCAAATGAGATTCTTAGAGCTGACTCAGCCAGCAAATCAGCATTTTTCCTGTCTGCAGTGTATCAAAAAATCACTACTCACTTGTGCAGAATCAACTGAAATTTGAGGTGAATTAAATCCAAAATCTCCCTCTGTTCTTACAAGTGACTGACATTCCTCCTTTATTGCCAGTTTCTTGAGTGTTATTGGACTGATTTCCCCCACTTCCACTACAGCTCCTCGTTCTGCGAAGTAGGGCAACAGCAACATTTCATCTCTCTTCTGCAAAGACAAATGCAGTGCAAGCAACACCATCGCTGTGAGCCGAGCCACTATATGTCATCAGAGCAAACAAAAGTTGAGATGTATTAAGTTAAATCTCCAGGAAAAATGTTCTAGTTCAACCATGTTAACTTGCATTTGTGCATATGAAGAGGAGCAACTGGTGAGGTCATGGTAAGAGGACCTCAGCAGTGTAAGCAGGTAATTTTTAACCAAGCATTGACTAAGGGAAATGAAGAGCTTGGGGGTTAACACAGCCCATGGCACAGCATGAAGACCAGCGACACCACTCCTGAGCGGCACGCTCTTGCTGCTGCAGGGGAGGTGGGACCTGGGAAGACAAGGTGCTGCAGGAGGAACTCCTCCCAGGAAGTGGGGTGTGAAACCAAGCCCTCTGCCCTGTCCTTTCGCAGGAGCCAGGGAAGGCTGCAGGGGTGGCCCTGGAGCCTGCACATGCAGAAGTGACAACGGCTCGCAGCATTCACTCCCATTCAGGTTCCATTTCCCATCTTAGTCCTCCCTCTTTCCTGGTGGCACAGGACTTCACTTCAGTCTGCTGCTTAGCAGGGGGACATGGACTAGTCCCTAGACTAGTAGATGGTGGAGGGACAGCAAAGGAAAAGGAGCATTCACGTTTCCCAAATCCTGCGCAAAAATCAACGTTTTCCCAAACCCCTGCAGGCTGCACCCTTCCCTGTCTCCAGTTAATGCAGCAGCTCCACTGAACTCACTGCAGGGGAGAAGAAAAACAGCTCTTGGGTGAAGGACTCCTGCAAAAGCAGCATTTCCTCCCTTTTGTCTTGGCTGCGGCTGTTTTCAGTTCCTGATTGTTCAGCCTCTTTATTCCTCACTTTCAGACTCTTGTTCACTTCCAGCTGGGCTGTATGTGTGCCTCGGAGATCCAGTGGGAAAGGTGGAGCGCGGTGACCCCCAGTCATTAATCAAGCTGCCTAAGCCGGGGCCTTTTCACAGCCAGAGCCTGATTATTGGCTCTTGGGAGCTGCGTAATAAAATGACAGGGGGAGTGAGTCTATTTCCTGCCGCCAAACTGCTGACATTAATTCACACTGGGGGGCTCAGGGAAGACAGCGGGAGGGGGAGTGGGGAAAGGGAATCTGTGCAAGCAAACACTGCAGGACCTGTGTGCCACTGCCCGGCTGCTGCTTGAACAGCCATGTAACAGTGCAGACGTGCTCACCTATGCACTGTCCTGTTCAGTGGAGTTCAGGGAAAAATCCAGCTTTACAAAATAGCAGGCACGAACTTGGACTGAAAGCAGGAGCCAATCTGTGAGCCTCCGTTACACCAGAGGTTCTGATCCAGCCTGCAGCTGCTTGCTTCACCCAGCCTGACATTCACACCAGTGTGCCTGAAAAGCTCTTTTTTTTTTTTTTTTTTTTTTTTTTTCCCAGTGGTAACCCCTAAAAATAGTAAGAAAATTAGGTCAACACCTATAAAAGTTTGCGCTACAACTTTAGCTCAGGTTCCTAGACTGTAGCCCAACCTAAGAAAACCCCAACCCAAACAACAAGCAGCCAGCCAGGCTGTGGCGTGTGCCGTCTGCCAGGCTCATGGCAGAGAACAGTGGCTGCAGAGAGCCCTGATGCCAAATACCTGCCGTGCTCCTAGGGATGGCATGAATCCATCATAACAGTCAGGAAAAAACAAACCCAAAGTAAACACCAAAACCAACCGCAACAAACAAACAGAAAAACACCACAAGATCAACACTGGAAGTATTTCTCACTGAAGTCCTGGAGCACTGGTGTCTGGGAAGCCTGGGTGATTGCATCCTAATGCTCCTACTGCAGGGGAACAAATGGGACAGTAAGTACAACTGGTAACAATTTTCTAAAATCGGAGGAATTCCTTGTTCTTTTCTTTTTCCTTAGCTAATGGTTCTTTTGTCCTGACTCTAGACATTTTGCTAATCAGTTCAGATCATATGGGAGCTATCAGCAGAGACAGTCAAGCCTGGGGGTATGTAAAGCCTTTCCACTGCCTGAAGAATCCAAGGAGACCTTTGACACTTGCCAAACTCCCTTGCAAGGGAATGGTAAGGGAAGAAAGTCAGAGCCAAAATCTGTCAAGTTGTTTCTTCATTAGCCCTCACAAAGAATCTTAAAACGTTCCTCTGCCGTGGTACCTTGTTTTTATTGGGCAACAACAACCGAAGAACTGTTTTGCCAAGACCGCTGCTTTCCGTGCTGTTGGCTCTGTTCCTCGCACAACAGCCGCCCGTGGTCTCACCAGGCCACCCGGCCTCAGCTGCGAATGGCAGCAAGGAGAGAGGCACCTCTGCAGCAGCACCAAAGCTCTTCTGGGGCAACGTCTCCCGAGACAGCATTATTTCATCAGAGCATTTCTAGTTGCACATGCAGAATGTTCTTGGAGCCTGATTCCTCTTTGACGTGATTCCTACCACCACCCCCACCCCTGCCAAGAAGCAGAAAATGCCCCCACACTTCTCTCACTGTGGCACAACAGAAAACAGTTCAACAAGGCAAATTCCGCAAAGGCGTAAATGTCTGCATGAGGCATCGGGGAATCAGGTCCAAATCCTCTCCTGAAACGTCTGACGAACAATCAGAAATACAATTCTAACATTGTCTTGCCACCAAATGAAAAACAAGCTGCTGGTTTGAGCAGAACCTGAAGGCACATACTCCCCAACTCTCAAAAAAAAACACACAAGGAAGCACATGAGGGGCTGATAGGAGGTGCTACAGAAGCCTCTGCTCCGCAGCCCAACCCTCCTCTTTCCTTTTCTGTTGAAACAAATGGAACACGGATACTGGGGAAACTCGGAACAAAGTCAATTGAAAGCGACAGACCTGAACCCCACTGCTGTAAACCAGCAGAGCTGAATTGCTCTGACGGAGTCACACTGCGCTGCTAACTCTGCTGGTCCGCAAGGAGCGGGGGGCCGAGCCCAGGAGCGAGCCCCAGAGCCGAAGCGCGATGCGGCCTCCCGGCAGGCAGCGCTGCAAGCAGCAGGCACGGGGTGCAGGGAAGGCAGGCAGTAAATCAAGGTGTGCGAGGGAAGGAGTGTCATTAGTTCTCACATGTGCATCTGAGCAAGAAGTGCCTGATAAAAAAAGATCCATTTGCCATTGCAACTATATCAAACCTTCCTCAAAAAGTCACTTCGAGGTCACTGTTTTTGTCCAGTATTTCAATACATTAAATGCAATTACTTCATTGTTGATTTACCTGTCATTAGAGGCATGTGTTTGAACATGATTTATTGAGTGAGTTTTGTGCCAGTTGACTTGCAATAGATTGCACAATATTCAAAAAGGCTCATTTGCTTGGCATTACATTAGAAGCAGGGTGATTGCAACACAAAGCAATGTAAATGAGTTCTGAGAGGCTCCATCATTCATGTTGTCATGTACTGAATCCTATTATTATTTATTACCATAATTGTACTGTGTTTCCTGGGGCGATAAATTAGGACTGATGGGTCCCGCTGACAGCCAAGGACTGGACTCGCTCTATATAATTTAATAGGGATACTGTTGGATCTCTGCTTGGAGGAGACTTCGGGAGGAATTTAGTAACTAAGCAAAATCTTGTCTTAAAAAAATTAAAAATAAAATAAAAGCAGTGAAGGTTTTTTTTTTCCCCCTCTCCCTTGGCAGCAATTGAAGTCTTGATAAAAGCTGCAAAGGAAATGGGAGCACTCTGTCTTTCATAATAGGATTGTTAAAAAAATCACTGCCCTGTGTCACAATCTGTTTTATGCTCCCTGCTGACAGGCAGCCTCACGACGGCTGGGAACAGAGGGACAGGGGATGACTTAAAGGGGTAGCTGTGACAGCTCCTGACCTCCAGCACACCAGCTCAAACCCAGCCCACGGCTGCACCCAGCAGCTGTTCCTGATGGCTGCGGGGAAGGGGTGCGGTTATCCCACTCCTTGCACACGAGCGTTCCCAAAGTGTCATCCAGGCCATCTTTTGGAGCAGTCTGGCAGATTCCACTTCTCACCCAGGGCCTCTCTCTAGGCTCGGTGCAGGCTCCGAGGAGCTCTGCTCCCTGCTCTGCACGCCTGTACGCTCTGTCCTACGGCTTTACACGCAGCCTGAGGGAGCTTCAGTATGCCTGAAACATTCCCAGGATCTGACGTAAGCTGGATAATGGCCTCCCAGCTGAAACCTGTTCTTCTGCTGAAGGCTCTTCCCATGTGACCAAATTCCCAGGCCCCAAGGGGCCAATGCGAGACTCTCAAACTGCCCTAAAACCTTCCTAAAGAGCAACCACAGCACAAAGGGTGAAATCTAACTCTGGGCATATTTCACAGCTGCTGCCTGTTGAAGCCAAGCAGCCCGCTGCTCCCCTGCCTTCAGGTGCTGCAGGGTGCACAACACAACGTGGGGCCATAAACCCGAGCTCAGAGGTACGACCAGCACCAGGGGCCCTTTCAAATGGCTTCCATTTCAGAGCAGTCCGTGCCAACGTGAAGCTGCAGCGTGAGCCTTTGGGGTTGCTTCGCTAGCGCAATGCACAGGAACATTGGAAACGTGCTGGTTCTGTCCTGAACAGAATAGCACCGTAAGAGTGCTGCTGGTAGAGCTAGATCAGGGATCCTATGTGCAGGACAGGGGAATGGGGGAGTCATGTCTCAGGCTCTAGCACCCAGATTAAGATTCAACAATACAGTTCTTTTCCTTTTCGCGCTGTTATCCACCACCAACTGTCAAGCTTTCTACTGCACTTTTTGCAAAGGGACTTGGAGCTGCAGAACCTCAGAGCCGTTGGGTTAGAACAGGTTAATGGTCCCTACAGTCCTGTGCGTTGTATTTGTGAGCAGCCAAATGTCCATAAATCCTCCTAGTGGACAATTTTATGGAATAATCAACACATCAGGGATATTTCCTTCTAACCTACCCTGAGTTAGTGACTGGTTATGCCATGAGGCATGAGCGCTTACCGCCTGGATCCATCTCTTGTTCGAGTCAATAGATATCTGTCAATTCAGGTCAATTCAGATCAGACTTTTGTTGACAGGAGAAGCTATACAAAATGTTGCCAAAGTGTGAGAAAACGACAGCACATCCTCTGCCTTCCCTGAGCCAGCTGTTGGTGAGACAGATACAACCTGCACTGTTTTTACAGAGAGACTTACTCACGGCTGCATCGAACAGAAACTGTCCTTGATTTAGCTTCATTGACTTCATTGAGCCAAGCTGTGCTGAGCATAAACAAGATCCATCCTGTTTCTCCATGGACAGCGTCAGAAGTCGCATGATTGCACTAAAAGGCTAAGGTTGTAAACCCAGTTTTCTCAGAACTGGGGCTGTGCAGACACCACTCTGCCAAAAAGCACTATGCAGCATCCACAAACACGAACACCCCGCAGCAGAGCCCGCACCTACAGCAGTGAGATTACCAGCATCCCTGTTCCCCTCCCTCCCCGCCGATTGCTGCTCCAGCTCACATTCCCTCTGCCCCACGCAGACACATGAAACTTGTCACTCAGACTTCAAAGGCGCTTTTTGCTCACCCTTCTGCAGCGGTGACACATTTTTGGCCAAGCACATCACATTAATAGAATCTGCTGTCAAACAAGAGGGCTTTCAAACAATGGACGGATTGTACACTGTGCGGCACGGCTGATGGGCAGATCACCAGGTAACCTGATGCAAGAGCTATAAAATAGCTCAAAGACACACGCAAAAAGCACAGAGCCTCGTTTTGCAAAGAGACTTGCGGTTTGTAGAGATTTGGTTTTTTTTTTTTTGGTACATACTTTGGAACAAACCCTGGCATTGGACTTGATTGGATTTCCAAACCTAGCTTCAGTTTGACATGTACATTTCCTTAAGCAGTGCAGTGCTTCCTTGTTTGCTCCTGTCCCTTCTTCCCCAGCACAGCCTCCCCCTGCCCTCCCCTGGCACCTACCGAGCACCGGGAGCCCTGCACACGCAGCTGACCAAGCAAGACGGGGGCAGGTCAGAGCGGCTGAAATCACCTTTGGTGCCAGCCGTGGAGGCCACTGACCAGCCACTAGGCGGGAAGGACTTCTGGCCCTGAGTGACCTGGCCTGGATTCAAACCACCCACCCATAACCAGGCACCGCACAGCCCATCAGCCACCAGACCGCCCCCGAACAGGACGCTCTGAGCTGCTCCGGTGAGCTCCCGCGGTCTGCACGCCCTTCCGCACGACTCCGCACACTGCGTGATGCAGAGGATGACTGACGAGGGAGATGAAGATACGAAGCATGTGTCTTTGTCAGTTATGGCCATTATCATTAGCAGACTAGCTACTATTCCCTATATATTCCTTTTAGAACCGTTTACAGCTGAAACATTTTTAATGGCTCGATGAATATGAATGCAACATTTATAACCATTTACACATATGAGACTTTGGGGCACATCCATCTTTCATTGCAGGCACATAACCTCCCATTACCGCACTGTCACGCTGAAGAGTGAGCGGGGAGAAGAGGACCCCACTTTGTAGTGAAAGATGAGGGCATTATTTCTGCCTGTTTTGTAAAACACATGTTCAGAAATCTCCCTTATTGTCACCACAGACTCCTCTCCCAGTCACGCGCATCTTTAGGCTCTTTATACTTGCATTAACAATGGAAAAATGCAGGCCGTTACATCTGTTAGCAGACATAATTTTAGACAAATACAACTTCTTATCAAATAAGCCTGCAATAAATGTTTCATGAACAGAACCCTTCAATAGAACTCCCAACACTAATTTAATGAGAAGTATCAAATGATTTTTTTTTTTATTCTGATATCTCCCCAGAGACAAATGATACTTTGCAGGCCTATTTTTAACAAATGAATTATTGACTTAAACTGGCACAATTAATCACAATATAATGGGATCAGGGGATGTTAGAGGCTCATTCAGCACGGCAGATGATGAGTACTGACTCTTCCAAGAAATGAGGCTCTTTAATCACTCCCAGATTAACAGCTACATGCTTTCAAATTTCAATCACAGGGAACTGGCAGTGGGGAATGAAAAGGGCCTGCTCCAGGAGGAAGGAGGACATTTCCTACCCCATGAGAGCCCTGCTACTTGCGGTCCCAGGAACAGGCACCTGACTTCTCTAAAGAAGGGACACTACCTGAATCATGCTGCGTTTCTAAGAATCCTTCCTTCCAGCCTTTATCAGTCTAAGACTTTGGTTTTGTGGGGATAGAGCATGCCTGCAGCCCATCAGGCTGTTCAACACTTGCCAGTAAGGGAAAGTCTGCAGGGTGCAATAGAAAAAGCCTCTTAATTAATCCTCTGCCTAGAAGGACGTTTCTCTGAATTACAAGGCTTTCTTCTCCTGCATCTCCAGAACTGGGTTCCTCACCCCCTCAGCCCTGCATCCAGGAGCATCCAGACTCTGCAGGCAGTGGGCCCACAAGCAGATCTAGCAGCCTCCTTGGATTTCCTAAATTGAGGATCTGACCCCTCTGTTCAAGCGGGTCCTCAGGTTCTGAGCTAGTAAGACACTTAGGTGACTACATTCGGCACTGAGTATATCACCTCTGGTTGTGTCAGAGCCTTTTGCTTTGCAGACTGGTAAAACTTTTTCAGTCCTCAAAGGCTGCAGTTCCACTCTTCCCTAAGCCAGACGGCAAGGTTCTTCTGCTGAAAAGAACTGCGTCAACCTCCAGAAAAGCACCGAATTCCCTAAAGTGCCTCTTCAGCTGTGCAGTTGGTCCCCAGGCTGGTGCCATCCAATCCCAAGCCAAACCTCACGCATCTGGGCAATGAACTCTGCTTATAACAGTCAAAACATCACCCAATCCATGTGCATAAGAACAAGGTCGGGTATCAACTCCCTGGTGGGCTCACTAACTTGCTGTGAGAAAGAGAAGTGCCAGGCAATGCCTCCAGCGCGTGCAGGAGGGGTCTGTGTGCTCTGTGCACCACTGCCCTGCAGACAGGTGTTGCACAAGCTCCATTTCAGGCCGCCAGCACGAGATGCGTTGCTGATTTATCACCTTGGCTACTCTCTGAACTCTTGTGATTGCACAGATACAAATCACAGCAGAAGCAATCCCAACACCAGTGATTTGATGCAATTGTCTTGCAGTGATGGGGACTGGAAATCCTTCCAGCTCCCCAGACAACATTTGACCCAATTAAAGAGTAATTCGGAAGCCTTTGTGACAAATGACAATAAAACAATAAGTACAAAGATCAAGTTTTAAAGCCAGAAATGGCAAAGGAAATGAAACAAAATTAACATTGAGGAAAACTGAACACATGTTGAAACTACATGGAAAGTCAAACACTGTCTGTGTTACTTTGCTAGTCTCGAGCTGAGGGTTCTGTCTTTCCTCAGCAACAGTTAGTGACATCTCAGACACCTCAAGCAGAGCTTTTCCCTTCAGCCTGTGCTGCCTGAGGTGCTTGCAATACCCTGGAATCTTGCAGGGAAAAATTCAGTTTGGCAAGAGACTTGGCGAGTAAAAAACGGGTAAAGAGATTCCCAGCAGCTGAGCTTCAAAACAAAAATGCATTTTTGTAATTTGCACTTATAAACACTTTTAAAAATTATCTGCTCTCTAAAACAGAGAAATGAAAGAATTTCCAGGATGACTCATGTGCATCATCTGGCCTCACATCCTGCCTTTGACAGTAACCTGCATCAAATGTCTCAGCAGAAGAATTCAAGAAACTTCACAGCAGGATGTTCCCCTAACAAAAGAATCTCCCCAAGCAGAGAATCGCACAGCCCACACGGCCACCTTCTCCTGACCACTTCAGGGTATAAACAAACGCAGCCTCTGTAAAGTATGTTTTAGTATTCGTTGGTTTGATTACTGTTTAGCGCTGCACTTCCAGATATGAACATTGTTTAGGAAAGTATACAACGTCCCTTTGATTCTTGTGCAGAAAAACAAACTAGGGGGAGGACAGGAATCATCGGCCACCCCTGCAGCCCCTGTCTGCGAATGTCACAGCGCTGAACAGCTGAGTGCTGGGGTTCGTTTAGTCACAGAGGCAACATGAATTCTGTCCTGAGCTTCAAAGTAGAGGGCAGGTAACGTTTGGGTTAAGGACTGTCAGGGAGAAAACCTGTTGGTTTTCGTCCAGGCTGAGATTCAGCACCGGAGCCGACAGCAGGAGGACCTGCTGACAACGCCTGTCCCTCTTTCCAGGAGCCTTTTGCTCCTTCTATACCAAAAGGCATTTGCCAAGAGTGTTATGACATTGCACTGCTGCTCCATAAGAAAATCTCACGGCAATCTTTGTCTACCTGATACACAGTTTCAGACTTTAAAACAAATATAAAACAGGACTTCCAGATATTTTGACAGGGAGAATTGTCAGTTTTCTGTCCACTTCAGCCCTGATTCTTGCTGGAGCTGATGCAGAGCAGGTTTGCTGTATCCACCATGTGGCTTTAACAGCTGCATATCCTCAAGCAAGGAGGAAACGCTGCAGCTCCCATTACCCCTAAACTCACAGAGAAAGGGGGATCAGCCATTTGGACTGGAAAAGGAGTGGGAAAGGCACTGGGAACGGTGGCACATGTACTGGGCTGTGCCAGACTTTTTCCAACACGTGTCACTGTCTGCGAGGCAGAGAGCAGAAATGGGAAATGGCAGATGAAGCCCATTTTGCTGCAATGTGCCTGCATTTTCTCAGAACCAGAGCAGCTCTCGGAAACAGGGGCCAGCTCCTGGGTCTCCAGTGCAGGTCTGGTAGCCAAAAAACATTCTCTTCCTCATGTTAATTTATGGGCCTGTCAGAAAGTTAGAATTGATTGGGAAGAGGTCTTGTTTTACCTATGGTGGGAGGAAACCGAGTGATGTTAGCAGCAATGCTGGGCACATTATCATCTGCTGGTTCCATTTAACAACTTCTCACAACATATGCAGTTTACATTATGGTATCCTGCACATGTAGTCTTTGGCTGAAAATATCCTCCAGAGCTCTGAATTTATGGTCATGCAAATACTCTGAGAAGCAAGAAACACGCATGCCAAAGAATGAAAAAGGAAAGCCTTCTTTGTTTCTGCTTCTAGGTCACGTTAACCCTACCCCTGCTGTGCTGCAGCAGAACAAGGGATGCTGGTGTTTCACCCCCGCACCCTCGTCTTCTGCAATGGCAATTCCTCAAATGCCGACATCTCGCACAGATTTCCTTGGCTTCCATGGGCAGCTGGAGCTGGGCCTCTGAGAAAAGATCTGCTTTCAGCCAAGCTGTCTTTTTCTCTCTGCAGGCCTGGCACAACAACAGGCCTCATTCTGCCATCACTCCCTCCAGTTCCACAGCCCTGGGGCTGTCTCCTGAGCCCAGCACAGACTCAGGGCAGCAAGCGAACCTCCAGGGCCGGAACTCCATGGGCACAACATAAGGAGTTTGTTCCCTATTGATGCCGCTGTTTCTCCTGGTTTTTCTTCCGATATTAAAGTTCAGTGTGACATAAGGAGATGATGGAACTGAATCTCTTTGCCCTTTCTTTCTAAGTTCACTCTCAGCATCGACCCAGCAAGCTGCCTGCATGCCCCTGTGCCACGCCAGGCAGAGAGCCCAGCCTCCATCCCAGGAGCACCACAGACGCACGATCCCAAGCTAATCAGGCCTCCCCGTCCTGGGACAGTGCTGCTGATTCTGGCACTGTGGGCTCACCAGGAGCTCCGAGATCTTTGCGTGATGCTGGCCAGAGGTTGGGTTTTTTGACATAGTGGAATTGCAGGTTTAATAAAAGAAAAGAAAAACAAAAAGACATTGTTCAAAGACCTCCATTTCACATTAGGGCACAAACAATACGTACACAACCACAGCAGCAATCTGTCACCTGTCAGCTGTTGGCAAAAGCTTTGTGGGAAATTAATTTTCAAGTGCAATTTCAGTAGCCCGTGGATCTAACGCTGTGGAACAGCAGGAATGGATCAAAGTGGACCTGAAGGTTTCCTCACCGTGTGCGTTTCACAGCAAAGCAGCAGCTCACTATGAAATAAAAACGTATCTAAGAAATTTTACCTTCCTTGGAACTTTTTCCTGTGCGAGGCTGGGCTGTCACCTCGCGCCAGGGAATCGCGTCACGGACATCAGAGCAGAAATCTCATTTTGTACCCTAAGGTAACGCCACCCTCTGCCCTCTGGAGTGGCCGCTTGGAACAGGTGGGCTAAAGCAGCAAAGAGTCACCAGCACTACGTTATCGGGATCGCCATAAAGATGACAGCACTTGTCACCAGCAGCCATGCCCCAGCACTTCCCCTCGCGGCCCAGGCGCCGCTCGGGGTGGGGACGCAGCTCCGGGCACGGCCACGCTCCTGCAGCACCCCCGGGTACCAGCAAGCACAGCTCCTGCCCGCGCTCACTCGGGGGAGCCAGCGCGGTAAATCAGACCCGTCCTCGTGGCCACGCGTTAACTACAGCACACGCTGGTCACAGCTACCACACAGCTCTACTTTTTGTGACGTTTAATTGCTTCTAATTTATGTCAGGCAGCACTGCACTTAGTACATGAAGTATTTAGCACTGGCACTTTAATGTCGTGCTTAATACACATTTTTAGAGCCCTGGTCATTACCTACACGATAGGTTTGAGCCCTGGATTTACTGCACAGTGCTCCCAGGCCTGATGTGGTTTCGGTGGATGTCGTAGCAGTGCAGCTGTGTGCCTCACATACAAGGTATGCTCTGTGCACACGACACAAACCTTGGTTTCCAGTGTTGGCATCACCAGGGAACAGCAGTGCACCCCCAGGCGTGACACGAGGTTTATTTTTAAAAAGAGATTCCCAGCTTCAGAGGCCTGCAATCTTCCAGCCAATATAAAACAGTGTGCTGAGAAATGAAAGCAAGTTTATGCTTCTTGGGAATGTTTATTATTGCAACAGTTCAAAAATGAAATCTCAGATTTGTGAGAAAAATATGACTGAAGCTGTTCCTGCATTGATAAAATTGACCCACATTCCTACTTTCCTCTTAATTTTTTAATAACTTGATTCATTCACTGCATGATATCACTACATGTTCACATCTTTATCAAAAACATTAATAAAATATTCACTTGTATTTTTGTTTACCAAAATGTCTTTTATGTGGATGAAATATTTCTAAAATCAGCTCATTTATGTTTTTATCAACCAATATTAAAAAAAAAAAAACAACAACAAAAACAGCATCACATAATTTCTGTTGGTGAAACTTAAGAATTTTGACAGCAACTACCTGTTTTGTGAAAAGTGTTTTTGAGGGGGAAAAAGCTAGTCTTCCAGTTCCACAATTTCCTTACTTTTTTCCACAACTTTCTTCTGGTTTTGCTCATTTCTGAGCACTATGTGTCCTTGATATAATCTGAGGCATCTGAACACCACAGAAACAAGTATAACTGAACACACTAAACGGTGACTGCTGAGAGTCCAGCTCATCATCCTAAAATGGCCATTTAGGAGGAATGCCTGGAAACTCACGAATGCAATCCTTTTCCTTTCAAAGGTCTTGTCTACAGGGTACATTGAGAAAAGCTGAGACAAATGGCGGCAAGGTATGAAGTTAATAAGTGTACATCAAAGCCCTGTGGTTAGATGAAACTGCAGCAGGCTGCAGACGTGTTATGCTGAAGCGGAGCAGCCACATGGGGGTTTAATAGCCGTGAACTTCTGTTTGTAACCTCATGCAATTAGTTACTCCTCATAGCTCCCCGTTCAGACAAGCCCGAAGCACACTCAGGAGTCCTGGGCTGCAGGAGCTGCTGCTCTCCAGCCAAGCTGCTCACACGCTGCTCAGCTCGGGGAGCTGCTGGGCACCGGCCCGGGACAGTGCCCTGCGCTCAGCGGTCCCCACCCCAGCAGGGGCACGCGGGATGCACCCGGCCTGGGCCAATTCCTGCCCGTTTTGGAGCAGTTCTGGTGGCACAGCTACCGCAGATGGATGATGATGCAAACGAGACCAGGGGGAGGTATAACAGCTAATTTTCTGGGCTTTCTACAAAGTGCATCTGTTCCATCATGCTCTTTTCTGATTGAAGGAAGAAGGGCTGGGAAAGTTTTGCTACAGAAATTGCAATTACTCGTGGTGTGTGTTACACATCTTTTGATTATCTCTGAGGATGACAATGGAGCAAACAAGGCCCCCCTTCCTCCACCCTTCCTCCTCCAAATGAGCCAGCCTAAGCAAGGGGAATGTGCCTATGAGAACAGGTTGGCCTTTATGAGCGACAGCCTCCTGAGAACCTGGGGAGAACTCGCACCCTTTGTGACTGATACGCCACGGTGATCAATAACAGCAAGGAAAACAATCTGAAATCATTGTTCAAGTTGTTGCTGCATGATTCTGGCAAACAAAGGAAAGCCTCCACCGTCTGCAGCGAGTGACACCGGCACAGCCCCACGTTAGTCAATACCACCCTGCACATGCCCTGCTCTTCCCAGGAACCAGCCGGCCCTCTGGGGGAAGCTGCTTACGACTGCAAGGGGACACAGCAGAGGAGACATGAGTGAAGAATCAGGCACGTGGGACTTGCATTCATCCACAAGCAGGTGTTAAGTGAATCCCTCCAAAAGGACAAGATTCATGCTTTTGCTGGCTTTGGGATGAATTAGCATGAATTCATAATCCATAAATCCTGGTGGCAGCAGAACAGCATCCCTCCTGTTGTTATTTATTTTGAGATTTTCACTGGGGCAATAGCTTTACGTTTGACATTTATATAGGTCACAGTGAGCTAATAGCCATCTGCCATCTGGGGACTTTTATAATGAACATTGCAGAAGACTATGAAACAATCTCTGGCATTTCCGATTTGAACATAAGCTGAAATAGGGTTGATCTTTACAATATGCTCTGCTGTCTCTCTTCAGGTTTGCATTAGTCATTTGCCTGGCCTTGCTACACACACACACACGCTTGCACATATGGGAAGTGGTGGGCTTCAGCATTTAGTACTATCAGTTAATCACCACTCACACGAGAAAAAAAAAAGCCAATACCTTGCATTGCTGTAAAAGGCCCCCGCTTACCTGAATATTCTTAACACATTTCAGAAATATTAATGTCGACACAGCAGCCCCAGGCGAGGCACTGCAGGTGACAGGGAGTGATCGCACCCCACTCATGTCCCCAGCTGACACGAGGGTGCCCAGAACATCCCCTGCAGCAGAGCCTCTGCCTCCAACCCACGGGCAGGATGCCCACAGGAACGTGTGTTTCCTAGCACCTGGGTTTGCTGTGCTGCTATCACAGCCCTTGCAGATGGGGAATTGAGAGAGGAAAAGATTAAACGACTTGCTGAATTGTATAAGCCACCTACAAGAGTTGTGAGTGAACCCAGGTGTCCTGAATTTCAGGTCAGAACTTTAAGGGCAAGGCAGCCCCTTCTCTCAGTACCTACGTGCTGTTTATTTTATGACACAAATCTGTGAAAGGACTGAATGCGCTCAGATGGATGAGAATATCCCACCTCGATTAGTCACTCTCCAAAAGGCCTCCTAGGGGGCCAGGCCTCCTTAATGCTGCATGTTCCTCCTGAGTTCCCCAAGCCTCAGCAGGCCTCGGGGTAATAAATTACATTTGTCTCTGGCTTGCAGCAGCAGCCTGGCCGAACCCTCCTTTCCATGACTCAACTCATGATGAAATGCCTGTTTCCTGGTGCTGAGATCTGTGAAAATTGGTCTGTTCAGCCTCCTTCCTGAGGGACGTGCCTCGGTGCGGCAGCTGGGGCATCTTTGATCAGATGGGCCTTGCTCCCCTCCCCTTGCCCCGATGCAGACGCCTGGTCCTGGGGTGCCACTTATTTGTATTATGTCTTTTAAGGACGACACACAGTGCGTTTGAAATCCAATCCCCTCTCATGGGGCTGTTCGGATGGGAAGTCAGGGAGATGCCTGAACACTGACCAGGTTTTGACCTGGTCCTGCAAGGACTCAGATTACACGAAATGCTGTGGTGGCTCCGATAACCATAAATGTTTTGGGCCACAAGTTCTGCAAAGTTCAGCAGGCGACATCTTAAACAACTTAATGCTCAGCTGCTGCTTACTAATGCTGATGTGCAGGGGGACAGATAGGTCGGAGGGCCCTGGGAGAGCACCTTCTCTGCTCCCACCACGGCGGTTACCCATTCCCAGCAGCGTGCTCTGCCTCTCCATCCCAGTTCGGAGGGCAGCTGTGGCATGGTACAGCAGCCTTTGGTGGACTGTGAGATTCCAGATGCTTCCACACACTCCAGCCTGGCTTCCTGAAGCCTTGCATGCCTGCTGGCCCCAGCACCAGTTACCATTTGCCTTTCCCTGGCCTCATCCTCATGGAGCTACTCTGCACGGATGCTGCTGCAAACAGGCATGGCTTGTCCCTGTTTCCCTTCCAACGGCATTGCTGCCAACTCCGGTCCAAGTGAGAGCACAGCTTTGTTCCAATGGAAGGCGTAACAATGCTGTAACAACCTTATCTCCAATTCTTCCACCACACGCATGCTCCCTTCCCAACAACACAGGATATGCAACAGCACCCAGCCAGTGCTGTGTTGTTCACCGGTGCTCATTCTTCTCTGCACCACTGGCAGTACACAACACAGCTCAGCCCGTGCAGGGCTCCTTGTATTAATGTCCATGCCACAACTGCTTCCGTGGGATTTCCACTACACCCAGGGATCACTGCGTGCGGAAGGTGCCGTGAGCTCAGCCTGGTTTCCCCCAGCAGGGCTGACACCCAGCTCTGTCTTTGAATTACAAAGGGAGAGGGAGACAGAGCAAAGTTGCAGTTCAGCTGAGGTAGGGGGGAAACATGCAAAGGGTACAAAAGAGAAGTGAACGCAAAGGGGACATTCTTTTGCTGAGAATATGTATTTGCACCAGCCACATTGGGTAAACTAACTTTTGCTTTGCACTAGCCACTCTAGGTAAATTTACTTTTAACCTGCTGCTTAGAGTTCCCCCAAATTCCTGTCTGGCTCCATCCATAGCCTGCAGCACCGAGGAAGCCCCTTTGCCCAGTCTCTGTGCTCGGTCCTGCCCAGCTCCTCCCAGCAATGTCTGAGACCCTGCCTTGCCCCCATCCCTGTGCTCTGCACTCCCTTCAGGCACTGACTCCTGCAAGCTGATGTCTATCACAGCTGCTTTAATGCACTACATTTCTAAATCCACACTTGTGCTTACTTAACAATATACTGCTTTGATCAGTGTAATGCAAGCAAAACTAAGAAAAGGGAGCCCCTTAGCTCCCCTCCCTGCTCCTGAAACAAGCCTCACCAGGCCTCAGGCTTGTAAAACCAAAGCAATTGCAATCTTTAATTTTATTTCCTTCATTTTCAAGCTAACTGTTAGGTGCTGGTTCTGATTAGGGACATTCTGAGCAGAGATAAAGTTATTTTAAATAAAAAACATGTTGAGCTTTAGGGGAGAGAAAAACAGAACTCAGTTAGGAAGAAATGTCTTTTCAAGGCAAGTTAGTGCTCCCAGTGTTGTGGACAAGGCTGCGGTAAGCCCAGTGGCTTGGGAAGCAACCTTTCTTCAATGTGAATTGCACTGCTCTGATCAGGACTTCATTTGTGAGTGGATAGAATGGACTTGACTGCTGGATAAAGGCTCCAGGCATTTGTGGGAAATGTCATTTCAGAAGCACATTCAGAGATAACTTCTTAGTTCTGAGCTTCACAAAACCAAAATGAGATTTCACTTGGACTTCACTGAGATAAATACAAAGCCACTAGCTGGATTTCAATGGAGTGGGACCATGCATGCACTTTGTAGCCCCATAAAGCTACCGATGCTGCACCAGAACAGCTCTACAGCTACCCACCTTGTCAAGGCTGACACAGCCATGCCAGTCTGGGCCACTGAACAACCAGCACAGACAGGCTGGTGTCTGCAGCAGGGCTGCTTTGGACTGCTGCTGCTGCTGCACATGAAGACAAACGTAGCGCAGTGCCTGGATTTACACTGATCTGACTGAAAATGTCATCATGCCTTCAGAGCGTGGGTCTGGTGCCAGCACAGCTCCCTGGGCAGCGTAAGCAGGCTTCACCAGAACGGTGTCAGTACTGCACATACCCGTGCACCTGTAGGGTCTGGGGAAAACTCAGGACCACCATTTAATCCTACTCAGTGTGGACTGACAAAACACTAGATAAACGCCAAGACTAAACACTCAAAGATGACAGAAAGATGAGAACACATAAGGTGCTCTTTTTAGGACTGCAGAGACTGACCTCAGTAACACGGCCTAGAACCAGATTTAGGGTGATGAGTACACCCGCCCCAGCAGAGGAATTTATCCAGTGACTAGCTCGGTAGCGGTAATAGCTGTTGTCTTATTATCACAGTGGGAAGCAGCTCTTCCACCTCTTGTAAGGAGTATTTTCACCAGTCATCCCGTGATAGGTACAGACAGCCTGGCAACACCTTCAGGGAAGCTTTGTGGGATGGAAGCACACCACCACACAGCCCTGAGCGTTGGTCCTCCTGGACCAGGACCTCATTACACCAAGTGCTGAACAAGCGCTGGCAAACCACATTGCCCCAGAGTGCTGCACAGAAAGTGCAACAGACCAGTGCAGTTGCATGCACTTCAAAATGCTAATTTATTTTCCCAATATGTGAGTTAGTTTTATGATATCAGCACGTTACAGCTGAAAAGCTACGGGTTTCTTTCCAGCAGAGGGAAGGTCAGCATCCTGAGAAGCGAGTGTGGGTTCCTGACACGCCAAGCCATGCCCCAGGTAGCTGAAAGCAGGTGCTCAGCTTTTGGCAAAGACCTGGCCCCTTTCCAGGCCTTCCAGATGCCCCCCCCAAAACAAAATAAAAAAGTGAAGGCGTCTCAAGACAAATCACTTGGAAGTTCTTTTACCAGGACTGGCAAACCCCCGCTACTTCTGCCTTCACTGTGGCCATTGCGTGCACGTGGGGAATTGGCAGAGCCAGGCAGTGCACTCTGCTTTGAGAGGGGACGTGGGCCCCACGTTGCCACGAGTGCTATTGTACCTCTGCTGGCAGTTGCTGCATTACTATGACAGCTGCAAACCCCGATGAGTGAATAACCTAATCGAGCCATTAAAGGAAACAGAAGCCCTCTGCCCTGTTTGATTTCTCTCTGTAATGATGTAAAGTGCACTTTAATGGAGTCAAAGTGGTCCTGGGCCATTCTTGTTAAGGCCATTTGATGCAGTGCTATTGAGTCCCACTGCTAGCGTTCATTACCTCCCTTCAGCTCTCTCCCCTGCTGCATTGTAGTTCAGACTTCCCAGCACAGTTTCTCTGCTGCTACAGCCCCTTGCCTGCATTTTGTCTACATAAATTAGACCTTGTGCAGCATATTGGCCTGTCAGGGGACTAGGAAGAAACTGTATATTGTTTCTGGCATTCCCGGGCCCTTCTGCCCCTGACATCTGCTGTGTTTGTGACAGGGAATACATTCCTGACTCATTATCCGGGCAAGCGGAATCCCTCCCTGACAGCACCATTAATCAGAATCAAGCAGTCCGGCAAATAAAAAAAAAAAAAAAAAGAGAGAGAAGAAGAAAAAGAAAGAAAGCAAAGAAAAGAGACAGTTTCTAACTTTCACTTTTGTGTCATTCCAGTGTCTGGACAAGTAGCAATCTATCTTTCTGAGTGACAGCTCTGATGGATGGCATTATTTATGCTTTTGTGTATTAAAAGACAGCTCTGGCACTGGCTTGTCACTCTTCCAGAGATTTGAAAAAAAGTTGAAATTTAATTTGAAGGAAAAGAGGGCAAAGATCACATGATCCTGGCTAGGGAGTGTTGCCTGGGAGGGACAGAGATTGCAGTGGGAGGGAGCAACTGGAAGAGGGGTAGACGAGATGCTTTAATAGGAAATTGCCCTTACAGGTACAGAGACTTCTATTTATCTACATCAGTGTCATCCTGAGTTGGAGGTCTGTTCGCTGACACAAATAAGTTTGATGTTCCTTGGAGGGATGTATTGTTTAGGGTGAGTTGGGTAAATGCTTAATTTTCTGTTCATAATTTGTGTGTGTCTGTGTACACAAACATTATCATAAATGCACATACATATAAGATTAAATGTGAGTATATAACAGGGTGTCTTTGCATGCACGGGTACTTACACAAATTAATTCTAAGAATAGTTTTTTTGCTCTAGCATACACATCTTCAAAGCCACAAAACACACACCTAAGCCTCCACACACGCGAAGACAGCCACATGGATACATCCCAAGACGAACAATGCGTATCTTTAATGTCTTCTTTTTAAATAATGTTTTCTTACTATACTACTTGTAAGCAAATTTAAGTAGAAACAAAGGGCAGTATTCTTTAAATCTGAAGCATTTTTACTTATTTAAAGCTTTGGGAAAAAAATGCATTCCACATCATCTGGAAAATGAAGTTAGACTGTTAGTCTGGCTTTATGACTTTTTCTTTATATTTACCCCCACACAGGCTAGCTGACTGTGGAATGCAGAAGTCCTGGTACGAAGATTTAGATGCCCACACGTCCATTTGTACCGTCTCCTGCCTGTAGACACGACTGGTATTTGCATGTGAAGTGCCAGGCTGGGGGCTGGCTCACACTGATCCATTTGCAATGTCGGAATTGCAGCGAGTGTAAATCCATATCTTTGTTTAACTGGGCTGATTTACGTCCTGGCAATTGAACCCGTAGGTATTTATCCAGCATATACCACACCATATATAACTACTAGAACATGGTCAGCCTGCGTTTCTATGAGGATATTATATATAGTGGTACAGGAGGAAATAAGCGGGCTGAGCTCATTTCAAGAACAAGCAGGTATATCTTCCTGAAGACTGTGGGTTATGTGTCCTTGTGCCAGCAGTGAATTTGGCCCTATGCATATTTATGTTTCTGCAGCCCTGATGAAAGGAAGAGCCTCCCAGGACCTGCTGTCTCATGTGCAGAGTGAACAGTGAAGACTTACCTGGTCTGACGACCATAGCTAAATTACTAAAGCACATTATAAGAATAAGGCATCTCAAATTTAGATGCCAACATAAATGAATTAGAAGCAAAAATCTTACCTGGAAAAACTGGTTTGGATCACAGATGGATACACATCTCTTTCTTCATCCCCTCTTGATGTATCCTGGGACAGAACAGAGTGAGCTGCCTGGATTCCTTTGTGCTGCCTCCAGAAAGGGATGGAGATCCATGGAGGTGCCAGTGCCATGCAGACAGATGCATCCACCTGCGCATAAAATTGAAGAGAGACACTTGGATACAGGTGGAGCAAGGCTACCAGCCTCTGTCTGCAAGAACATCCCCTTTCTGTAACTGCTCAGCAGGCTGTGAGCTGTACATGCACTGCTGTGCACAGGTCTGTAGGTGCGCAGTGGTTTGGGTTTATGGGTCACACGCGGAGAAATGATGGCATGTAGCAACACAAGATGTTTCACTGTATGATAGTTCCAACACTGACTGACATCTGGTTTTGACCTGAGAAAACCGAAATAACTAGAAATATAGTTCTCATTATTTATAGCTTCTGCTTTCATATGATCCATCTCTTGGCTATTTTGACAAACACCTGCTTTGGAAGCCATTAGTCAACATACAGCATTCACTTTTAACTAATACATATTTGTTTCATCCCCAAGTCTCAGCAGGTTTCACTTCCCCTCTCCTAGACTGTCGGCATCAGCAGCAGTGGCCCTGCCACACCCAGCAAATCTCGAGAACAACCGCTCTTGGGACTATAGACCCAGAGTGAAATCCCAAGCACTCCAAAAACTGCCAAAGTTCTTGGCTACATCCAGGAATGGTGATGACTTGTGGGCCCAGCTGGACTGTTAATATCCTCCTCTCGGACTCTTCTCCTTCCTGAGCACGGTGCATCTCCTCTTCCTCTCCGCAGGGACTATTCAGCTCTGCTGCTTTACAGTGCTCAGATGTAACACGCTGAAGGAGCACTACAGATGGACATTCAGAGAAACTGTTACGAGCAATTGAAAACCACTGGCCCAGGATCACACCACTGGTGTTCTGATCGAGGTGGGGGTTAGTAGAAGGCTGCACATTGTCTTTGTCTGAAAAAGTTCCCAAAAGGGATGACGTCACAGCAATCCCAGGCAATGCGCTGTCCTTCCAGGGCGTGAAGTTATGGAACAACCCTATTCTTTCAAGATCCAGTGCTTAAATTTAGAAGTAAGATTTGTGCATAATTCTCTCAGGCTCCTCTGAAACACCAGCCGGTGTTTTGAGAAGGAACTGGTCATTTTTCTGCTCTCAGTCTTAGTTTGGTAGAGACAGTGGGCTGGCTTTTCGTCACGTTGGTACCATTCGATTGAAGTTGGCTGGCAGGGAGGGCAGGCCGCAGCTAGTGGATAAATACGCACAGGGGTTTCTCTCTCCTGGCTTCCAGAGGCATAAGTTAGGCTGCTCAGTAAATGCTCCAGGAGAAAACACAACAGTAATCATTCATAAGAGCTAGGCAGCAAAGACAACGAGTCAATCTTATTTTTAGTCTTACTGTATCTATCTTCTAGAAATTGTGCTGTGCAACAAGTACAGCTGAGACTGCACCTCAGCTAGGTACGTGGTGTAAATTTTCCTGTCTCCAGTGAAGAAAATTTATGCCCACTGAAGATCTGCCCCTGATATCCAAAGCCAATGGAACATAAACTCCTGCACTTTAAGCACAGTGGTGGGAATGTTTAACTCTATTCTCCACTCTGAACAGCAGGCGGAGGAAGGAATGCATTGGTGTCATATGGAAACCGTGGTTTGATGACGGACAAAATTAAATCCTTGCATTTGGACATAAACCATGATAACACAAAATATGCAGCAAGTCAGGCTTAGTTTTCAATACTGAAAACACAAGGCCCCCCTTGGCAGGCTGAGGAAGGCATATTAGTCAGATTCAGACATGGTTTTCTTTGTTTTTTTGAAGGACAAATAATTATGTGTTGAGATATTCCAGACTCATGTTAACACAGTTGTGTGTGAACCACAGCAGAGGATGCTGTGAGAATGGGAAGGGCTGAAGGTCCTTTAAACAACAAAGGAAATCCTGGAAAGGTTTTGGGGTTTGCTTCTGGAAAACAGTCCCAAAGTTTCCTCAAAATATATCTGACATACTAATCTCCAAAAATTAAATCTTCCAAACGTTTGCTTACTTGGCATCCTTAGGGCAGGAGGTTAACATCTTGATTCAGTACACACCACGTCTCCCTGCGGTGCTCGAGTGCTTCTGCTACTGCTTCAGCTGGGCTGCAGCGAGCAGCTGGCCGAGCCCCCAGCTTCCACCCCTCTGTGCTTTGCAGCTGATCTCAGAGCCCAGGGGCTTGGGGATGGAGGGATTACCACACCTGCAGCATGAAGGCAGTTCTTCTTCCCTGTTAATGCCTTTCACTAGTTGAAATCCAGAGACCACTCCGTGAACAATCCAGAGAAAATTTAGTAAATAGCCATATGGATTTCAAACAAGTGGCAGAGTCTAGTTCTGAGTCAAAGAGATTCTGCAAGAGTTTCATTATGGCTTAGTAGCATTTCTTATTCAGTTGAAACAAATGTTGTGTACAACAACAGATAAAACACCTTTACCTTGCAACAACACCTTTCTTCCTGAGTGCAAGAATTCTGACACGGATTTGTTGAGCGCACCCACATTTGCTGAACACATCTAAGGGATACTCAGCAAATGACTGTTCTGCTTCATGGTTTGTTCCATGATCTCCCAAGGGGTGCTGCTGTTTTTTGTTTTGAAAGAAACCCCAATGCAACAACAGCTTACAGCAGAGGATTGAAGGCATTTCAACCCTGTTCCATGGTCACGCTCCTGTCTTTATTCACTCTGTAACACCCTGCAGGCAGAGACCCTGTTTGCTGTGTTTTGCACTGTGCCTCACTCAGTGAAGACCTGACCTGGCCTCTACTTGCTACCTACACTGCCCAAGCTAATGACCATAATAGTTAGCAGAGCAGCTTAAAGCAGGTGCTGTGAATGTTCCCAGAGGTACTGGGCAGAGACAGAGCAACCAGCTGCCACAGCAGACACCAGTCTTCTGTGCTGACAGCCACTACGGGGTCCGTGTCCCCACGAAGCTGCTCCCATGCCTGCCCTCTAGAGCTGAGCTCTGATTTGCACTGTCCCCAGATCACTGTGACTGCTGCTCTACATCATGCACAGTCCTGCTGCCCTCACAAGTGTAAAATGGAACTTATAAATCACATTTTGGAAAGGGCAAAGGACATAAATGTCAGCACAGCAGAACGAGTTTACGTAGAGATGAAATCAAGCCGAGTAGCATAGATACGGCATGGAGCAGGATTTCACATTTCACTGATGCTCTTGGTCCAGAGGTTTGCTCATTAATGAGGCCATGATTCTGTTATTCAGACTCGTGGTAAGTGGTTCCTTAGGCAAAGATCCAGCAAAGCACTTAGGCAAATTCATAAATTTATGTCCCATTGACTTCTGTGCAACTATTTACATGCTCAAAGTCATGCATGTCCTAAATGCATTTCCAGATCAGGCCTTGTATTGGACAAATAGTCTTTCTGCAGCATTGTAAACCCCAAACTTCCAAGATTCACAAGTTCAAGTTGTGATTTCCCCTAAGTTACCAAAACTGCAATACAGAATGCAATTTAAAATGCTTTAAAAGAAAAGTCTTAGCTTTGAACTTCTAATGCTAGTAACTCTGGACAGGAACCAGCTTTAACGAAGTAAAAGAAACGAGAAAGCATGAACGCTATGCCTCTCATCTTAGCTCATGTCTTCAGGAGATAAGACCTTTAGAAAAAATACTAAATACATATTGCAAAACTTGCAATAAAGTCACTAAAGAAAATTGTTTTCTTCGAACAGAACAGACTGAAGCCTCCATAGCTGTCCCTGTGCAGCCAGCGAGGTGCAGCCTGAGCTGTGCACTGAGGGAAAGGCTGTGATCTCCGCCCTCGGGTCCCACAGAGCAGCCTTTGCTTCTCGGTCACTGAGACGCTTCAGCTCAGGGGATTCTGCAGAGTTGTGCTGCCCCTTGTTTTGTTCCATTTTATACACATTCTCTAAAACCTCTGTTTAAAGGTCATCTCTTGAACAAGTATTTAAATATCGTCACCAGCAGCAAACAGGGAACAGAGCTGACTTTTAGTAAGGAATCCTCTGATTTGTTGTTTGCAGTATGTAATTTTTGTCATCATCCTTTTGGCCAGAAAGCCAAAACTGACTCCCACATCCGATTAGGGCAGATGAACTGAGTAGCTGAGAGCACCTTTGGATTAAAATCAACCCTTTTTCAGAAGGGCCAATTTCAATTCCTACAGATGTTAGGCACCCAAGAGTCTATGAACTTCTTGCCTTCACCCCTGTGTGATTCACTTTTTACTCTTCAATTTCCCAAATGCAGCACAACACATTCTTTAACCGATCAAATGTTTTAAATCCCAAAGTGACATTCTGCAGAAAATGATTTAGAGTCATCTCCAGCCGCTGTTAATATAAGAGGTAATTTCATCAAACTAAAAGCTACGGTGATTTATTTTTAATTATACTCGCTACTGCAGTGTGGGAAACTGAGCTGTCCCTGGGTTTTGCCCTCCTTGCCTGGCACCCCAGCACACACACCTACTCGCAGCTCCCCCTGCTGCTGCCTCTCCCCGCTGCTGCCTCTCCCCCTGGTTGCGGGCGGACTCCTCGGGGACCAGCTGACGCTGACCAGGAGCAACCAGCTGCGGCATCTAGAAGACTCCAGATTTTTCTCCTGCTGCTTCCCATGCGGCTTTTCAGAGCCTGAACTACCACGGGCTGCAAGAGAGGAACATGCAGTTAAACCCTCAGGGAAACCTGCCTTGATGAAATTCTCTGGGCAGAAAAAATCCTGGGGCTTTTGATATTTTGTGGAATTTGGGCTTCTTGCTACTTTCCTTCACACAAAGCCTTTGAGGAACAGATTAACTTTGTCTGCTGGAGAGCTTTAGCTTCAGGAAACTCCAGTCTGTTGCAATTGCTCAGCTTCCCCTTGACAAGCCCCTTCACCCCCTCAGGCCGACAGCCCACGTTACACTCCCCTGCTCTCAGGGGTCGCTTTACATTGCATCGGGGCCAACTGGAAACCACCCAGGGACACGGGGTGAAACCTGAGCTCACCAGGCCACGCCGACTCCTTGACTGCTCTAGGGGCAGGATGGCTTGGTTCTCAATTTGGAAGAGAAAAATGGCAAAACTTAGTATTACAGTTTGCCTTTTGCCTGTGGGCTGTAGGGGTGGTGTGCGCACCCCCACGTGCCCGTGCTGGCGGGAGCTGCCAACAGGCACCAGCCAGATCCTGCTGCACCTTTAATGCTTTGGGTGGAGGCCTGCCTGTTCCCTGGTCCCCATCTTCCACGACTACATTCTGCACTTTACTGGCCTGATTGTGAAATATCTGGTGCAAACCTCAGCGAGGGAATCAGGCCCATAAGGCTGAGAGTTAAGCACTAAAATGCTGGTTCTCAAAAAGCAGACAGGGAGATTAAATGCGCATTGATGTATGAAACTCAACATACCCATAGGCCACTGAATATGTTCCCCAAATCTGAATGGATGCACAACAAGCCTCATTTTCATCATCCCTGTCTACTAGCACCCAGCCAATACACTCCACAGAGTCTACAGAGACAAGGTATTATAAAGATCATGCAGCCCAGAAAAGTACAAAAGTGATTTAAAACATTCTAATCTCATTAATCTGTTTTTTCTCCCCAAGGATGTTCAAAGCCAAGGCCAGATCCTTAGCTGGCAAGTAAAGTAGAAAAGCACTTAAATAAGACCTTGAATTTAAGCTTATGCTTAAATTATATTTACCACAAAGTTCATTTCAAGATAAATTCATGCTAAAACAATATTTCTAAGGGAAAAAAAAAAAACAACAACAAAACAAACCTCACTTAAGCCAGAGCTTTTGCAGTATAAATAGAGCTAATCTGTACTAGATGAGTTTTTCCTGCTTCGGGACTTTTTTTCCCCACTGCTTTGAGCTTCTTTCATCTAGCCCAGGAAACAGAAACTGTGGCCTAGGTGGCCAGTCTCGGCAGGCCAGTTCTGCCCTGACTATGCATATTCAACAAAATGCCAGAAAAACTAGTGATCCAGGTTGTCACCAGGCTATACAGCAAACAAACAACAGCAGAGACTGCTGTATTAACTGAAATCTGGTGCTCCCGCTCACAGCCCAAAAAGTCAGACCCATTATCTTGACCCCGTATTTTCTCGTGAGTTACTCAGGAATGGAAAGTATTGCCCTGCTGCAGTGCCCCGTGAGGAGTAATACGTTCGGGTTTGCTTACCACTCTGAAAATCACGCAGTGTAAATCTGTATGACGTTATCACCTTACAGACACCCTAATTACATTTTTTCTATTATTTAAGTCATTATCACAGGCTCCCAAGTCCGACAGCCGCTATTTAAATATTTGCCAGTACAAGGTGATACCTGGCAGGTAGCTGTCCTTCTCCAGTGGAGCAGGCAGGTGTCCAAACACCCTGATCCTTTGTCTCAGCTCCACTGCCAATGATTATTTCTGTATTCCGGGGGAAGCCGTTAACCTCTGCGCATGATCCAGGACACTTGCCTTATCCGTCACATACTGAGTTTGTGGAAACCAGGCAACCTTTTACTGGCACTTGGTCACTCCTAACCTCATCACAGTGTCACCCTACTCAACGTCCCTAAGCCTCCTACATGTGAAGAACCAGCACAAACGTAACGCGGCCACAGTTGCAGTCGGAGGCTCTGTGTGCACACCAAGCATTGCATTATCATCGTTATTGCTATTGACAGTATAAATGGCAGCACCATAATGGGACAACAGCGTCAGGTCTCGGGGAGGCAGAGGGTAAGGAGACATTAATATGTGCAGTCAGCTTGCATCTTGCACTACGAGAGCATGGTGGTATGAGTGGTTCTGACACCTAGAACATAAACCAGATGGCCCCTTTCTTACACCATATCATGCAAAAAGAGATTTGAATTAATTCATGTAGAAATCATGACAATTCTGTTACTGTTGGAACTCAGTACAGCGGACAGGGTGGCAGTAGATTATGCTGAATTTTTAACTTATAAAACACTAGTGACAGATGTCACTGCCTGTGCTCCTTTGTTGTCTCCCATCCTTTCTCCATCCCTCAGCGCCCTTGTTTCCCTCCTCCAGAGCAGCAGCTCAGGACAATATCGCTGGAAAACTATTTAAATAAAATGTTGTGCAGAACTTTATCCAAGTCCCTGTGTGAAATGACATCCATCAAACCCCAAAGCAAACATAAAGATGCTGGGGTAAGGGAAATTTCATTTTTTCAGTCGATTCCACCTACCAGTCTCTTTTCATGGAAATTCCATTTGAAATTCACAAAATTCTACCGGGTTTGTGTGTGTGCAGGGGCCTCCCGCCACACAGCACAGCAGCCGGAGCGGTGTTGCCGGAGCTGGCAGAGGCCGGCGGTGCTGAAGCCGCCTTTCATCAGTGGCTGTCGGGCCCAAACCGCTGCCTCTCCGGATCTGTCCGCAGCGCTCCCACCTCCTGTCACCGGGCTGACAGATCCGCCTGGCTCCTCAGGGCCCTGGCACCTGGGGCGCCGCAGAGCCGGCTTTTCAGCTAAGAGCACACACAGCTTTTTTTCCTTTTTTTTTTTTTTTCCATTGGGAACTTTCTCCTCCGCCTTCCCCTCCATCTCAACCCCCCCGAACCTGAATGAACACTTCTTTCAGTAATGGGTTTTTTCCACCTGGTTGACTTGATGAAAGGTTTATGAGTTGACATTATGTGTGAGAAGAACAAAGCGAGCGCGGGGATGTGTGCGTGCGCGGGGGCGGGGAGCAGCCTTGACAGAGCTGCTGAAAACTTTATTACAAACTCAGAGACGCTGGGAGCAATAAATCAGTCGGATGCTCCTTGCAACCCAGCTGAAAGCTGCCACTGCATAGCAGGAGTGCAGAGGGCTGGGCACCGAAAGGTCCTGAGAGCTGCACTGGGCTGGAAGGAGGCAGGAGAAGAGGGCACAGGGGGAAGGCAGAGAGGGGCTGAGAGCACGGGAAGAGCCTGCCATGCTCCCACCCTCTGTGCCAGGCAGGTCCCTACCTCAGCATCACGAGCATGGGTTGCCAGGGTCAGGAACTGGTGCTTGGGGTGCGCATCAGCAGGTTTAGGAGACGAGACAGATGCCTCACTGTGCCCTGCACCACGCAGCTCACCACCCGTGTTCCCAGGCTGTTTGCTGTTTGCTCAGATCCTGCCTCTCCCAAGGTGAAAATCAGCAGCTACTGCTTACCAACAGATAAGCAACAGCTTGCTGTGAATGTTTGAAAAATAGTATACCTAAAACAAACAAACAAAAGAATTTCAGCTGTTGTTTGTTAGGAAACCAGAGTTAACAGCCTTACCATTCAGGAGATTGAGACTAACGCAGACCATTTTCACTTTGCTTTACAGAGAAGGGCAGCAAGGTCCTGCTCACTGCCAGCTGAGCCTGCAGACCACCAGGAGCTGCAATGTCACCAGCTCAAAGAGCTGCCCCGTAGCTGAGGCATGGTGTGGACTGGCACCACCAGACCAGGCAGCCGCCTTCCTGCAGCCCCGCTGGGCTGTGCAGGGCCCTCCTGATTTCACATTCACCCAAAGTTCTTGAAGCATTAGCCTTAGTTCTGCTCTAATTTAGACCTCTGTTAATTAGCATCATCTCTACTGAGGTGAAGAGAGTTTCTTAGCAAGATGAGGTAACGGCTTTCCCTGACTCAGCTGAATAAATTGCTCAGAGTATCACTGCAATGTGAAAAGCAGACCAAGCCCCATCTCATGAAAATCTCTGAACCATACAACTCCTGCAGGTCATGCAATCCAACTGCATGCTCCCATCGCTATTTCTCCTTAGCAATCCCATGCTGTACACAAAAGCAAACATGCTTCTATTTTAAACTCTAATCCAAGGCTACTGCATGCCTTTCGGAGTGCGGATGTCCTGGAAATGTCACCACAGAGCAGTGTGCTCAGGAGATTAGAGCTGCTCCATTTTGCAAATGACAGAGCACAGTCACAGATGTTACTCTAGCCATGGGGTCAGACACAGTTGCTCAGGCTTAACTTGTTGAATAGCCAGTTAATAGAAAGGAGAGGCAGCAAATGCTGAAAGATCCTGAGCAGCTGTAGCTGTCCTCAGGTCAGTATTTCAGCGGCTTTTATCACAGATGAATAAATTTCCTCTCCCCAGTAACAACCAGGAGGTATTGCAAGCTTTAGACAGACGAGTTTAGTGACTGAAATCTTGGGTAAAAAAATAGGCTTTATATTTGCAGCCTTGTCGTGTACCTGATAGCGCTGACCTCTGCTGAGCTAACTATAAACTTCAGAGCAGAGACGGGCTGAGGGAACCAGTCAAGACCAGAGGCAGCCGGGGCTATGAGAACCTACCCAGGACTGCCCAGGGGCAGACAGATGGAAGCTGGTCAGGAATGCAGCCCCTGCAGCAGGTGGAACTGAGTCCACATTGACGTGCCATGCAACCCTGGGCCTCGAGACCAAGAACAGCAACGGATGAGCAGCTCTGGTCCGAGACACGGTGCCCGGCGGAGCAGGGCTGGGGACGCAGCCCCGAGCGGTGCCACGGTGCAGCCTGCGACTGAAGTTCTCATGGAAAGAGGAACACGAACACAGCCTGCTCGAGTCCCAGAGGCCTGGTTTTCCCATCAGTACTCAGCTGTGCTTGGACACTCCACACAGTGAGTGGTGAGCACAGATTGCAGACTGGAAGGAAATCAGGCTGTGTTAACCATATTTCCAGAAGGGACTAATACTATAGGATGCTTCTATTTTTAGGTACCTAATTTGAGAGCTTCTTATCTGCAGACAGTGAGAACTGAGTAGCTTTTAAATTTTTAGAAACCCAGGTGCTTTTAAGATGCACCTTTAAAATAAAATTCTGCTTTAAATCACTACTGAGGATCTTGGCTGGTGTATAATAACGCTTCCAGGCACTTGCTATGAACAGCAGCCTGAGCTCTGTCCTAGATCAGCATGCAGTGACACGCATCATTCACACTAATGGACTACTTCTAGCTGTGTTGGGGGAGAGGGAAAGGGCAGGGCTGGGGAGAAAGTGCCAAGATGTACTTAAAAAAATAAAATCAGAATCAGGTGCAATTGCAGCTCCAGGCTGCACGCTTGGTGTTAATCATCTGCTTCATCTCTCTGGCTCATCTCTGCCTTTTGCACTGTGAGCAATTCAGATGTTCTGTAAAAAGCAAAGTGCAGACATGCTTGAACCTAGAATTAGCACCACATTGGTGAGGTTTCTGCCTACCTGGGGCCCAGGGCAGGGAGAATCTACCATTTTTTTAGGGTCTGCAGCTGCCTGAGGAGAGCCTGGGAGAGGAAGAGTCATAAAATACCTTGTTACCTAAATTGTTCCAAGCCAAAGCTTCAATCAAACACACAAGCCAAACACTGCTGTGTCAGACTGACCTCAGTTGGATGTACTTGAGCTGGTAGTGTAACTTGGGTGGAAAATGATAGCAGGCATTTGTTCCCTGCTGCCGACTGCTGTTTAGGAAGCAGTAGGCAGGCTGTCCATTTTCTTGTTCCTGCTGTAGCTGAACAGATCATAAAACAATAATCAGAGCTTCTTTATGGTATGTCTAATGGAGCAGGGAGACAGCTCTATGGGAGTGACCAGAAGTGCATGCAGTACTTGACACAGGTACACTATGGATAGGAAGAGCAGAATGGTCCCTAGTTCTTCCCTGCAGGTTTCTCACAGAGCTGGTGTCCTCACAGGGCTGTCCACAGAGTACTGACATCTCTTTTCTTCAGGATATAAATTAATTCAGAGATATTTCTGAGGATCTTTTTACCATGCAACGCCACTTGCATTGCATTTCCCCTGTTGTTTTATTGTCTGGCCACTCAGCAACATGAAATCCTTCTGTAATGGAAACAACATTGTTTTGACATCTGCTTTTCTGCCTCCTTTCTAAATGGTGAAGATTCTAGTCTAGAGCCTCCCTCTCCTCACCCGATTCTAAGCAGTAGTCGTGCTCTGACTCAAGGGTGAATGTTTTGTAGCAGTTCACTCCCTTTCCACATCAGAGCTTTGCAGAGTCACCGGGTATTGCCGCAGAGATAAAGGCTGCAGGGATGAAGAGGGATGTGATCAACTGATCCAGACCACACTGACAAAAATGGGTCCTGCTCCGAAGCACAAAGGAGTTGAAGTCAAGACTAGCAACACGTCCCTCACTTGTATAGCAAAGAGAAAGACTTTCACCCTGACAAGCTCTTGATTAGGAGCTCTGATTTTTCAGTCTCAGACCTGCTTTTCCTTTTCCTTGGGAGCAAATGTGATCCATGCACTTGCTGACTAATGCTAACAAATCACGCCAACTGTTGCTTACTGGAATCACCTTTCAATGGGGAGCTGACAGAAAGAACAATGCATCTGTTTGCAGCCTGCGGAGGCTGCAGGGAGCATCTGTCATCAGAGGAGCTACTTGTCAAAAGAGCTTTCAGGCTCTGGCTGATTCTCAGAACAGGGAAAAGAGACATGCACAGGCCTATAGCTGGACTGCTGTTCTGCACTGGTGGCGCTTTCCTCTCCCCCTTTCCTTGCTTCCACAGACGACTTTGTTCTATCAGATGTGGCTTTTAATTATGAGAGTTCTATGCGCCATTAGTGGTTTACCTGAAGGGAAATTGAACCGTGTATATAGCACCGTTCTGCTGCTCTCTGTTTATATTAAGCTGGGTTTCCCTTTTGATATTTATTGAGGGAGATGTGGAACTGTTTCAAGATTCAGTTCAACTAGTTAAGATTTTACTGGAGGAAGGAATTTAGCCACAGAAATTGCCATAGGCAGCATCACAACCAGTTGGGTAGGAAAGAAGCAAGCAGCAACCACTACTTAAGGAAGGCAGATGACATCAAAGAGGCATTCCACCAGGGCTTTTTTAGCAGTCAGTAAATTATGCATGTACAGAGCAATAAAGGAAGTATAATAATGCCTTATTGTTACATGGGCACCTTTCATCCTGAAGGAGAGCAAAGTACTTTACAAGCTGCAGTTCTACA
>VXAV01011439.1:97946-130870 GCA_013399715.1 Alectura lathami
GCCTTGCAGTTAAAATATCATTTACCATTTCATTTTATGCTGATTAATAAGTTGCAGTTCAGAGAACATTGTCAATGAAGAACATTACTGAAAACTCCATGAAAAATTAAACATTTGAAAGTTACTTTTTCATATATAGTTTTGTTTTTTTTCCCTTGAAGAGAAAATTATATTTTCCCTTAAAAACAAAAGCAACTAGTTATAGTAAAAGGCATGGGACATCTTTTGATTAAATCACGAGAGAGAAATTCTCTACAGTGTGGGTGGCAGTTTGTGGCCAGCAGGATGAGCTGTTCAGATGCAGTAATGCTGGGCGTCCTGTGAGAACCCAGACAAGCTGAATTCATAAAGGGCAGCGTAAGGGATAGTGAGAAGAGCAGCAGTGGCATAACACTACAAAATGCAGAGACAAGGAGAATATTGGTTAAGCCCCTAACAGAAAACTCCCCTGACCAATTCAGTGTGGCATCAACTCTCTGCAGAGACAGAATCCCAGGCCTTAATGAGTTCTTCAAGTGGAGAGCTACAGAGCAAAGCGCTCGATCCCTGACTCACCTCACTGAAGAACATGGAAGTACTGAGTTAGTGCCACGGAAAACACAATTGTAGAGAATGTGAATTACTTTACACCAGTATCCGGATCAAGAAGGCAAGTTGCTGCAGTACCTGCTGGCTCCCAAAGCGGCTTACAGCCTACGTGTCACGTCTAAGAAGCCAAGTGCTGAGCAAGGGATTACAAATGCTTCTCAACACTTTCTAGGAGTTATGCAGCACCAGTAAGGGTGTGAAAGCAAGAGTTAGTGGGAGACTGCTGTACTCAGCCTTGTCTCTCTGTCAAGGCGTTGCTTTCTTCTGCAGCGACACACAACTTGTCTTTTGGAAATACTTGTGCATCCACGAGGTTTACCAAACCATGCAGGAATTGCACATGCTCAATTGCATGTTAGGTGATGTGGATCCCCTGAAGGTAATTGACCCTAATACAAGAGTGGATTTTCAGGCTGTCTCATCTGTCTCCTGGAAAAGACCTGCTGGCAGGGATACTGCTTCATTAGAAAGCAAATGAGTGTTTTAAGTTCATTTCTGTCTTCTGCAGGCAGAAGCTCATAAGAGCACCTGGAACTGACTGAAGCCGCTAGCATACAAACTGCAATTCTGGTTAAATTCTAAATTGTGAGACCATGAAAACAAGGCAAGGGGCTAGCAGGAAAGAGATTTACCTACTTCTGTTTAAATTTCACCTCAGTACCCCATCTAATTGTGCCATCCTGCACACGGGTGGCTGCTGTGTCACCTTCCTGCAGGTGGTCCCATAATGTAACTTATACCAGGTGTAGAGTTCTTCTCTTTCCCAACTTAGCTCCCCACCTTGCTAACCCACTTTCAGATTTCAGGATCCCTTCTTCTCTTTTGCAAGCACCTTCTTGTTGCCCTAAAGAGCAAAGAATTTGTGCAATATAGATGAAGACTTGGTTATTTCTGCCTAGCAATTCTCACAAGCAGAGTTACTTTGCAATGTGAGATGAGGAAGTAAAAACTGAAAGCTTAATAGAAAGCAACAGACACAGACAAGCAGACATCATCATCTAATGACGTTTGAAGAGCTTCTCTCTTTCAGCTGGATGTCTGTTTGGCCTGCAGGCACTGTGGACTATGTCAGTCAAATTGTCTGTGGCACCCATTGTCTATGAAGAAAGCCACAATTACTCACTCATGTTTGACGACTCAGTCCCACAAAGCCTGATGAAGTTCAAAGCACTTCCCACCTGGCGTTTCTTTCTAACAAGCACACAACTATGAAGGACAGCTTTGGGAATTCTTCAACTTTTCTTTCCCACACACCTAAACATCCTTGTTCTTCTTTCCCTCTCTCTCTGGCTTTTATTTCACTGGGATATCACACTGAGAAGACTGAGATAATGCAGAAGAGCAGGGGATAAGACAAGAAAGATCTCTTTAGGACTGCGTTTGACTAAGAGTTTTAACAGAAGCCTGCCACACTGAACAAAGTAGATACCTGGGAGATTGTAAGTGACCAAAACCGCCCACAGGATCCAGGCTGGGCGATGTTAATCAAGGGCTGGAGTGACTTGGAGCAACGCACTGGAGAACATTACAACCAGCAGGGCCACTCTGAACACAGCCCAGACTGCGCAGACAGCAAAGGCTGGCTGCAGAGGTTTATGAGAGCTCCTTTCATACTGCTCTGTTATTATAGAGACATGTGCCTGAAGATGCCACGATTATAATGGAGAATGTTTATTTTGTCTGTAACCCAGCTGGCTGGTTTGCTGTATTTCAAAACTCTTCAAGTAAATAAATGAGAGGACTCTACTTTCCCCTCTACACTGCAGTGTGTATACATGAGAGTTGTTTCATGTATCAGATTCCTGTACAAAAACTGCTGTCAGGCTATTAATAATCTGGAAAAACACCTTGAAACTTGACTCAATGAGGGCACACTGCAAATGGGCGCTAATGGCTTTTATTTCTCATCTCTGTCACCTCAGATCTAATCTGCCATTTTCTCATTTTTTATCCTCTCCGGACCACTCTAAACTCATTCAGCAACTCTCCCCTCAGTGCCAGGCAGAGAAGGGAGCGATGCGATGGTGTCAGGAGCAACTGGTGAGCAGAGGAAGGTCGGTGTAGCTCGTAGAGGGAAGCAGTCTTGGGCACTTTCCCAGAACAGACCAAAGGTGAGGGCACAGCAGCTTTCTGCCACTGCAAGGCCTGAGGCCGAAATGTAGAAAGAGAAGAGAGATATATAGTCTTGGAGGGAAAATATCCCCACCACCACAAATAAACCTTGCCAAAAATAAAATAAAATAAAATAAAAAATCAAGACTTTTCATGTTATGGGCCAGAAAGGAATTTTCCTGAATGCCTTTAGCCACAAGGAGACAATTAGCCAAAGCTGTACCAAAAGGCCAGTAGCAAATCCCTGGATAGTGACATGCTTGCTTATTTATTTTAATAAAAAAGCATCGTGGAACTGAAACTAAGGTTTTTCTCTATTTTGGGGCCATATCTACCTTCTATGTAAGCATCTGGCCACCATCAAAATTTTGTAACGTGTCTCTGTGTTTAAGCTCATGCCTCAAACATTGAGTTCAGTGTGGTACATTTGCCTGAACAAAAAATACAAATCCGAGGCTGCTTTACATCCTTCTCCTCTGAAAAAAAAAAAAAATGGAAGAATGTGAGGGGACACTGCAAAACGTTACCATAATTCGTACACATGATTTGTGTCCTAGTAAGAACTTACAGCCAGCCTTCAAAAGTTGTTCAGATGCTCTCAGGTTATTAATTAGATACCAGTACATTTTTTAATGAACTTGCGTTCTGAGGTACATGTTTGCCTTTAAAAAAAAATGGACCTCGGGTATGTAGGTGGAAAAGCCATGAGGCAGCTTCTGACAGAAGTTGCACAGTATGAGGTTCTCAGGGAGAAGCCACAAGTTCTTTTCTTCCCCAGCCATCCTGACATTACAATCTGTTTTGGAGTTCCTTCTTTTCTGTTTTATTTGGTTATGCAAACATTACTTTAAGGAATATTTCTCAACCCTCCTGTGGGAATCCAACCCAATTTCCAGAGAAAATGCATGTGCAAAAATGACTAACATTGCTCTTTGAGGAGGGGAGGAGATTTAAGGCTTTTGACTCAAGGGTTTCTTTTTCCTTTTTCATTTCCCTCCTTCTTCTAAGTATCTCTTTATTCATCACTTTAATTACCTAATCGTAAATTTCTTTAGGGGGTTACTTAGAAGGAAAATTAGCATCAAAGCTTGGCAGTAAATTCAGGGGCTTTTGGAGCAGGTCCAGGCTGTTTCACCTGTGATTAATTAGATGATTTTTTTTTTTTAAGTGCTAGAGGGCTGTTGAGGTCTTTAAGCAGTTACATGACTGCTGGCAGCTCAGGAATTATGATTGATGCATTAGTCTGGCATTCAGAACTTCTGCTTCTTTTTTGTAGTTGTCTGGAGAAGCAAGGACAGAAGACAAACCACAGCGCAAGCGAAATACTCATCTCGGGCAAGTGTGAGCCCTCAATGCTCATGGAAGAGTGCAAGAACTGGGTGTGACTGCTTCTCCTCTGCTGGGAGAGTGCTCAGCAGGACTAGGAGGAGAGAAATGGAGAAAGAAATGCCTGCTACTCAGATCAGTATCTTACAGAGTCACAAGATCAAGTCAAAGCGGTACTTTTTTTTTTTTTTAAAAGCTTTCTTTGAGAAAGTATGGGCTTATTCAAGACAGGAAACAAGAGGAAAACTCAGCCTTAAAAAAAACTGGTGTAGAAAAAAAGAGCATCTTTTTGAAAAACAAACAAACAAAAAACTAAACAAAAAAAACATGAGCCTCTCACCTATGCACAGGTTGAAGGAGCTTGGAAAAAGCACCTGAACTTTGGAGACAGTGAGCCCAGTGGGCTGTGTCCACACTTCCACTGCTCTAGCTACATCTGTTTTCTGGGAAATTGAGAAACTTCAGTCATTAATGCTTATTAGTTGGCACATGTGTACTACAGAAAAGTGTCAGAAGCATTAATGATGCACTTCCAGATTGCTTAATATGGTTAGCTCACCTAATTCACTCTGCACGGCCTCCTGCTGCCAGTGCGGAAGCAATCAGCAGTTAAACTGCTCCAGTCCCTTCTTAACTGGCCGCTGGGGAGATGGGGTATGAGACCGGTTTTATGGCGCTTTGGTGGCAGGTCAGGAGAGTAAGCTCAAGTAGATGGATGGGAAAGTAGCAACGAGCCCTTCTTTCAGTAGGAAGAGGCCAGAGAACCCACTGCCAATTACCGACTAAGAGAGACCTCCTTCTGTTCTGGCGTTAATTTAAACCATCCGGTGTTTGGAGTTTATCTCAGCAGAGTAAAATCGTATCTCAGACAAGATACTGGCTTTGCAGGAAACTGTGTGCACGCTCTCAAAAGCTGATCTCCTGCTGTCATGTACCCTTCCTCCCAAGCGCTCTCAGATGTCCCTTCATGGCAGGAGGCTGTACGTCACCCTGCTGGGAAGCAGTTCATCTCCACGGGAAGTTCCCAGGCCTCTCACCATCCCTGCTCAGAGAGTAATGACACTCGGTGTTTGCAGCCACTTCTTGTTTTTGTCACAGCCCAGCCTGCCTCATCTAACATTTATAGAGTCTGGATTCTCCTCAGATCTCATTGACTATGTGTCAGTCACCACCTGCAGCATGCTGTACTGCAAAACCGAGCATGGCTCGCAGCAGTGACATCCCTCACCACTCATTCTGCTGGATTGGATCTGGCTGCAGGAAAGGATGTGCATATTCATCTCCTTAAGGGCACGAGCTCTTTGCAGAGGTCCGTGTTTGTGTGTGCATGCCCTTACAACCAGGAGACCTGGGTTCTGGTCTTGTTTTTGTCACAGATCTGGCACACGCTTTTGAGCCAGCCACAACTCCTTTGCTTCCCTGTATCAGCTCTGGGTACCACACTGTGGTTTTCACAGCAGGAGCTGAACTTATTTATACCATAGGTATATAAATATATGACCCAACCAATACACAAGATCCTGTTGCTGAAGAATCAAAGGTGGTAGCTTCAGAAAGCATGTTTGCATGCATCCAGACACACAGTCTCTCCTACACCTCTGCTTTTCACAGTTTGTGACAACAGAGATTATTCCTTGCTGGAAGAATGCGGCATTGTCGACATTAAAAAAAAAGCAGCAGCGAAACAGGCCTTTGCTTTGCCTGAACAGCACAGGCTTTCTTGATCAGCTGTCTGAGGTGCCTCATCTGTACAAAGCATTTAAACCTGTCTAACATCAAAAAGTAAGGTAAGACAAGTCACTTTGATGCTCCAGAGCACATGCCTAACATGATTATTGCTGAATCTTCTTGGTGATAATAGAATTATGCAAAGGAGGCCTTGACCCATTAATGCCTTTACCTTCCTTAGGATTTCTCTCCCCCTTCTTCTATAAGAAGCAGAACTGCTTGCTCAGAGATAGCAACTAAACAAAAAGGTGGAATAAGCAAAGTGAAAGAAGACCCTTCATCACCTTGTCACCTCTTCCCTGTTCCACCTTACTCCAGGAAAAGACACGCACTAGCAGTTGCAGGTTAAACAACTGGAAATATGAAGCACTGGAACAGCTCTGTAACTGGGTATGGGCATACTCCCCCATCACAGAGACTGTGTGAGTACAGGAGGGGAAAACATGGCATGAGCCATCACTGGCAGTCTTGTACCTAAGACACGCTGGAAACAAGGAACATTTAAAAGACTGTACTTGCTGCAGATTCTTTTTTTTTTCTGATGGAAAGATTAAAAAAAGACACTCATGCACGATAAAACTGCTGTAACAGCTTTACACTATGCAGCACAGCTCTGGAGTAACACAGTGGCATTTTCAATGTCTGGTGCCTTAAAGCTGGACCCAGTAGGTCCTGAGTTTCAATCTCAACATTTACATATGTTTTCTAGGAAAAGTAGATGATTTTAGATAGGAGAGCTTGCCGGCAAGACAGTCTGACTTTCTCACGTGTTTGGGAATGTTCTGAGTAAGCAAGTTTGTCATTTTTCTTGCAGTTTTCTTAATAAAAATGTGTTAACATTGCACAAGACCTGCTTAAAATCAGTGAACAGAGGCCCGGGCATGCATGTGTAGATACTTAGAAACAACAGAATAATAATAACAGTGAAAAGATGTTACCTACTCTGCACCCTGCTTGCACTGAATTACAGCTGCTGACCAAGAAGGGTTCAGATGACAACGCAGAAAGTGGCAGACCTCAGCATGAGATGCCCTTCATAGCCAGGTCTCAGCTCTTCCCAGAGCTTGCAATTGGATCAGAGACTGCAAAGCCTGCCCTGGCTCCTCCTTCCACCTTTTATCAATCCTGTCTGCTAAAATAACCTGTGCTAGGGAATGGACTGAGGACATTATTATTGAAGCCTCACCCCACCAGAGGGTAATCCAGTGCATAAATTCCTATCTAGGTTTGTATACAGTGGGAGACTTTCGGCCAAAAAACCTCCTACCAAGAGATCAGCTGTGCTGGCTCAAGTTCAGGTCTGCAGAGGGCTGGCAATGGGACAGCACACTTCCTATGGTATTTTGTTTGCTCTAAGCTCAGTTCACTGATTCCTACTTGCAATCTGTCTTGAACTGAAAATGCATGATTAGTTCATTCCAGGAAAGATGAGTCAAAGACATTAAGGCTCAGACCTGAATCCAAACCCCAAACTTCCCCAAGAGCAGATATGTTTCCATCTGGTACTTTGGTCCAAGTTTTTTTACTTGCTTGTTACTCCCATTGTTTGAGTGGAGTTCCTAAATGTCCGATCCTAAATCCGTACCTATTCATGCAAGGCTAGGCTAAACAAATCACAAGAGACAGTCCTTTCCCTGAAGCTCTTAATTACCTAAATTGGCAAGTATGTTATCATTTTCCCTGCGTGCAGGAGGCAGCAATAGGATACAGGGAGTTAAATAACTCACCCAAGGTTATACAGCCAGTTTGTTGCAGCCTGGGTACTAAAGCCAGTTGCTTGACACTTTACTCCAGTGTTTTATTTTATTCCTCAAGAGGAAAAGTGAAAGTCCAGATCTGGCCATTTCCTTGGGTGGGAAAACTTCTGGAGTATTTATTTGCAACAAAGGCTTATTTTCCCCTTTTTCCTGTCTAAAATAGAAAAAGGACCAAGACCATACTCTTGAGCTTCAGGGATCTGTTAATTGGCTCCCTAGTAAAATTACAGAGACTCAGCTGCCTGATAATGATTGTAAATGACAGAGACTATCAGGTTTACCTTGTGATGTCCCTGGGGAGCTTGCAGTTAGTTTAGTCTGAACTCTGCGTCAGCTGTTTGGGTTCCTTTCTTCTCAGCATGTGGTATCTGGACTCAAGCTGCAGTCTTTCAAACCTAATTAGTGTTAGGGGAAAGAGAGAGGGGAAAAAAAAAAAACAAAAAAAAACGAAAAACCAAAAACATTCTCCTGCTTCCCTCCACTGACTTAATAACATAGGAGCAGGGCTTGATTTATGGCATAAGACAATGTGGGATTTTTTAGTTTGTTTTTTTGTTGTTGTTGTTTTGGTTTTAATGTATATCAGTCCAGCACCTTCAGTTCTGTATGCAAGAAAAATGCATTTTAGAATGCTGGAGTCTTTGAAATGAAAAGTTCAGCAGAGAATCTCTAAGCTCGATGGAGCCATCGCGACTGAATAGAGTTGGGTCTGCTCTGTGCAGTGCTCAGCTGAAACTCAAGTTTTTGCCCTCTTCCTCACAGACAGAACATTTTACTTTCTGATAGACATTGCTGTTAGAGCTTAACAGCATTATATTCAATACTAATCCCATGCTGATTAATCAAATTTAAACTGCCCACTGCCCCCTCCTAAGAAGTAAGAACATAAAAACTTATTGTGGGATCTCAATAACTCATACAATTCTTTATTTGCAGGGCATTTCACAATCTTCACAATTCTGGCATGGAGGTGTCTGTACAACCTGTTTTCTTGCTTTGTAACTGGCTCTCCATTTCCTCTCACAGTTCTTCAGTTGTTGCAATGTTGAACGGAACGATAGAGAACAGCAGATCAGTAGGCAACATCTTCAAATCACTGGCAGGCCGAGCAATCACAAACCTGAAAGAGTACTAGAACATGAGATTTAGCCTGCTTTGTGAGGCCTTTGTACTGAGTGTCTGGGACAGAAAGAAATCTGGAGGATTTTTTCTGTAATGACCGATCACATCTGCAGAATTCTTTGGGATGCTAAGGTAATATACAGAGTTTTATTGTACCTGTCTTTTTACCTAGGAATGGCCAACTTTTTTTTAAATTGAGCTAATCAGTCTCTGAAACAGCTGCCAAAATATGTGATCAATTTTTGATTGCTCAAAATCTTTAAATCAAAATTAAATGTCTCTCTGGGAGGTGTGAAGATCAAGCAATCACTGAAATCTTGAAATTGAAAGAATCAGTGAGCAGAACATATTAGATGAGAAAGTTCCCTCTCCCTGCAAACTCTCTGAAATCCCTGCCCTCAGCAGTGTTACTAAGTTCATGCTCCAGCAGCTCTCTAATGAAGAAAAGATAAATCACACTTTAAATGAACTTACGGGAACCTCACACAAGCACCAGTAAGCGCTGCATCTCCAGAAATAATCAGAGAGCCAAGTTCGGACTGCTTGCCAGTTTGCCTCAGCTGCCCTTAGTTGCCTACAAAGATCTCTAAACTCAAGACAATAAGTAATTCAGGTTGCCTGCCACAGATGCCTAACTTCAAAGTCGTGGCTAGTACCCTTTGCCTCATGGTGCCACCTAAACAAAGTGCACTTGCCTGTTCCTGTATGGATTGGGCTCCTCCATCAGCCGGTAGAGCCCAAAGCAGAGTATCCCAAACAAGTCCAAAGCTTTGCAGTAAACATCTCCAAAGGAGTTCTCCTGCAATAAATGCAGCAAAAACACTCTTACCTCAAATGAATCGAAGTAGACAATTCAGCCCAATACTAAGTCAGTCATTTAGCCAATTACTATCACTGTTCACTACTTTTAGCGTCACAGAATTTGGCAAAAAAGACAGGAAACAAAATGACTGATCCCCAAAAAGATTAGAATTTATATGAGGCTATCTGATGTCTTTAGCCTCCTTAAAACATGGCTTACGCTGCACAGTGAGCTTCAACTGAATGAAACTTCAGGTATCACAACCAGCCTTTTGTTTCCAAAAACACTAGCGGCAGGGACGGGAGCCCAGCCCCTGCAGCCCCAGCCAGTGACACAACTCACCATAACACCCGACATCAGCCTCTCCGACAGCGGCAGGAGTGCCAGCTTGCACTGGACCTGGGAGGCATTTCGGACCATGTCGTCGGGACTTCTGCTCAGTCTGCTGTCCTCTTCCAGCAGCTGTTCCTCCAATGCTGGGCTTGTCCTGCCGGTCACCAAAGTCTGCAGCAGAGCCAAGATGTGATGGTTGTAGTAGGTCTGGAAAGGAAGAGACAAGGAAAATTCAAAGACAAAAGAGCATGCCTTGATTCCTGAAAGAAAAATAATTTTTCCATTGAGAACCTGGATAATGTGATCAGATAGACACTTTGGAGGGTTTTTTTTGTATACTTAAATTAGTCCTTAATTATGTTTAAAGTTTTCTGACACCCCTATAGGGTGCAGCAGGAAACTCTCTGTCCCTACAGTTGCCCTATCCATTATGAAACTGCTCTCTGTGCCCTCATCTCAGTCAGCATTTTTTTGAAAAACAAACAAAAAACCACCATGGTTCAAAATCAGATTTGAGGCCAAGAAAAGGCCCAGCATTACTTTTTTTTTTTTTTTTTTTTTTTTTTTTTTTANATCTGTAAGTGTTCCCCCTGCCTGCAGTGCATCAAATAACTGATGTCCCACCCCTTCTCAAAAAGCTCATTTCCTACACAGAGCCACTTTGTGGAATCTGTCACCTGCATTCACCTGAGCAAAGAAACTAAACAAGCTGCAGAGAAGGAACGGCATTACTAAATCCAAGCTAAACTCAAATCTGCTTAAGAACATCTGACCATATTGTCGGGCAAAAGTGTATAATGCTGTTAGAGTAATTCTCAGCCTTTTAAAGTAAGGAGCTATAGTCCAGGGTTATCCAGGAGTGATACAGCTTCAGGGGAATCTGCACTTTACATATTTAACAGAAGCGTGCTGAGCTCTTTAACATATCATTGCTGTACTTTTTGACATCAAAAGGATTGCATTTCCATACTTGGATGAATTAATAGGATTTGCATGTCACCCTCATTCTGTACTTTCTTGGCTGAGTTACACTGCAGGGGTTTGAAAGGCAGGGAAAAACTACAGAGGTGCGCGTACGCGCTTGGGAAGTGGCATGCTGTATTCAGAATGGGTCTCGAAGCTGCCTTTAGAAAAGCAACATTTTTGTAACGTGCCCATGAGAAGTCACCCTCTTTGCCAGCTGTTGGTTGGTTACAGCTTGAGACGAGCACATTTCCTAGGAACGGCCTTGCACACGAAGCCAGGCTAGAAACCACCTCCCATCGCCAACCCGTTGCGTAGTCCCATGTACTGCACGTTGTACCAAGCTTTTAGAACTGGTCCTGCAGAGCTTAGGAACGCACAGCTGGGTGAGGAAGGGAATTCAGGGCACATCAGAGCACCTGAGCCATAATGTCCGTGCTCATTGGATTGTTTACTGCCTACAGAGTCAGGCTGAAGCAAAGGCCAAATATGGTTCAGGATTCCAAGAGGCACCAGCTTACGTTACAGACCACATCGTGCCATGCAGATTCTTCTGCCACCTTCTTTTCAAGATTAAAAAAATAAAAATAAAAATCAACCCAGCACTCCTGCTCTGAGTGTCTTGAAAAACTACAACAGATGTTCAGAGACAAAAAAGGTAGGTGATATTGGACTGATGAAGTCTTCTTTCCTTCCTCTTTTTTCTCATATTCGTGCACACTTTTGGGATAATGCAATTGCCAAACAATTGCGTATTTCTCTCCTTCTTCCCTGTCTGTACAGACTGACTGGATATCACACAACGTACCCCACTGCTCTGAAACAGCTGAGTGCTGATCATTCCTGGACAGACTTGGAATCTGTGCTGGAGTGAAATTTTATCCTTTAAGACAGGTCATGCTAAGTCTTGAGTTACTTTTACACTTGACACTAGCAGTCATTAATTACTATCTGGCTGATTGACATATCAGTGAGTACCAGCAATATAATACTCTCCCTAACACCTTCTCAGAAAACCATAACTGGACTTGACACACTTATTTTGGACTGCTTATCCCTTTGAGAGATTTGTTTTGTGTTTATTCAATTTCTGAAAAACTGCCACCCAAGCACTATCCCCTTGGACATGAACTGAGAGCAAGGAATGTGGAACTTGACTGCAGCATGGGGAATCAGGGTGAAGGGAAAGAAAGGGGCTTTCAGAAAAAAGAGAAGGCAATTTTAGAAATGCCAGCTTATGAGCTGAACCACTGTTTTGCTGCCAAAATCCTGGCTTAACTACCCTAAAGTGTCACCCACAGGTGTGTCACCACAAACAATATCACTCAGTTTTGACAGCAACTTGAAATGATTATGTCACCAGGGTGGGATCACCACCTTCCTTCTGCTCTGGTATTCTTGGTGCAATGCACCCAATCCTCACAATGCAAATGTTTTTAAAAGGACATTGCCAGGCATTTATGGAGAACCAAAATCAACACTTCTTTTCAAATACGGTCGTGTGGATCAATGGTGGTCCAGATATGTGGGATTTGTTTTATACCTTTTCAGAAAAGAGCCATTAGGAAATTCCCATTGAATTCAAAAGATTTTCCATACAAACTTGGAGTGAATTTCTTCCTAGGTGACATATGGACAGATGAACAGAACATTTAATTCTTTTCATGCCCATGCTGCTACAATGAAGTGGCGGTAGTGCAAGTTGCCTATTTCCTAGCTCACCAGCATGCCAGAATTGTAAAACTCCATTCTACACGAACAGGTAAGTATTCAGAATCCCCATAATCTCCTCAGCCACTAGCATCAGTGCTGGAGCCTCCATGAGGCCAGCTGGTGCCGAATGCAATTTTGGCCTCAGTGAGTGCAGTTCCCTTAGAGGGACTGATTGTAACCTCACGTTATCAGTCAAAAAATAAATAAATCAGGCTGGCTGCAAATATATTTTGTAGCAGAAGGAGGGAGGAAGTTCTGAAAAGTTACGAAAACAATAAAGTTTCTCCAAATAATTCTGTGTATGTATCAAAACCAGGGAGAGCTGCCGCTGCTCAGAGCATGCACTCAGACGTGTCTTCTGGGGCTTTTTAGTCCATGGAACCCACTACCCCAGAAACCAGAGAGGCCCACTGATTAGTCCACAGAAGGGGGATTGGAGCTAGATGGTCTTTAAACGTCTCTTCCAACTCAGACTATTCCAAGATTCTATGATTAGCAAATGGCTTAAACAGGAATAGACGTGTGTAATTCTCAGGGCAGAGTAACTAATCACATCACCAATCTCTGCAAGGTTTCTTCTGCCTTTCTGACACATGTGGCCTTGACCATTGTTAAGGCTAGATTAAGTGGGTTTACCCTGGCTGATAATCACTTTGTTAGCACTCCAATGCCACTAAAGATGACAGCAGGCGATACATCTACTTACCATAGACAAAAGAGAATTCAACAAGCTATCTGAGAAAATAGCTCCTGCAGGGGCAGCAGTGGTGGAAAGCTGATCTTCCTCTGGAATTTCAGAATTGCTGCTGGGAGCCTGATTAATGAAGTGGGCATTTGGTGAAGACTCTGTTGGATAAGCAAGGAAGAAACAGGAAACATCTTAGCAACAGAGAAAAGCTATCTAGAATCAGAAAAGAAAGCGAATAAATGCAGCTTGCCATTCTGTGGCCAGCACTAGCCACAGCTTGCTGCATTAGTAAAGGAAAGAGGAACAAAATACTCAGCACTGCTGACTGATTGTGCAAAGGGAAACAAAAGACATGCAAGCCTTAAACTGATTTTTCAAGCAAGTACTTTAAGATAGCAGACCAAAATTAATTTACCTGCTTTGAAAAAGAAAGGAATAATCTAATTTCTTCCACTCATGTTCCTGGCCTAACAGAAATAGAATTACTATTTCTATTGGCTTAAACTGGGGTTAGAGAGTTCCTTTCACAGCTGTTCTATTGCTACAGAGATCTCTACTAGTTTGTCAACCTTATTCCTGCTGTCTGAGATAGTCTTGCAGAATTCCCCCCTACTCAGAGAGCGATTCCTCCCTAACTTGCTTTCTGTTCTCAGAGAATTGTCCAAGTACCCCTGGCAGAAGGCCCTGCTGTGCTACTGAACATGCTAGGTATGTCCTGGCACTGCAGCGCTGCCACTAAGAGTTCTGATGAATGACAGCAGCACAGCTAGATACAGACAGGAGGACTGGAAAGAATTGAGATCAAGAACCCATGTCTTCCCATTAAAAAATAGAGAGAGCAAGTAACTCTGTGCGAGTAATGATTGATTCCTATTACGTCCCCTTGGGCCAGAACGCATCTGAGCGTATCATTTTTAAAGATGACTAAAGCCAGCCAGAATCGCAATGCTATTAATGCCTCCTGTTGTCCTACAGTGCCGGTGCCATCCTTCAGCCATGTATGCTCAATACAGATATTTCACCCACCCCGGCTTTTAGAAGCTGGCCCTGTGTCTGGTATTAATCAGCGTGGCTCCACCAACTGGCTTCAGAGTCTGGGTATGGAAAGCACGATCCCGCAGCCATGATAAGGGACCTGCTTTATTTCTCCACAATGTTCTATTTCTCCTTCACATTTTCACAGGACTCTCATTTGCGTGCACATGACTGCTATTTCTCCCCCATATCTCTGGCCCTTTATGGCAAGGGTTTCTAGAATGCACTGTTTCAGAGAAATGATGGCTTCTAACAGGCCTGTAAGCCCACGACTAACTCATAGATTCAGAAGACATTTGACACACTGAAATCTGCTCAGCAGGGTGGATCTGGGCCTGCAGAAACCTCCACGTGCAGCCTGCTGGGTAACTGGCCTTGCTTTTGTGCTTCCAGATTTTAAACTCTTGGGGTTATTTTCCTTCCTAGCCCATCCCTGTAACTCTGAACATATTTCTACACTGTTGAAGATTACAACTGGGGCAGGCATCCATGTGCTAAGGGACTGGGCTCAACTCATTATTTTGTCAAAGACCTGACATGACTAAAATCCAAGTTATGTCAACAGATTGCAGATGTTTTCTCCTCCATGATGCACCACATCCTGGAGGGAAATCACTCTGGTGCAATGGCTGTCTGAAGAAGTTAGCTTGACTGCACAGTGTCTTCTCTGAGGAGCTGGGCCTCAGTAGCCAGCTCAAAACATTTCTGAGACTTTTGGACACAATAAAGCTGAAACCACAGCGCAAGAGTGCATCCAGACACCACTCTGGGAAATCCAACATTTCTGAAGCGACTCTGGAGAAGCCATTATCATCTTTTTCTGCTATTCATTTTGCACTCGTTCCTCAGTTTCAGTCTAAGGAGCACACAGGACTGAGCCGCCCGTTGCAGGGCTTCCCTGCCCCTGGCATGCAGCAATGTGCTCTCCCGTATCGCCCTCTCACTCTTCAGGTGCACCTTGTGACTCTGCGGTGCACCAGAGCTTCTCTGAAACACCCAGAAGCATTGAGCCCATGTAGCATTTATAAGCTTTGGCTCCAAAAAGGAAGAAAAAAAAAAAAGAGTAAATGGATCAGAGGCCAGCCACGGTGCCTACCAAAGTGCTGGGCTAATTTGATGGGCACACTCTCGTGTCAGCACTTTAAATGGAGCGAAGCATCCAGGTCACAGGGGACTGGCAGCCCAGCCACACCACTCTGGTGCAGCACTGACTGCTGTGTTACTAGCAATCAGTTAATCAGTGCACATGTTCCTAATTAATGGATCTAGTTTGTAACCATCAGGAGAAGAAGACAGAGATGAAAAACAGCCAAGAGTAGCAATGAAAGAGCTCCATAAGTTGCTTCAGCTACAAATGCAGACTGGAGAGGCTGAGTCTTGTGGAATAAGGACAGAAGCGTTTGGGGTCTGGAATAAAACACCCGCACTCTCTGTCCACCGTGGCACATGCACAGACCCACCCGAGTACCAGACACCATGCAGCCGCTGCATGATGCCTCGTACTGTAGAAGCTCTGGAACAGCTGCTTGCACAAAGGAAGATGCCTGCAGCAGCTGCCACCAGGATCCAGAGAAGAGGAGGGAACCATCAGCAGTGTTTCAGAAAGTGGAGGGTTGAAACAGAGAACTAGGCCTTGATTTGCTTCATTCTGTTGTGGGATGAGGGCTGGGTGTGTAGTCTTTCTTGGTGCTTCTTAAAATCATCAGAGAGAGGGAGGCACAGCCAAAGGCAAGGTAGATATCTAGAGCAGAACTGCTTTTGGAGGTGTCTCTTTCGTTGCAGAAAATAAGGGGAAGCCAGGAAAGTACACTTCTGATTGATTTATCTTAGAGATCTGTTTCAAAAGCTGGGATGAATGTGGGCCATGCGACTAGAACTCAGATCTCCTGAGATCCAGTCTAGCAGAAAAGAAAACAAGGACATTATCTTTATCCTAAATGGATGCTCAGAGTTTTGCTACACACCGAGACCTTTGTAACACTTTGTTTTATTTATTCTCCTGATAAACCATCCTGACTCCTTCAAAGCCAGTGAATTAACATCTAAGTCAAACCTTTTAATGTTCCTTGGACATGTAGTGCTTGTCGCTTTCTGCCTCTGAATTCTAAAAAGGGCCCAGGGTAAATAAATAATGCAGCACGCATATTGCTTCTGTGAAATTCGTTCCTAAAGAATAACTTACTCAGCACTGTAGTGATGGGGATCCTTTTATAACACGGCTCTGATTGATTCCCCAATGCTCTTGCTCTGAAAACAGCATCTGTAGAAACAGTCAATAACAACATGAGGAGAGAGGGATGTTGGTAGAAGCAGGAAGGGGTAGGAAAAATAAAAAAATGAAATCAAGGCACAACGGTTCAGACTGACACATGCAGGAAATCTTTTGCCAATGCCTAAAAATAATGTCATTGTCATGCAAAAATCCCAAAGCACTTCCTATATTTAGAAAGTTTCTTGCCTTCGTTTGCTTTTCCAAGTCTTACTTTATTCACTCAGGGCTTCAAAGGATGAAAAAAAGACAGGCCCTCCTGGGAGTTGCTTATTGACATCGTAACTGAAATATAATTACCCTCTGTGGTGCGGCAGTGCTGGTTACAGCGTTGTGGGGCCCAAAACCCCCAGTAAGCCAGTTTGCACACAGAGGGCTTTTACGGGAACGTTTTCGTTTTATCCTTACCCTTCAAGAAGACTGTGCATAACTGGGTGGGACACATGCTGTAGGAAAGAAGGAAATAGCAAGAACAGTCAAAAAAAAAAGACAAAAATCCAGGAGTTCCTAGAAGCATGTGTCCTTGCCAGCTAGCATAGCAGAATCAAGCCCAATCTGAAATCTGCTTTCTCTGTTTTGATTATGTAGAATCTTTTCTCCCTTTCAATTATTTCTGAGTTTCTCCTTTGCTATCTGGCACAGCATCTGGGCAAATGAGCATTAGTAACACCACTTGCTGCACACAATATTAGCGGAGTCAAGATGATGAAATCTAAACTCCGCTAAGGATTTTGCTGGAAATCTTCCTGACATGAACTTCCTGGTGTTCAGATACCATATAATGGCTCCTTCCCCACTCTGAGGAGAATGCTGGAGACAGAGGCATTGACAGGGCCCTAGACAGACCATCGTTCCCACCAGCCATCCCCCTGAGGTCAGGTGACGGACTGACAAGGGCCTCGTTAGAGATGGCAGGCTTCACGACACCTCAGTGCAGCGGAAAAAGCAAGGCACCTCTGAATACCTGCAACTGGGTGCGTGAAATGAATCCCTGCCTTGACTGTGCCTTGCCACGTACTGTACCGGCTGATTTGAATGTGTCTGATCACCGCCTGGATACCTCTTTCTTATGTCAATATTTTTCCTATGAAACAGTACACAGCACTCCACCTGAAATCTTACAAACTGGCAGGGTGCTATTACAAAAGATTACTTAATTGTAGATTACTTCTGTACATTTGAATTTCAGTAGCTTATTAAGTTGTCAGATTTAATTACCATTACATGTTTAGATTATGCCACAGATTATTTAGTTCGGTACCTAGGTTTGCCAACCTGTTTGCTTTGTGACATGACAGGGTGATAATTACAGCATTACTGGAAAACCTAAAATTTTCCATGGGAAAGACTAGAAGTCCTTGGCATCAGCACTGACCCTAGTAAATGCTCATTCTTGCAAGTGTAAGTAATGTTTACCTCTGTGTGGGTCTGGTTCTCTGTCTAATTCTCTACCCGTGAGACAAGTAATGCACAGAACGGGCCTGGGTTGGTTGGGTGTGAAATGCTCACACTGAAATTTAAAACCACAGGAAACGCGATTTGTGCTTTGTTACAACCTCCAAAGTGAGACTATGTTTGCTGTAACGTTTACCAAAGCACCTGAGCTGTTAAGGGAACTCAGGGCCTTCCATCTACATAACTATAAATGCACATTTTTTCACTATGGTTACGATGCAAAGTGCTGCTGCAATCTGCTGTAATTAACTACTGCAAGCGGTGAACTGACACCAAGTTTAGACCAGCACAGGCACAGCCTGGATACACGACCAGTATTTACTGTCCTTACTGTTTCCAGGCTAACTTGACAGCTACCTGGTCTGGCAAATTTCTTGATACTCTCTATCTGTTCGCTCTTTCCTAGCCACATTTGTCTTCCGTGCTCTTGCACAAAGTACGAACTCTGCAAGGCACCTTGGGAAGGCTTTGATGAACAGATGCTCACACCTCTATTTTCCATATACACATTGTAGTTCAGAGTTCTGCACACAATATACTATGATTTTGGGTCATTAAGCAAAAAAATGCTGGAGGGTGGTAGGACAGTGACTGATAGGATAAAATACCCTTTTTGCTTTGAGTCTCCCTTTTTTCCATATTCAGGTATAAAGATGCAGTAGGTACAGTGTCTATATCTGTCACTATAGAAACATATAAATTATACGTGTTTAGGTACATATTATTTACTTCCTCTACATATATAATCAGAGAAGTGTTCCATATATCTTTATATATATGTAGCAATAAATACATTAGCTAAAAGTAATCTATTCAAGTTACAATTACTGCTTACTCTAATATCCAATCATTTTTCTTCTGTTCTGATGGTGTACAGTGTATGTTGATATTATTTTGTCTACTTATTATTAAAAAAACCCCGTCTCTGCCTCACTCTAATATTTTATTTGGCACAGTTATTGCTTTAAAAGCCTAGAATGATAATAAAGTATATGGGAAACACTTAACAGAGCCATCCATTTCTCAGCCCGTCTTCAGTTAATTAGTACTTCCACATTCTCAAGAGGAGGACAAATCTTAGCTCTTTTGCCAAATTAAGGAAGGAAGAGACACAATAAATATTCTACTAGGCTGAAGATGCTTTTGCTTCCATTGCAGTTTTGTGCTGAGCTCTGTTTGTCTGGGAACAGAGAGCCCACCTTCTCAAGCCTCAAGGGAAAAATATTGTTCTTCTCTTGTAGGATGGATAAGAGCTCCACTCACACACTTTTGTGAGTCATACAGCAGTTACCAACTCTGGTTGCCATTTACCTCCAACAATTGTCTCTTTACTGGAAACCTTCAAGTTTCACTCAGAATGTTCAGGAGGAACTGGCATCTTTCCAGGAGCAATGCTGGCTTACCACACCTTTGCAAACCTGTAGCTACAGAAATTAGACTAGGCTGTCCAGCCTGCCAGGCTAAAATGGATTTCTGGCTGCACTAATTGTCACAGTCAGGACAGACAGACAGTGACTCAGAGCAGTGACAAGTGACTCTTTCACTCCTCCCTCCTTCACCACATCAGCTCACAGGTAAAGGGAAGCATGCTTACCCAGTGAGACTGAGCTGGGCTTTGCCTCCATGGATCGGACGTTCAGAGTGGCTAGGATGCTTTCTGTGTCCACCAGGGAAAGGTTGTCTGAAGCAGGAGTGTTGGAAGACAGAATGACACACGCAGCACAATCCTGGACATTAACTGCCCTCAGATCTGCACAGGAGAGAGCACTTCCCTGATAAAAGCAAACAGTGATGAGGAGAAATCTGAGAAAGCTGAACATTAAGGATCATTAAAAGTGAAATGTGAGCAAACAAATTTGCTTCAAATCTAGCTGGCACAATGGCATTTTGGAATCACCTTCAAATATGAGCATCTTTGGTCAGAGACGAAAATTCATAGATCTAGATTCGCAATTTATTGGACAATTCCCCATTTTCAAACATGATTAGCTTCTCAGTGATAACCAGGGAAGGCTGAGACTCCCTCAGAAGAAAATAAACATTTAAGCAAAGTTAAATTTAAAAGTTTTTTAGCAACATCTTCGAGTCACGCTGGGGTCTGGAGCCTGAGATAACTTTGGTCTATCTATTACCAAAAACTTCTAAAATATATTCATAAGTGTGCATGAGAGCTACAGAAATAAAGGAGGAGGGAGAGACAATTTGCAAAAAATTCTTACCGAGAATAACCACAGCTTTGGGAAATTCTGGATAAGTTTCCATTCTCTTTGCAGGTATTCCAAAGACCCAAGAAAAACGATGTCTTTCAGCTCATGGTAAAGGAAGTTACTAGCTCTTAAGGGCATCACAAAGTCCTGCAGCCCAACCAGTGGTGAGTTTGCATCCCCAAAGACACAGACCAAAATGTGATTCTGCAGTCCTTCTTGGTTCTTGCAACTCTAAATTTAAAACAGAACTCTGATAAAACAGCTAGTACATTTATTTCAGATTCATTTCTTCAGTTACAAAAGCTTAAAATATTTATTCGCTTTGTAACATCTACAGGTAGAATGAAACTATACATAAACCCAAGTACTTCTCCTTCAGTATTTGGATTCCGAGCATATCCTACAGAAGTGAAAAAATCATCTATATTGGCACTGTTTACATTTCTCAAACGAACCAGCTCAAGTGGTACTGGGGAGCAGGTACTGCTCACTATTGCTGGTGTCTCACGGTTGGGAGGCAGTATGGGCGAGTCCCCAAACCAGGCCTGCCACAACCAAAGCACCGAGGTCCACGCTGACCAGCCAGGAACTGTGGGATCAGTTCCTGCAATGCTCATTCCTTGGCAGTTTTTTTGTTTTTTTTTTTTTTTTCCAAAGAGAAACAAGGATCTTTGTCAGAGAGAAGTTTCCTGATGAGAAATTAGAATCATAACCAAATTAAATGATTGTCTCTAACTAATTAGATTAGTTGAAATTGAATAATGAAACCTTTAGCTGTATTTAATGTAACATGCCTGAAGTCCAACGATTAGTCTACTGAATGAAGCTAAACAATTAAAAACACAATCTATTTTATAGCTTATTTTATAGGAACAATTGGAAAAACTATTACTGCTGAGCTCTGCAGAGGAAATACACAATTACACGATCAACGGGAGCAGTCTGATTAGTGAAGGAGCTGCAGGGCCAGGTAAGCCATCCTGAAGACACTGTGGAAGGGCTTTGGCCTTCCTGCCAACCTGGGGCCAAGAAGCTGACCAGATCTGGCATTTATTGCTTTACTGGTGAGGTTAAGGGAAAAAAATTACATCAATTCTCAAACATCTGTGCAGAATTAGACTAAAGGTTAAACTTCCCAAAAAATATTTAAATGATTTAAGAATGTATACCTTATGTAAAAGTCAAAGAGAGTTATATTTCCATGTGTGTTTAGATGCCCTGTGTTCTACACGGACATCACGGAGGAACTTCTGTAAGGTTCCCAATCTATATTACCCACCCAGTCTATATTATCCACAGTTTCCAAACAGAACGAAATGCTGAAGTGCCATGACAGAGCCCATGGGAGTATACTTGCACATTTAAGCACCTAAACGAGTTTTAAATTGTAACTTTTGAAAACTCAGAGCATGGTCCCGGACTCTGTCAAGCACCCAACTCACTCCCCAAAATGCTTCAGACTCCCAAGCCCTCGAGGGCCTGCCTGTCCTAGAAATGTGCTTGCAAATGAAGACGCTGCATGAACATGAAGTGCAATAGCTATTACACACGTGTTCTTTGTGGACGTTCTTAAACCCCATAAAGAGCCTCCTGCACAGCCTAGCTTAGCAACACAAAACCTGTACAACACAACAGAGGCACAGGGGGAATTAGGACACACCAGCAGTCGCAAGCCTTCTCCTCATGTAAGTCTGTCCACAAGATCTTTTCAAAACATCAACCTTCAATTCTCAGAGCTGAGCTTTCAGTCCTACTGGGATATTTGCCCATTTGTAATGACTAATCCTATTTTGGAGGTTGCTGGGCAATAGGGTCCTTTTATTTGCTTGGAAGGAAGCTGTAGCATTTCAAGCAGCATGAATTCCAGCCTGCTACAAGTCTCCCAGCTGGCAGAACAGCTTGAACATTCTGTATTTTTGATGAAATCTTTGATCACCTCATTGCAAGATTTGGTTGCCTACTCTCAGCTCTCTGGCAGCTCTGAGCACAACCTGCCATTTCTAGATAGGATTTGTTCTTTTACAGATTAGACACATGAAATAAATAAACCAAATAGTCCTAAAGTTATCCGGATCAATAGACATATCCTACCAATAGGATACAGAAACACATCATGCAAAATTTAAAAACAAAATAGGTGTCGGTCAGACCTTCCTTTGCACATCTGCTGAGATCCTCTCCTGAGACAGGATGCCTACCCTGCTTTTAGATGAACACGGAAGGCATTACTGATCACTTGTTACCTTGGAGATCCTTCTCTGTTCCCAGGCTACCACCTAAATTAAACAAATACATCCATGGAATGAGCTTTCAGCTCCCATCACTCTGACAGAGTCTCTGTGTGACCCTGGTCGAGATACTTTATTTGCAGCTCACTCCTGAAAAACGAGGTAGTGGTCTCGGTCTCTCTCCTTCAGGGCAGGGTCAGCTAAGGGAACACACTTAAATAAACAACAGTAAACTAGAGAGTGCTGTGCCCTCCACCCAGCTCAGTGCTTTGAAGCCTCAGCTCATTCCTAGCCAAACAAGGAGGAAGACAGGAGAAGATACCAAAAGCAATTACCCCCCACCTACCAGAAGAGCCTTGCTCAGCGGAACGGCATCACACCTGTGGAACCTTCCTGTTGGTTCTAAGGTGACTCTGCTGCTCTCCTCTCCCTGGGCATCTGGAACTCTAAAACAGAGAGAGCAACTTCTGAGGTACAGAACAAACTTTCAGCAGAGGCATCTACAGTTCATCCAACGTTGAGATTACATCCCCAGGTGCTGCTGAGATATCCCCTTCATTTATGTTACAGCTTTCAGGTCTCTTAATGGAAAGAAAAAATTAGGATGCATGAGTCACAAGGGTTACGTGGTGGAGGAATTCCTTTGTCAATGTCAGCTAAGTGGGATAAACAAAAGGAAAAATATACTGTAAAGAATGTCATTGACTTATTTTATTAGTTGCGATGTTTATGGCTGTTTGAGCTTGGTTCCTAAAATTATTTTAAATAATGAGATTTCAGTGGGGACATTCATTGAAGCAACATTCGTATAAACATGGTTTTGATTAAGAGCAAGAGGAAGTCAGAAGGAATTTTTCCCTTGTCTTCTGCATCTTTAAATTAGGCCCATATTGCAGGACGTTCTTAGAGGTAAATTTCAGATATACAGCTTTGCTTGTGAGCATTGTGCTAGTCCAGAAGCAGCAGCAAGACCATGGGAAACAGAAGCCATTCAGTCAGATGCAACTCTGATATCAAGCTGCTTCAAAGGACTGCTGCAGATCAAGAATTGTGGGGAAAGTCATGTTGAACAACAAAGGGTAATGAGAGAAGTGGAGTCTGCTCATGGAAAAGTCCTGGAATCTGTCTGCTCAGCACCATCTCTCCAGCTCTACTGTAGGCAGAGTCAGCCCTGAACAGTTGTCTTAGGAACAAAGCTCATTTAATCACTCTGTAACTGAAATAGCAACGATAAAAGCAACTTGCCATCTAGGATTACAACGTACACTGAACACAACAGCCTCAGTGGAGCTATATGACCAGACAAGTGTTTGGTCCTGACATTGTTTTTTCTTGTCCAATTCATCCTTATCTTGCCTATGCAGTATTGGGTGAGGTGAGATTAACAGAGGAGAGGAGGGGGAGATTTTGCTAGGGGAAGGTGTCATTCATTACGAGGCCTGCAAGGCAGATCTAGCTGTGCCCTGCACAGACCAACTTTTGCTGGAGCTAGGCTTAGCACTTCTTAGCAAACAGCAGGAAACCTGAGTTTTTACCCATTTTTGCAAATGGCATTGCAGAGTTGCAGCTTGTACTAAACTCCACGATGCCATGGCTATACAATTAATTTATATGCAGGATAACTAGTTAGAAGTCACAGTGATTTCAGGGACTGCAGCACAGCTACTGACTCTGTTCCTTTCCACATCAGACCCTGTGGAAGACCAGGCTGAAGCTTCCTTGTCGTTTCTGCTAGCTCCCCAGGTCTTAAAGTAAAGGACTAACAACAAATCCCAGGACTGATCATACTACAAGAGATTAATGTGCTCTTCTAAATCCAAATGTTTCCAAGTGTTATAAATGTTCACCTGTCCTAGGACCTGCACAACAAATAAAGCCACAAAGAGTCTATTTATTGGCACTGATGAAAATTGTAATGACCAGCTTTCGCCAAGTTGCTCACAACCCTCTGCTGCAATATGCTCACAACATGTGCTGGCTTTGACTGTAATCCCAAACCTGGAAGCTGGTCCTTGGTCCTTTCCAGCTCTGCAGTGCCTCCTATTTCTGCTCCCTCCACACTACTGAAGGGTTAGAGATACAGGGACTGCCTGTGGCAGATCCAGCCCAAGCACCACCCAACCTGAATTTAACAAGCTGTCACAAATTTGGAGGGGAAGGGGAGCAGTACCACGCTAAGTCTGCAGCGTCCCTGTGCAGCCCCGTGCTAACTGCAGACAGCTGCATCCATTAGCTGTCTCCTCCTCGGATAATGAACCTGTAGGCCAGTGATTAAATAGTATTTTGGCAAGCTGGAGACTATCTTCTCACAAGCTTTCTTTACTTGACTCACATTCCCCAATCAATCAGTGTATATATCTCTATCACAATAAAGACATCATCTATCTACACAACCTGTCAGAAATGACATCTTCTCAGTCTAATATTATAGGAAATATATATGCCTTGGAAGAAACACCTGATGGATCCCTAAAGCAGGAGAGAGAGGAGAAGAGAGTGGGAAATCTATTTTATCATAACAGCATCCACCTTGCCAAAGCCAAGCACATTCTCATATAACAAACCATTCTTCAGTTAAGGGTTTCTTCTGCCACAAACTCTGCAAATTACATGATCCTTATAGAAATCTGATTTTCCTGAGAGACTCGTAAATCATTCTTCACTTGACTCTGAGGAGCCTGAGGATGGGGACACCAGAATGATCTGGTGTGGTACCCTACAGACAGAAAGAAGCAGTCTCTGGCTGAGCTACAGTTACTTACAACAGCTATTAGGGGTCATCTGGGTCACCAATTGACTGTGCTGTGTGAACAGTTACCTGTGTTTGCTCTCCAGGATTCCAGAAAGAAAACAGTTGCGTTCATAGGATGCTGTGCATTGCCATGTCTGTGCGACTGACACTTCTTCCTCTACCACATTCTCATCTAAGGACCTTATCACTTTGCACTGAACAGAATACCAAAAGAGGCCTGGAACATCAAAGCAAGACGTGGAAGAGCTGCACCACTGGACCTCAGCAACCTGCACACAAGTCTGGGAGCAGAAGCCTCCAGAGATGCCCACGTGTGGGAAGCAGGCAGGTGGCTCCAGCAGCCGGACATGGAAAGGCTGCAGCCCACCAGCACGACTGCCTTGATGCTGCTCCCCTGTCTCTGCACCGCAGCCGTGGGGATGATCTAACACTCAGCATGTGGGCTGCTCGGTTCACATCCCGTTTGGGAATCCTCTTATTGTTTTTTGAATCGCTCCCAGACCTGCACATATGTTAGCCTTCTTCTTTAGGGAAGAGTAGAATTTCACACGCATACAACAAGAATTGCCTCCACCTCTAGAGGCTGCTACAAAGCCTCTTTCTCACTCCCAGGCCTGCACTGTGAGAATACAGTCCTCCTCTGGGCTTGGCTTATTCATCATCATGGATTATATCACTCGAATTGCAATGCATCGAAGTGTTCTCCCTACCTCACAAGGAACTTCGAGGCTTAATTAATTAATTGACACAGAGGTATTATGCGTCATTGCAAAATGTTGTAATTTAGAGTAGTCCATCCCATAATTAAAAATTATCAGGCAACAAGTAAAACCAATCTTAAAAATGAATAGTTAATTTTTTTTAATTACATCCACTGAGCCAAATCCACCCCTAAGCAACGCACATGCACTCCCAGTGAAGTCACTGGGGTTGTACAGAATTCACTAAAATAAAAATAAGCAGCAGTTATCATTTATATTGTAGCCATACTTACAGTTTTCCCCCTTAGGTTTAGGGTTGTAAACATGAGCAACAAAGGTAAAATAAGTTGAACAGAGAAAAAAGAGCATGGAAACAGCACTAGGACTTAAAGCACAAGCGGAAAGGCTAAGTCCTAGTTTAAGAGGCACTGCCCTATGGCACATTTTCAAATGGAGCCAAGATTCCCTAATAATTTGGGACTTGGAGTGACGGTGCCTTCAGAAGAAACAAGGAGCTGGCACTGCCAGAGAAATTCAGAATGCATAAGGATGACTGGTCTGGACTGTCTGAAGAGTTACCTACACGGACCAGTGGGCCTACTTCACTTCAGAAACCTCAGAATGACATGAAGTGAGATACCTTCTGCTTTTGTTGTCTGGTCTCCATTTCCACATTCAACCTCCACCCGCACCACCCCCCTCAGCTAACACTTTACTGTGTAAGGACATATTGTTCAGTCACAGATATAAACCAGGTGTAATAACTCCAGCTCTTTTTCAGATTAGTATAGCACAGTTATTGTGGGGAGGCTGGATGCTACTTCTGCAGGCAGGCCTCATGGGTCAGAGCTGTGAGCCATTGTTTTTGACAGAAAACAACAGCCCATTATTCATGGCATCCCTTGTGCAATCTTTGCTGAAGTCCCCCTCTTCCCTTCTGAGGTTGCAGGAGGGCTAGATAAAATGCAGCTCTTCCTTGCCTTGAGCATGCGTGTGCGCATATTTTTGTTCTTTCACTGCTGCTTGGGCTGGGCACAAGATGGATTTCAAAAACTAAAGCCTGATCCTGCTACCCACACACAGAACAGTGGCTTGCTTTGATTCCAGAAAGGCTGTTCAGAGAGCCAGACAGCAGACAGCTTGAGTAAGGATGGCAAAATTCAGCTCCTAATTATTAGATTAAAGCCTTAAAACAGTTGTCATGTATGAAGGGACGAAGTGGAATTTGGCAAACAGGAGGGGAAAAAACAAATCTTCTCATAATGATAAATAATCTCTGAAGACAACCTTGTCATTTTTTGAAAGCATCTCAACAGCTTCCTCTTTGTATTTTTTTGGTCACTGCTTATCAAAATTTGCATGGCTAGTTAGTGGGTTAATTTAATTATGAGCAGCATTTATGAACAGCCTGATTGGGGAATCTGCAGAGGGCAATAGAATCTGTTCTTGAATTATGAAATTGCACACACTACACATCTGGAAGCTGTCATGGGACAGATCGCTGCCTTGTAAATGCGTGTTGAGTGTTACAATATTTTACTAAGCACTCCCAATCTGTCAAGGTTTACAGGAGAGTAGAGACTGGGAACATTTGGGATCATTTGTGGCTTAGAGCCATTAGCTACTTCCACCCACTTATTGTGACATTATTAATAGCAAAATAATCTAAAGAGCAGAACTTGGCTTAGTCAAGATCTGAGATAATAGGAGCGATATTCACCAAGGGCCAAAACCAGAGAGCCAGGACCCAGCTGGACAAGACTGTGCAGAACAGTACAGCCTTGTTGCTGGCTGAGCTGGTAAACCTGCGCACAGTGCTCGTCAGAGGGCCTGCCTGCAGACCTGCTCCAGCCTCGTCACTTTAGGTCTGGGCAAGAGGTGAAGCTGCTCAAGAAACAACCATAGGAGGAAATGCTACAACAGCAGCGTGGTGCTGACCATCGCTTACTAACTGCCCTCCTCAATAAGGGCTAGCGGTAAGAAGGGCGTTGTGCAACAGACACAAGATAGAAGAGCTTACACCGCAGTAATCTGTCAGAACAGAAAAATGTGAGCTGTACCTCAGTGCTACCCCCACTAAAACTCAAGTTAACTACCTAAAACCCAATGCCATCATACCTGCACGACACCCGAGGATGCTTGTGATTATTGCATTGGCATTGCCAAGGATAAGCAACATCCTAAATGCTTCTGGAGTCAGAATGGCTTTCAGAATGGCTTTTCAGGCTTTTCAGTCAGAATGGTAGCCAGAATGGCTACAAGACCCAAATCACGTAGAAGTCCATTTCTGGCTAGGCACACGGGAATGGATTTCAGAGCATGAAAAGCAATCCTCTGCTGAGAAAATCTGGACTTGGCCTGTGAAAGAAACTTTGCACCAAGTTTCTTCACCTGCTGGAGCCACAGCTCAACAAGAAGATTTGGAAGACTTCTATCTCCATGGAGCTTTTGGCTCCTTGCTAAGCCACTCCCTACCTGTTTAATTCAAATCCCATTCCAACCATTAAATATGTTTTTTTTTTTTTTCTTATGGGTCATTATGATGTGATTTATGGCATTGGTGTAATTGTCAGAATTACTGTGGGTAATTAAAATATGAAATGCATGCTGCCAGAGGCTTCAGTCAGTCTCAGCACCTCATTAAAAATCAGAAGCTGACCAAATTATAAATAGACTGGTTTGCACAAGTTCACAGGGAAAGCTAATTATGAAACTTCTCCTTATGCACTCAGAAGGCACACTATCAGTCATGCAAATTCTTTAAGTGATTATACTATTGTATAAGGTGGAATCGGATTAGCACACACAGGTGGGTGCAACTCCAGCCACCGTACGCAGCACCACTGCGTTGCATGGCGAACGCAAGCCCCTGGAGTTCTTACGCAAGCTCGATGATGGATGTGGAACCTGGGGAAGAGTGAAGGTGTATTTTCATGTGAAGTACAGCAAAAGATGGAGGGATACATGGAGAGGTAAAGGTTACAAAGGATAAGGCTTGCTGGTCTCTAATGGTAAGCCTGAGAAAAACAAGAGGCATGTGAACAGAAGGGAAGAGAGGTTCAGAAGGAAGCTGGGATAACCTTTGGGTTAGCTGGTTAAACTCCTAAGGAATGGCGGCTGGCTAGAATCACAGGAGCTGAGGTGCCGAATACAGTGAGTGTGAACATGCACTGAAGAAAAATTCTATATACAAGAAAAGGCCTCAGCTCTTGCCCTTGTCGAGTGGTATTCTGAATATTTTACTCTCCAGAAGGGAAGGAAAACAAAACAAAAACCATGAAACAGAAGAAAAAATAATGCCTAGGTATAAAATTCAGCTGAAATTGAATCAATAAGTAAATCACTGATGGATGTGTGCTGTTAGAGTTGGTCACAACACCTCTGATGGCTTCAAGCCCAAATGTAGTATGCTTTTCTTATTATGAGTTTTGTTAAAAAAAAAAATAAAGTAAAATAAAAACAAGCGAAAACCAAACCATGGAACCTATCCTTCAATGCCAGTAAACGGACTTGGTTTTCATACAAAGAGACGATACAGTCTGTACAGAACAAGTTTGGGCATATTTTGCACACTGTAGAAGCTACCTTTCTGGGTCAGGCCTCCACTGAAGTATCTGATCCATCACACTGATTTCTGAGCTGCAAGTTTCAGTGAAAAAGAGAGAGAAAGGCTCCATTGTTCCACGAGCAAGATTCAGACAGCCTGCACTGACAGAACTATTTCAATTTATTTGGGTGCCTAAAGATTCATCTAGACCAAGAAGAGTCATGTTCCAAAAATAAAGCTGATTTGTATTCTGTGCACCTGTGGAAGATTCTGGGGGCTGGAGATTCGAAGAGAGAAAGCTTGGGGGAAAGTATGCACGGATGATGTCTCCTACCTGAATTTTCTAGCCCAGGTAAACCTAGTTAACTGCAGGTGTATTTGTTAGTTCATCACATCTATCATTCCATCCAACCTGACTCTAACAAGGACTCCTCAAAAACACACGACAAAAACATGGGCCCTCCCAGCACAACAGAAAGTGGAGTGCAAAACAACCTCTCTTCTTCCCAGAGTAGCTCCCTGCTTGACATCAATTCACAAACTTCTAGTGCCCAAAGCATCTGTCCAGTTCCTTCCTTGTGCATCTCAGACTACAGAAATGCCATTTGTGCAGTTCAGGATGGATTCTTTTTAGTATTCCACCCCTGAAGTGGTTGAGAGGCATCCGCATTTTTCCATGTTTCTATAAACCCTCTGAGGTTTGGCTATCGCTGAAACACCCCCTCCACATCTTTCCCATTCTGGCAATAAAAGTAAATCCAAAGGAATGTGAAACTCATCTAACGTGAGGCTTTTTGCTATGCCAACAGACTGCTCTGTTTTCCACAGAGCCCCCACCCTGCAGCGTAAATACCAGGTAGTGATCAAAAGCACAATGTGCCTGCTGACAAAAGGGATCTCGCACACTGTAACAACACTTTCTCCACCTCTATCTAGCTCCTTTTTCTTGAGAACACAGTTTTACACTTGTCCTTCATACAAATAACCCGAGGGTGGGAATTATTCAGAAGGCTCGTGTTTGACACCCCATCTGTTCATTTCTGACAGCGATATATAATGTAAGGCTATAAAAACTTGAAAAATAATGCAACATAAAAAGGGATTGACTCGGCTCCAAGAGGCCATAAACGGTAACAAATACCATTGTATGATTTATTTCATGCTGTAATCTTTACAGTAAGTCATCTTTCAGACATTTCCTTGTGACAGGTTTTAATAATATTAATGCCCAGAGCAATCCAAATCATCGCCAATAGACATATTTATCAAGCTGCCAATCCAAGTAAATGAAATTCTATAAGCAATAATGTAACATGTTTAAAGGAAGCTAATAAAACAAGTCAGGAGAGAAATATTACTGCAAAGTATTCTCTCTCTAATCCAGCCCTGGATTTTATACAGCCAAAATGCAAATCTCTCCTTCCATGATTTATCGCTCCAAAAATACCAATGACCTTTTTGGGAGCTCTTGCACAGCCCTTCTCACACATTTATAACGATTGTGATGCATTCTGCCAGATTAACTGAGCTGGAGTGCTCAGCATTACTGCTTTGTTTTGCCCTGCCTTTGGACTGGGAAGTGACGGGCAGCATCAGAGCAGGATCCTAAGTCTTTCAGATTTATTAAAGACTGACAAGCCCTAACACAGGCGCGGCAACTCAGCAGGTATTTATTAGCAATTATCCAGGCACTAGATAAATTACAATTAAGAGGGAGCTAAAATTTGTTTCTTTAGCCAGTTTTCCCCTTTAATCTAATTCAGTTTTTATTAATCCTTTGCTTGGCTGAAGTGATTCTACACCAAGACAAAAGGGAAGGAGACATTGCAGAGCTGTGCACACACGGAGCCTTGCTCACTAACATTCTTTTATGCCTCACTGGAAACTTAGCAGGAATGAAAAACAAGAGTCAACAATTCAGCAAAACATACACCATTAAATTTGTCATGCCTTAGGCAAGAATGTGTGGAAAAACCATGACTAGTAAAGCAAGTGTATCGATGCAGGGCCTCAGAAGTGCTTGAGGAATCCTAGCAGATCTTTATGGATTCACCACTGGATGAGCCTCATAATTTTCAGTTGTTTTTGCTGTGGTTTTTTTTTTTTTCAGTTGTTGTTGTTTTGTTTAGTATTGGTTTGTGATTTTTTTTAAATTATACTAATTAAGTTCTTTCCCTGGATATAAAGATCTGCTTATATCCAATAAGAAAAAAAAAGAGGAATGTAAGAGCCTAGTGTGTGCAGCACTAAGGGAGATATGTTTCATTCAAATAGTCTAGAACACCAGAAATATAGGCAAGACCTGAATGAAATGTGCTTTGAGACCTGTAATAGGCCACATCCAATTCTTTCCCACTACACACTTCCCTGAATTACGGTTTGATGAAACCTTTCATTGATTAGCTCATATGCAAACCTTGTCTCAACCTGAGATGCAAGATTCCAATTTTTTACACAGAAATTAAGAATTTAGCAGACTAGATATTCCAACAGACATATTTTCAACGGAGTCCATAAGGAGCAAGGTGGTAAGTACCCAAGTCATTTTGAAAGAATTGCCTGCTACACACAGTGGAAGTAATCCCCATTGTATACCCAGTCATCTCAGGAAATGAGACTTGTGCTAAAGTGCCTGTTAGATTGCAGTTTGCCATCCTAAATCAAACAGAGCAGAGATCTGAACTTGGAGCTTCCCTTGGCCACTGTCCTAACTATCCTAATTTGGATAGCAAAGGTCAGTGTTAGCTTTTCCATTAGCAGAACACCCCAGGTGGAAAACCTCAGCTTAATCTGAAAATGGGTAAATGTATTCAATTCTATTTTTGGTTTAAATAATGATAAAAAATGATTTGGGGTTGATTTGAGAACTCTAATGTTATGAAGAGTCAGCTCCAAACAGCTGTGTTGTGCATTGTGAGTTCTCCTCTACGACTTTCAGTACCTCATTTCACCCTTTCCTGCTTCCCTTCGCCACTGTTTAAGGCAGAAATCCCTTTTGCTGTGTGTGTGCAGTATCCAGCCTAACAGGGCTCCAGTCCCAGCAGAAGCCTCAAGGCACCGCTGTAATACAAATAATAAATACTGCAACTAATAACAGTATGGTAAAACGTCCTCCCCAGGGAAGTGCTGGAAGTCCATTCCCTGGTGTCATTTAAAACTAAACACCAGAAAACATACCTGTCCTGACTGGATGGAATATAGTGTCTTTTTGATATGGTGATGAGGGGGAATCTTGATGGGGATGGGTACAATTATTTATCTGCACATTCAGCCATTTCTTTAGGGGATTTCAGAATATCTCAGTAACATTTTTGTTCCTCACTGCTAAGCAGCAGCAGAAATCTTAGGGAAAATATATAAATAAGAACTGTATAATCCCCAAGGTGTAATCCCAGAGTATGGAAACTCACTTCACTTAAATACCTCCCTCTGGCATAATTGACTTTTCATGCGCATGTTAATAATGGTATTTCAGCAGGTTGTGAGGGCTTGTTCTTCTCTCCCTCCATCCCCCTCTTTGGTAAATTATGTTATTGGGCATGAGGAGGGGGAGGGCAACGTTGTAAATCTAATTATGTTTTCGTTTATATTTAACAAG
>VXAV01011439.1:143118-180852 GCA_013399715.1 Alectura lathami
AATTTTTTATTTTCAAGGAAATATTCCTTTTTTTTTTTTTTTTTTTGTTCTAATTTGTTTTGAAACTCCCAGTAACCAGATACATAACATTGCCTTCCTTTACTTTCAGACCTCCTATGCGTCCCCTAAGCGTTTAGGAAATCAAAGTGAAACAACTCAGAAATAAGAATACTTACTCTCCTAGAAAAAGGATTTCCNATTTGACACTTTGAAAATAGCAGAGTGGTTGTTGCAAATCTGACATTGTATGACACAATCTGCTTGCAGTACATCAAACCCAGCAATGCAGAAGAAAGTTTATGTCCTTGCTTTGAGGAAAATTTCACCCATCATGGATCTGTGCTTCAGGAGCTATTTTGGAAAGGATGAGGAACTGTGTTAGGAAGCACTGAATGCAGAGATTCACAGAGTAAAGACTCATAGAACTCTGTAAGATATCCTGGAAATTGCACCTGATCTGTCTGGTTCCATGAGTGATGGAGGAAAAACAACAACAAAAAACACATAAACCCTATAACACTAACAATTAATAAGAAAATACAAACAAACAAACAAACAAAAAAAAAAACCAAAGAAAACAGAGATAGATCTCTTCAATCTTTAAGTTAGACTATCATGTCACCCAGCTTTTCTCCTCCTTTGCAAATAAAACCCACGCCAAAGCGTGCTGCTGAGAAGGTTTATTCAGACACGCTTGAGGTAAGGATCAAACAAGAGTAAGTTTCAGGATTTTAATAAAGGAATTTCTTATGAGCTGGTTCCTAGCTTAGAAACTGACCTGGTTTTTATTCTCTGAAGACGAATAGTAACCATACTTACTTTTTCCCACTCACCACTTCATAGGAGGATTTGAAACTTTTACGACTTTCAACAATTTCCACAACTTCAGGAATCAAGTTTGCAAACAGGACCTAAGACATCAAGAAACACCATCTTCCTCAGAGCCAATTCTGTCTTTCTTAATCATGATAAATCAATCTGTGAGAATTTAAATCATCTGGAACATCAACTACACATTTTGGATTCCTAAAAGTCACTGGCAAGGATGTATAACTGTATGATGCAGCGATAATGGATTTATGCTGTTGATAGCCTTGGATCCATCTTGTCCAGTACTTTGGCTCTTGCCAGTATTTGCAGTCTCAGGAAGAAATAACAGAAGCTCTGCCAGCTTTTAGAAGGGAAAGTTACTCCATAGCCTTACCAGTAAGTACTTAATGTAAAAGCTCCGTTTTCACTCATAGATGCCTAATCCCTACCTGGAACCCTGCAAAGCTCAAGTTTTTGGTGACACTCCTGTTCACTCTCTGTCCCTAGCTGTCATTTTCATTAAAGAAAAAATAGGTTTCTTACCAAGCCACCAATAATGAAGAAAAAAATGAAGGCTTGACCCGAGGCTGTTTGAACCACAATATCACCATAACCAACAGTGGACATCGTTACCATTACTAGGTACATGCACTTGAAATAGGTGAGGGACTGGGAATTTGCAGGCTGGACCCAAGGATCTCCGTTGTTTTCTACCTGTCCAGGGCAATGAAGAGAGAAAAGAGGAGAGAGAAGTTTAGAGTGGTTTTGGTTTGGATCCATCTCCTACCTAAAATTATTTGATTAAAAAAATTGCACTGTTTTCATTATTGTAGAGTGACGCATCACCACGGCAGGGAGTGGTGCTGCATCAGTTCAAACATGTCTGGTAACATATGCAAGTGAACTATGCTAGCTTAAGTCATGCTTTGTGGTACAACAAATCTGTTCTCCCTCTCTCTCTCATCTAATGCTGCATTCATTATAGTAAGCATATACCCAAAGCCTACACAGTAATACCAATTTAAGGTGACAAGGAAGGACTTGTAGCTGACTGTACATACCAGGTGAATAAACCCTGCAGCTGTGAGCCACGTACTGATAAATACAGCAAAGAGTTTGGAGAGCTTGATTGAGTAACTAGGGACAGAGAGGGAAAAAGCCTGGGATGTTAAACATGTAACACAGTATCTGTAATAGTTAAAATTTCTAAATGACCTCATCTCCGCTCAATGAGCAGAGTTTTCTCCAGTAAATCTAACATTGTACAGGACAATTTAGAATCAGAAAAACATCTTCATACATCCTGCCCTTTCTATGGCAGGCAAAATGTCAGATAATCCCAGATTATCTGACAGATAATAATTTATCAGTCTTCAAAACCTTTAAGATTTCTTGCTTTATGATTTCTACTCATCTCCACCCTCCCCCCAGGAGTTTCACTGAGCTGATGGTTGTAAATATTTTTGTAATTTCAAGTGTAACATTATGGATAGTTTGTTTCCCACATGCAACACTATCCTTTCCCCTTTATTACCTGAGTCTGCTAAAACAAAGGCATCAGGGAGAAGGTTAGGCTTCTAGGTATACCTGAAAAGGCTTTAACTTACTTGTTTGTCGTGATCCTGAGGATCTGTAGTATTCGGGGAAGGTCTAACAACCTAAGTGCTCTCAAAAAACGCAAACCTGCAGAAAAGCAAGAAAGTCAATCAGAAAAAATAAATACATCTTCCTAGGAGTGGAGTGTTTCTACATATTCAACCATGTTTAAACATGCATGCTTTGTTTTACACACATATACATTGGATAATTCCTGAAACCTAGCAAGAGAGGATAATGTTGCTTTCTACTCACAGCCTTTATAACACTGTATTTCCATTTATGTCCTCAAAGGCACTTTGAATTACAAGAAAAATTAAGAAATAGAGTTTGTCTGGGCTGTAACTTGAAGGCTTAAGTGACATACAGGTCTGCTGGACTATGGACCCCAGAGCATGCAAGAAAGCCATTCATAGAAATCAGGGTTCCACATTTATATTCCCTCTGGGCAGCTCCTCATCCAGTTGGTCAGGCACAGTGATTGCTGAGACTCTAAAAGCCAGGTAGACAGACAAACAGAATAGAGGAAGAGTTTGCTAATTCACAAGTCCCTCAAAATGAAAGGCTTTTTTGAACAAATAAGGAATAATTCTGCTCCCAAGGAACAGTTTGGAACAACAAAAGAACAGATGGCCAGTTAACTCTCCCCAGATCAAAACAAATTTGAAAGAAGTCTCAGTGTAAGATACAGAACAAGTATGGAAAACAGGATCTTCAAGTCTTACTTACCAAAGCAATTCCTCTTTAAAAAACAGGCAACAAAAACTGGAGGGATCGTGAAGAAATCCACAAGAGAATTCAGCTCAAGCCAGAACCTCAGCTTGTCATCTGCTGCCACAAACTGAAGATAATAACATCAAAGAGCATCAGTAGTGTTGTGTGATCATTGGCCTCATCAGAGCAAGGAAGTGGATCTCTGAAGAAGAAATCCATTTTTGCAGCATGCTTCTTCCTGTATAGTTTTGGCTTCTGTGGGCAACGTAACATTCCTGTTTCGCTTCAGAAAGACTTGGGCTGGGGCCCTGAGAGCGCAGTGATGGGTTGAACCCAAAGGTATAATGATATTTTCTCTCTCTTGGCCCTTCTCATTCATCCCTTTAATCTTTTTTTCTAGGTTGCCTTTCTCTGCGGTACTGCTGGATCAGTAATAATAAATAATGAACTATAAAAGTGAAAATCCTGTTTTCTAGTGACTTGGCCAAAAATTCTAATGTCAAAAGCTACAATCAAAATGCAATTCAGAGCAGTGCAACTAATGGCATTTTAACAGCAGATGGTACACAGCTATCTGGTTTGTTCAAGAGAGGCTGAAGAGAGACCTGACTAATTGATTCAGTGCTTTAAAGATGTGGACAAAGACAGACAAGGCTAATGTGTGAGCTGGGAAATGCTGCAGAAATGCTAGAAATAACCAGATTCCAAAGGGAGAAAACAATTACAAGAAAAGGTGAAAAAGCAGAGTGGCTCTGAATTAAGCTAAGGCAATCAAACAACACGTTACAGATCTCCTGCTGTCCACAAAGGTAAACTGCTCCCAAATAAAGTTCATTTTAAACTCACCTTTCCCATAAAGTGCACTTACCCGTAATCCAAAGTAAAAGAGGAAGAAAGCATTGAAGCATTTATCTACATAAATGATGCTGTCTGGAAAGGTGAACTCGAAATACTCCACTCTAGTGGGAGAGCAGACAACACAGACAGTGGAAAGAAGGGCAAAAAAAGAAAAGTCAGTTGGCTGTACAGTAACATTTGCTTTGGGTTTATATTTTGATTATGAAATGCTCACTAAACCAGAATCTAAATGTATTCACAATTCTGTGTAATTTAAATCTCCACTTCCTCAGCGAGTTAGGCAGAATAAATGAATGTTAATAGCAGGTTTTCGTTAGCATTAGTGAGCATGGTAAAACATGACATTAATTATCTGCCACGCAAATATACTGGAAAGTTGGATTTCACTTATTTATAGACTGTTCAAGTAAATCCTTCTGCTCACTTCGTCAGGAAAACTCTTTCACCCTTTTCATGTGGACTAGTATCCTCATCTGCATTCCACTTAGTCAGCAGAAAAGATAGCTCCTGCAGCTGTTGCTCACCCAGCCCCCACTGAACACGGGCTTCTACCTGCCAAGGGAGTAGCTTAGGAACAAAGTAGTTTCCAGCAGAGTCTGCCAGGCTAGCTTGTAACACCAGTTTAAATTTCTAGGCCAGCCTCACTGACCTTGCATGAAACAGGCTTACAGAGTGCTCAAACAAAGCACAGCAGTGCAGACTGACACAGGTGGTAAAATCTGGCAGTAGAAAGCGGAGGGAATAAGCTTTTCCCACTGGCACCACCTGGTCCAACAAAGGATATTTGACAGTGGCTCAAGAGATTACAGAACACACTCACTTGCTGACATACTGCCTCCACCAGGCTGACAGCAAGCTAGGGACCTCAATTATGAGCCCTCTGAGACACCTCTTCCTCCTCCATGCAGGGAATATTTTGAAAACAGAAACATAATTAAGTAAACTAGTCCCATAAGTCAGCCCAGGTGAACATCTACTCTCACCTACAGGTGTAATGCTATTCATGGAAAGAACTCTGTGTGAACAGGATTAACTGCCTGTTTATTCCGTAAAAAAGAAACTCTTTCCCTTCTGAAGCTATTCCTAGCTGTTTGTCAGATTTATAATGCCTTGGGATTGAGCACAATATTGGATTGCTCTTGATGTATAATTCTGTTTCTAAGGTTTACCCCTGCTGATTGAATTCAGTTCAGACTGCTCCACAGCTTTTATATTTTATTTCATTTTATGATTCCATTTTATTTTTCACTGTTGTGCATCAGTCCAAGCAAAGCACTGAGAACAATGCTCTGGCACATTAAATCAATCAAAGGGTTTTACATATTAAAATATTTTTACCCCTGAGCACATTCTACAAAACATATGTATTTAGGTGAAGATTGGTAGAGGTTATGCTATACTTTCTTACTCGGTCTTGTTATTTTACTCCCATCAAATTGTTTACTGAAGGCTGGACTTTAGAGAAGAGCTCCAGTCCCATTTGGGTACCAAAAATAGATGACTAGATTTTCAAAAGAGCTTTGGGTAGTGCATGGTGAGCTTTATTGAAAGCTTAGCATTCTCTAAATATTGCAAAAGGAACAGCTGGGCTTTGAATGCTTTTGAAAATGTCTGTTTCAAAATGGTGCTGGACTATTTTCAAAACCTGTTTCCAGCTATAGAACTTGGTCACCTGTCTCTTAGTTCTGAAAATCCAGGCTTGAAGGTATAGACACAAAAAACTATGTATACCAGAACCTGAACAGCTCTAACAGAAAGATACATGCTATCACATAACAGCACCCATGGTATCCTTTGCCTAAAATCTCTGGCCACAAAACAGCTTTAAGAAAACACATCAGCTTCAGTTTCTACTGTTTGTTTAAACAAGATTTTTGGATAATAATCAGTAATCTACTTACTCAGAGAGATTGATAAAATAAATGAGGAGTGTGCCAATATTCAGAAGAAACACCAGTACCATCTGAAAACACACACATTAACATAGATGTTACAAGGCTTGCTCTGGTAGTAACACAGCCTCCATCTGCAATACTTTTTACTGTTTACAGAAAGGCAGAAGGAACAAAATTCCATTACCTGCACTCTACAACAATCCCAGTACAGGCATTTTAATTAGGCCTGCACACAAAGAACCAAAATCTCAACCAATGCAAGGCAACATTGTCATGGTGATGTGCTACTGCTGAGGGCTGGGCACAGCTGACCTAGTTCCTATGCAACTCCAGTTGCCTGGCTGTCATCGTGAAAGGCCAGGGAATCAGCCCCTGCGACTAGCTGCTCATTCACCAAAAGGTGATATACGTGGTCTGCTAGGAGGACCTTCTGAATCATCTTCCCAGGCCAAATACATTTGAATTAGGAAAAAGTGTGAACTAGACCATGTGAACTGCACAGCCTGGCATATACTTGTATTCTGAGGACATCACGTGAAAACACACGTGCCTCGCTGCCCGCATTAGAAGAGGAACCCTGTGCTAACTGCTGCACTTACCAATACACGCCCCATAGATGTTTGGGCTGACTGTATCATTTCCATCTGGGTAGAGAAGATTCTTATGCAGTACACTGAACTTTGTTTCCTTTTGTGTGACCACCAGACATCTTTGTCCTGACAGAGAAGCAAACAGATCATTATCCTGGGCTTTGCCAGACACTGTTTCCCAAGATGGCTAAAGCAAACACATCCAGCCACCAACAAATTTGGATGGTGATTGAATGCAAGGGGAGAATGGAATATGTCTTCTTTCAGCTAAGTCTCTAAGACTTAGAGAGTGTCTAGACTTAGAATCAGGAATTCACTGAGGGCATGCTGTGCAGACATACACTCTGATCTTCCCACCGCAGCTGCACCTCAGTTTTCTTTATTAGTTGCATCAATGAAAGTTGATTCTCAACAGCTTGAAGTGATTGCCCCATAACCTGAGCCTGAAAGGAAGTGTGTACTGTGGCTAATAACGCTTCTCTACAAATCTCCCCACCCTTCCTGCCTTGTTCCAGCAGTGAATTCATTTTTGTAGTTTCGATCGCATTTCCCTCGTATAGTTTTGGCTAACTCTGGTTAGCCTTCAGTGCAATTCTGTTCTTCTTGCAGGACAATATAGCTAACACAGATTATTCAGTGACAGAAAACCCGTAAACACCTACCAGCAGAAAAAAATGATACTACTTGTAATGGTAGATTCTTTGCCGGCCCCACTTTCACACGGTTTCCTAGGCACCAGAGTCTGTAAAGAGCCAACACTTAAGAACTAAGCCCTAACTCTGCTCCAGCAGCCAAGAGAACAACAGAGTCAGTTTAATTTAACATTTTGGCACATAGAGATGCCTACTGCTTGCCAGCAGCACAGGTGTTCCCTTCATTTTCTGCCCACACAACCCAGGTGAGCTGATGAGAGTGTCAAGCTCTTCCTTGGAAGTGATGGAGTGAAATGGTCTGTGACAGTTGTTGCAGGCAACATCAAGTGACACAAAGAAAAAGCTCTTCAGTCCTGCAAATTATTTTGTAACTCAGTAAATAAGTGACCTGGATACATGATTGGTACATCCTGGTGTTATCCTTGGGAGCTACTAATACCTTCTCAAAGCTTCCATAATACACACATGGAGGACTGCGACAAAAGGTATGGTGGTGGATTTTTTTCAGCATGCTTAATCCCACCCTTGTCCAGTCTGTACAGACCATGTGAAAGCATCTATCCTAAAGTACTGAAAAATAGCTTCTGAAGGATTTTTTCCAATACTGCCAGCATACACAATGGGAAAGTATGGTATTTAGAAATGACTTGACCATGCACATATATTCCTCATCTCTGTTATGAACTCTGGCTCAGGTTTTAAATATGTCCAAGATCCCGTGCATTTGCATATATAAACTTGTGCATTCAAGAATCAAAGATTTTATGCAAATGTAGATAATGGTGATCATTATTAAAAGGCCAGCATTACAGTGCTCTTGTGTGCAACTATGTTTATCTACATGCACCTGTAGGTACTGAGGTTCACCTATGTTTGTGCAATTAGTAACAACTGCATCGATAAAAACTATCTTGTCCCCTTCCCTTAAAAGTGGGATGAGGGTAACATGCAAAACCACCAACCTGTTCATCTTCTTGAAAATAAAAGCAGTATGTTGGGGTTTTCCCAAACCCACCTCTGCCTCAATATTCCATGCTCAGGGCACTATGACAGAAGATAAAACCTTTCCAAACTAGTACTCCTTCAAAACCAAACAAAATTCTTGAATTCTCACATCAACACACAGAAGATTAACTATTTCAAAAAGACTTTACCTTTACCTTTTTCCTCCAGATTTGCTCTAGGATGAATCTGTAAATGTATCTAGCCAACCTGAAAGCCAGAATGGTAAACAGGCCACCCAGGAAAAGGAACAAAGATGGTATAATAAAAGCCAACTGAAAGGGCAGTGCACAGGTGAGGTCAGATGCATCTCCCATGTTACGAATCACTTTGTTCTGTCTCCTTCCTCCTCATCTTCCTTAACTGCTTGGTCCTGACCTTCTAGAACACACGCTGCTCTTGTGACACTGCAGTGACCTCAGTGCACTCCACAGGCACTGCTCAGGCTGGGGTGCTGGGGATGGTCCCCCTCCGCAATGGAAGCGTTTCAATGGGGGTTCCAATTTAGAACTGTATCTGTATCTGATATTGCCAAGGTACTTTTTCTCTCTGGAATATCTCAGTTTATAAAGCTGGCTTCTGCACAGACTCACTGTATAAACATAAGTTGCTTATCCAGACCTGTGAAGTCTCACACATGGCACTCAAGACTCATCCATTCAGGCCCCACTTCAAGCTTCCTTTCAAGAGCTGCAACACATACATACTGCAGTACTCCCTTGAGAATTTCCATGCCACGTTTGGATCGAATCCTGCTGCTGCTCAAAAATACACACAAGCAAAATACCCTGGCACTGAAAGAGTAGATGTCATAATAAGAGCTTTCATAGAAACAGCAAATAAACAAAACAAGATCGGTCAGATGAGCCAGACAAAGGATGCATGCAGCCTGCTGTTTTGTTACTACCCAGTTGTCAGTGATGAAGGACAGCCTGACCTCTTCCCTATTGTCTGCATTTCACTAGATAACCCTCTCTTTCTTTCTTCTTCTAGTTTAATAAACTTCTTAATCGGAAGAATTCTAACAAGCTAAGTCAAAGTTTCATAGGCTGTGAACATAACCAACCTGGGATAAATGTGCTGTCGTGCCCACAGGTGGCAGCATTTGCTTGGAGTCAGGCCACCTTTGCATGCCCGTAAGTAAAACCAATTTGCTTCTCAGCATCACTGCAGCCTTGGACAAAGAGAAAAATAAAGCAGAACATCACAGCAAGCTGTCCACAGAAACTGCTGAGTAAAAGCAAGAGCTCATCTTGCACCATGCAGGCCTTGCTGTCCTGCCCACAGCTGGTGTGGTGTGAGCAGATGCCACCAGTTCACACAGCATCTTTCCCCCCTTCTATTAGAATAGAATGTCATCAAAAGCTTTAGGTCTAGTCAAGAGCTTTTAAGTCTTTTATGAGCACTGCAGATGAATAATGCAATCAGACTCTTCTTCACACAATCAGGACAGCTGAGTATGGAAGTAGTGATTTTGCCTGAATTGGGAAAAACGTGCCCAGAAAAAAAAAAAAAAAAAAGCAAAAGAATGGTGAAATAACAGACAAGCAAATATCTGGCTGGGAGGCAAAGAATGTATTGTTGTAGCCCTTAAACACAGTAATACTTTATGTCTGCCCTCCCCTTTCCTCTCCTCCCATGCTGAGCATCAGAGGACACTAAGAATGATTGAAGCCAGTGGGATGTTCTAAATGGTGAGGTGGTCCTGGGGACACACTGTCAGCTGACAGTCATCATTTGTGGTTTCATGGAGACTAATATCACACAGTTGCAATCAGCTCCTCATCTAAGGCTCCAGGTTGCCTGAGTCAAGGGCAAAAAGAATTTTAAGTTCTCTGCATTTCTCCCCCTTGCTGCTGTAGGGAGGCTCTGGCTGCAGGTGGCAGCCTTCACCCGTTTTGTGTTGCTGCTGAGCCAGGGCTTGCTGCCCGTAACTCCCAGCTGATTCCTCAGTCCAACTGTCCCCAGAGCAGAAACAGGTCATTCACGAATCACAGCCACTCAGCAGGAGCACAGAGCTGCAGAAAGGAAGTGGTTTATTAGCATGCACTAGCACACTGCCCTGTCTGCAGTGAGATTCATAGGCCAGGAAAGGGAGCACACAACAGAGAGCAGACTTTTATTTTCTTTAATTTGACTGAACTGTAGTTTATGCTGCACTGATGCACTCATTTAGAAATAAATAGTGGAAACTCACCAGGAGGCTGCTCATTTTTGATGCTAAAATAACCTGATGTTCAGAGTGCTTTATGAATGTGAAGACTTCTACACCTGCCTCCTAATGGGAAATACACCAGTGCTATTGATATTTGCAGGTAGGAAAACTGAGGGAGAACAGTTAAGGCCACCAAGGAATTAAGCTGGCTAACAGGAACCTGTTTTCAGACGTTACTGACACAGAAGCCAATGCTTTAAGCTGCTTCCCTTCTGCAGCCCCATGAACACCACGAGAACAAGTCTGCACAATGCTCTGCCACTCTCCCCAAGAGGAGTGTTCCCAGTGCACAGTCACACATCATTTTGCTTAGTCTCTAATCAGCAGAGTAGAACAATGCTCTCTGTCAGACAGCAGTGTAGATCTCCTAAATTAGGATAAATTCTTCCAATGGCTAACTAACCTTACCCTGAAAATGCGCACCTTCCTCCCCCAAGTCTTGTGTTAGCACCATCTTCCAGTGACACCTGGCTCCCAACCTTCCAGCCAAATCTCACTGTATATCTATCTGCTGGCTGGAGGAGCCATTTGTTATCAGAAGTCATCTTCCTGTAATTGTGCTTGCACATTGTGATAGAGTCCCCTCTTTACTTCCTCTTTGATAGCCTAAATGGATCAAGCTCCTTATACCTTTCACTAGAAAGATATTTCCTAGACTCTGAATCATTTATATGGCTTTTTATGAACCCTTCAATTTTTCAGCATCCTCTTTGATCTGCAGACACCAGAACCTGAATCGCTACCCCCATGAAGATCTGGCTAATGGGGGTGGATGGAGTGGTAAGCTTATTACATTAGATCTGTGAAAGGAAATACTTGATCTTAAAGTGAACCAGCAGTTTGACTGAGAGGAAAGAAGGATAACAGAGGCACTGAACTGAGGAGACACATCCTGAAAGGATTTAACTTCTGAGTAATGAGAACATCCACAGGCACATTAGACGGGATTAAAATAAAGATACATTCTGCTGCTTCAGAGCATAAACCAATAGCTGGCAGGGATTACAAATAAACGTCTCCTTTGGGTAGATTCCTCTAAAATTGTTCACTGTGAAGACAGCTTACATCTACTACTGAAGCAACTGGCTACCAGCAGTTCCAAAACACTGGGATAAACGGGTCCAGAGCAAGTGCTTGTCTGTCTAGTATGTGGAGACATGCACACATGGAAGAGACAAAGAGCTTAAAGGTTAAACCCTTACATTATCTCTCTGCTTCCAAGCCTATCCAGGTGATAAGGCTAAGAAATTAAACTGAGAAACCTGTTACAGCTAGCATTCTCCCAGCCTTCTCACTGCAATCTCCTTTTCACTTCCATTCAAAATGAAGTGCATGAACGTAACAGTCCTCTTATTCCTGCTCATTTCCCGCTTTCACTATGCTCTGAACCTTCCAGGTGCAAAATAAAACAGATTTGTCCAGGATTTGGAAACAAATGAGTCAGGCTGCTTGCTCCAGGCTTCCAATTTAATAAATATGCATCTATATCTAATGGACAGTCTGTCACTTCCCTTTAATAGAAATTACCTGCTCCTCTAATAATCATTAAACAAATTGACAGTGCAATAGCCAAGGCCTCTCATCTTAATGCCACCTGCAGCAAGAGAAAAATAATCCACTAATATCTTTTCAGGAAGGCCATTATTCTGCCTAATATGAAGGCACATACACACTCCATGTGACATAGGATCAAACATGTCCACAAAGAGAATAAATTGCACAGGAATTCTCTTTATTTACATAATGTCCATATTTTATTAGTAAAATCATTTCTCATTTTCTCTTGATGAGGACAGTAATCCTTCACGCCTCCTGCAGTGCTTTCCTCTGCTAAAGCCAGACCCTGAGCAGCTTTATGGGCACCATCACAGCAAACAGCCAGACACGCCTGCACCGCCAGCTGAAATGCAGCTGCTTTTTGAAATCAAAGAGCTTTCAGGCTGAGATGTTCAAAGTACTACTGAGACTCAGAAAGCTTTCAAAGGGCATACTGTCCTCTTCTGGAAAGGATGAGAATTGCTCTCCTACCTACCCTTGTCCAGTGGCAGGATCCACAAACTAACTGCTGAGCTCTCCCCAGGCCCATGCAAGCTATAAAAATATTTTAGGTCAGATAGAACCACTCAGCAGACAATTCAGTACACAGAAACGCACAAGGGGTTGCACGCAGCCTTGCTTGGTCTTCAGAAACAAGTAAACATTCAAGGATATCACAGGCCTATGTGGACTTCACCATTTCTCAGACTCTAACAGATGATCTCTCTGAGCTCAGTCAGTACCTGCAGTGTTTCTGAAGCAGACAGATGTATCTCCTGCTATATATTCTATATCAGCACACATCAGGTCACCGAGCCTTAACAAACTTTAAATAATAGGACCCACAGTTCTATTCTGCAGCGCAGGGTCTCAGTGGCTTGCATTCTGGGGACCTCTGCACTTTGCTGGCATTCTTGGCTGCCTGTCTCAGAGCATGTCGTCTTGTCAGCCTGTCCCTTGTTCTCCTCCCCACACTGACTCCAAACAGAGCCCATCAGTCTCAAAGCTCTGCTCACTACTGGCCTTCTAAGCTTCCTTATCCACAGCATTCATTACTGAAGGATACTTGATGTTAATGAAGGATTTTTAACAGCCTTATGCAACTGGTTTGATTGCCTCAATCATGTTGATTTGGAAGCCATGCTGCACTTGATGGCGCCTCTTTTGTCTGATAAGAGCACAAAGAACAGATATGCTTGGATAAGAGACTCCCACATGCCAAAGGGGCAGGGCCATCTTGACACCAGAGCGCTTCAGAGGCCCTGCAGAGGAGAGCTCTCAAAGCCTGGGATGAGCAGCTCTGCAAGGGCAGGTGCACAGAAGTCATACCTACTGGTAGCTGGAATACCCTAAGGAGTCTCAAAACATCCTTTAAAACATCCTCAACTCTGTACCCAGCCCCATGGCTCTCGGTGTGGGAAGGCTCTGGAGATGCTCAGCTTTTCAGGGCAGCCCCTGCCCCCAGACTCCACTCCCTGTGCTGCAGACACACAGCATGCAGCAACCCAAGGCTCGCACTGTCAGAAGCTGTTTGGAGGTAAATTCACTGCTGTGCTGCAGCCATCCTCTGGCAGCTGTGCACACAAGCCTTGTGGGGAATTACTCTCAGCTTAAAGCAAATCAACTGTCCTTCACAGCTCTCCCTCTGTGGGGAAGCACCTCCACACCGGAGCATTCAGCAGCAACCAAGGACACTGTAGGACTGGATCTATTCCAGGACAATTCCTAGATGTAACAAACCACATGGGGCTACTGATCATTCAGAGCACAATCTGGGAGTTAGGACGGAGGATGCAAGGGAGGAGTCTGAAATGGGTTGTATAGGGGTAAATTGGGCCCTCGCTGTTTGTCTGGTCCTTATCTCCACAGTACAAGAGCATATCAGTCATTTGCAGAGTTCTCTTCACAGCATGCCTGTGTGGGAGGGAAATTGCACATCCCCATTTTCCAAACAGGGAGGTGAAGTGAAATGAGGATTACATGATTTTTTTGTTCCTCCCTGAAGTCATGCAGGAGGTCTGCAGGTGAGCGGAATTGAAATCGCATCTCCCAGGCCTCCCAGACTCTCGGCTCCCTTTACTGGCAATGACAAACTGCTCTGCAGTCAAACTTGCCTTGTAGAAATCTCAGCTAAGCTGATGGTGTTTCAGTACATCTTGTTACCCAAGGCTTTTTTGTTTTAGGAGGTACCTACTTCTGGTATCAGCTTGAAGCCAGATCCCTCCTCACTTCTTTATTATGGCATTCATTGCAAGGCACCAGTATACACTAAGAGATACGATTACATTCCACACATTCACTGAAGCTAATTTCAGTGGTGTTGTAACTGTAAATTAAACTGAGCTCCCCATGAAGTAGTCTTTCTGTCCTCATGACTGTCTAGCCTACACTTGGAGGCTGCCAGCTTTATTTTAAATGCACAAGCTCTGGAGCATTCCCATATTTACAGTACCACAAAAATTATGGATAAAAGAAAACAAATATCTCAACATTTCTCTGATTAAATACTAGTGCTGTTACTGCCAGGAGTAAAACCCACTATTTAGACTGATGAAGAATTCTGACAGTATTTCTCCCTTACAGAAACTGAACTGCAGAGTGGCTGGAGATTCTTCCATGCCTATTCACTGCCAACTAATCCAGGAACAGAATCCAGAACAACCGGCTGCCCTTGCTGTGTACGGTGCCACTGTTCACCCCCTCCCCACCACGCGCTGCATTTGCCAAGGCAGTGCTCATGTGGCATGAGCTGTGCTGCATGCGCTGATGTTACGATCAAAGTAGTTTGCACTGGATGTAGGTTAGTCTAACCAAAATATATTAGACAGACAAAGATTAACATGCCTAAATGATACATGTGTTCTAATTAGAGAATGTAATCACCTTGGGCTTGATCATTACTGCTCCCTCTATGTTTAGCATTTCAGCTGCATTAAGATCCCTGGCAGTTCTTTCATCTGACTTTTATATTCGAGGACATCGGGTTTTTAATCATTAAACACCTAAACTCTATTTTTCAGGAATCTTTGAAGAATAATTATTCTCTAAGTATAAATGCTATACCACTGAAGACTGTTTTAAAAGCCTCTCATCTCTGGCTGCTGCAGTTATGTCAACAGATCTCTTTGGAAACACTGCTGTGGAAAAGTAGCTCAAAAAGAAAAAAAAAAAAAAAAGGCTGTTTTGTCATTCTCCCTCTGTTTTTTTTTCATCTGTTTTGTTCTGTTGGAAGATTTCCAACTCAACTACAGGGTCTGTCAAAGCATCAGCATTGTCAGAGCTAAGGGGATTTTCACTTGAGGCTGAGCTCTCAGGGCAGTACTACCCCTGATTTGGGACTGCCTCACAACTAGAACTCATTCCTTAAGATTTAGCTTAATGCTCCTCCTCACACCTTTCTGCATACATCCAAGTTTTCCCTTCCATGTACAACCACCCTTCCCAAAAAAAGGCATCATTTCCCTTCCAAAAATCCTCTTTTGCAGTATTAGTGTCGTGCAGGGAGAGATTCAGAAAGAGTTGGCATAACCTTTTGCACATTCATCGATACATGCATTTATTATGTGGTTAGCTTCATATGATTCTGCAGAATGCATAAATCTGGCTGAGAGTGTAAAAATAGCCCACTATCAATCTTTTCGTAGTGGGAAATACAGATTCATTGGTGCGGGCAGAGGGAGCACTGGGCAAAACTTTACAGCAGCTTCCATAAAGCTGTCAGCAGTGAAAACAGGACGGTTTTTAAGCTCAGGGAACAAAGACCATATTGGCACCGAGTCCTACAGCAGGAATACTGATGAGATCCTACAGTCAGGGGTTTGTGGCTAGGACAAGGAAACACAGATGTAGACCTTTGAGCTCTGAACCAGCGTGACTCCATCGAGCTGTTAAAAGTGACTGCAACACTCCTGAATGCATCTGGAAAGGATGTTTCCTTCTCTGTGCAATTCTCTCAAAATACATTACAAGTCATTAACAGGGATACCTACCAGATGTACGTGGACATAACTATCCCTTAGTATGACTGCCTACTACATGTACTGTGGACATAATTATTTAGAATTGTGTAAAGTAATGTTGCAAGCCTTGCTTCCCTCCACAGCTATTTCACAACATACACAAGGTACATAACATACATACAGCAACAGCCCAGCAAAGACAAAGGAAAGACTCCTAAAGAGGAAACAAACATCTGAAACTGCAGCCCACATACACTCAAAGCAGTTCCAGCATCCTTTCCGCAGTTCCCTCATTTCACCACATAAAGCAGCTCTGCGCAGAAGCCCACAAGCAGCTAGCTAATCTCTTCTAAAGGTTTTCTGCCCTTACTAGATGTAGCTCAGCTGACACCTGCCCCTCACACCCCAACCTAATTTGATAGCATTGATTTACAGTGCCAAGTCAGAATGCTTTCAATTGCCCTGTATTTGCCTTCTTTTCTACAGCTCTAACTATTGGTTAATCTTTATCATCTGTATCATAAAAAAGGTGGGCTAGAAGGCTCTTGCCCCTTGGGTAAGACATAGGTTGAGGCTAGAGAGCTGCACATACAAGCCTGCTGCTACCATAGAACCTTGTTTTGAGATTTTTGTTCTTACAGCCTGCTAAACACAGTTACAGCCCACAAAGTTGGTTATTTGCAAGATTAGAATCTAAGGGCCAAATAACCTTCTCATGAATGAAAACTGAATCAAACTGCCTGGGCTATATCTTGTAATCAGAGGCTTAAAATATCTTTGGGATGCTATTACTATATTTTTCCCCTTCTGATCACTCAGAGAATTAATGTGATAACTCTGCAGCAAAACTAAAAGTACCTGGGCATCCCCAGGCTCCAGCTCCTGTCTGTTAAGCAGCCAAGTGACAGTGCAATACTTCAATATAAACACTCTGAAAAAACGTAAGCGTACTGACCCAAACTGCATTTTTCATGCAGTTCATGGCAGACATGATCCAAAGCCCTTTGAAATTCATATGAAGCCCTTTCAAAATCTGTTTGAACGTCATTGAGTTGCGTTGCTGTGGTTTCGCTGTAATGTGGCATGTACACTATTTGTGCCTGAATACTAATAATTCAGCATAAAAGAAGGAACGGGAACAGGGCTTTGAGACTGGTGCCCCAGAAAGTGAAATCAGTTAGTAAGAGGCAGAAGGTTCTTTCTCCCAACTAACATCTTTTACCAAGACAGGTAATCACTTTGAATTGTTTGTATGCAGGAAAGCAAAAAAATATACATTATTTTTGCTGCCCATTGTGCCTCACTATGTACATTCCTATCCCAATCCAGACAGGCAGCTGCCACATCTGGAGAAGTTACTGTACCTACCATTCCTTGCGTTTACATCACTCCGCTCCTGGAAGGGGATTACCATCCCTTCAGATGTGTTATCAGAGCAGTTGTACTTCTGTGATCTGTTTCTGTCCAAATCAGGTCAGCCAGATCTACTACCAAAACATTTTAAGACAAACTAAAGGGCGTTGCCGTGAGGAAGCAGCTTTCCACAAAAGGCAGCAGTATCCTTCGCTGGTACAGTGCTCTGCAGCCTTAGGCAACCCCTGCCTGCATTAAACTAGTAGGAGCAAAAGAGTCTCAGATCTATTGTGTTCTGCACATTTTCAGTCCCACCTTGCCTGCAGGAAGGGATTGCCTGTTTTATTATTACCAGGGTTCAGTGATATTCAATGGCATTTACCCTGCATAAAGTTGGCTCTTCCTGTCTCCAGGACTGCAGCGCTACCCAAAGGTGCCCACAACTTTGTAGCCGTGAAAAATGGGCATGCATTATTTTAAGGAGTGTAACAGCTGTAAGGCCCCCAGCACTGACAGATCATCTGCAGGGCTGTTAAGAAGTAATCCTGCAAACCTGCCACTGCAAGGCAGATCGCTGACTCCACACAGTGCAGATTGCATCACCCAGACACAGGCTAAAACACAACACTATGCCTCCAGCAGAGAATTTTCTCTATTATTAGAAAAACAATTACTTCTCCCAACCTGGACTACAAATATTGCAGGCGAAAAAGTAGCCTGTGTTCTCTTTCTCATAAACTTCTCTACCTATAGTAGGGGTACCACAGAGGTGGTAATCAAATCTGTATCTAGTGGTTTGTGCACATTTCAATATTACTCTCCTTCAGTTGAGCCTTGTGAATGGAAAACACATTTAAATCATGATAAAAGCCCAGGTAGATACTATCTATATTGTTAACTGCTTGTCATAGGTAGAGATGTATTGGTATCCTTTGGGAATGGCAGCTCTCATTTTTTCTCACTGTAAAGCCGTAACATTTATTGTCTCTGAGCAGGAGCTACAAAGTATTCCACTTGGATGAGGTGCTTGCAGGAATGGAGCTTGATGGTTTACCTTCACTTTCTTGTACTTTTCCCTCCATTTCTACTCAGAAATGCCCAAATTCTCTGCCTTATTTTCTTAAAATATATATATTTTTAAATGATAATTCTCCCAGACTAAGCAGGAAATTCTAACTTTCCTCCTGTTTACATAGCAAACATTTAAATTCAGGAGCATCCTCTCTTTACTGCCCTGCCGGTACCTCTGCCATCTCATTCTCCCATCTACTCCCAAACCAAAAATCTCAATCAAGCAAAACAAGAAATAAGCATACCTTGCTGGATAACTGTGTTGTTATCTCAGCACAGCTTCTCCTGTAGCCCTGCTACTGTTACATGAACAGTCATCACAGCAAATAAACAGTCCCATTTCTTATCAACAGAACACTTCTTACTCAAAATAAAATCAGTGACCTAAAGCTGCCACAAGAAGCCATCAATTACCACATCTCAGGGTGGTAACTCAATCTGAAAAAAGACCACTCTCTCACCACTGCCCAGTCAAATTGATGTGGCTTTCCACACTCACTGCCCTAACCCTGAGCTCTAAAGGACTCCTGAGCTCCCCTGAAAAGTGGCTTAAATTCACAGCCTTTTGGGTTTGAAACAGAAACAAGAAAGAGGAGATTTTCCTCAGTTTGTGTTCTCATTTTGTGTTGATGGCTTTTATTTTCAGAGCTTCAGGAACTGGAATGATTATGCACTACAGGCCTTATTGAGATTATGTAATTAATTTAATTAATGAAAGAATTTCTAAATGTGTTTTTAAATATGTGTATTTTTATGTAGCTGCCTAACTTCCTAGGTACATACCAAGCTATTGACATTTTGCAAGCTTGCATTTATAAATAGCATGTTCCTAATGCACTGAACTTAATAGAATCCTTTTAGAAAACCTATTATGCTCTTTAATGTGAGGTAAAGTTTTATTACTTTTTAGTAATTACAGTGTTTGCTTTGCAGAATTAATTACCAGCTGGCTTCATCCTGAACAACTCATCATTTGAAGCTTCTCTCTCTCTCTCTCCTAGCTGCACATTCTCAGCCTGGGTCATTGGCATAATTACCAGAGATTAGGAGAAACAGGTAGATTGTTTTCTGTATTCTCCTGTGAACTTGACAATGGACATATTTCCTCATCAAGTATTCTACTCTGAACTAGACCTTGAGCAAGAAAGGTAATGCAATAAGACTGTTAAAGGAAGAAAAACAAAATACTGTTTTTTTTTTTTTTTTTTTTCCTTTTTACACAGGCTTAAGCACTTGCAAGGGTATACAGGACGTTTTTATCTTGAATTCTTTCCTGTATTTTGGATCAGCAAGACTTAGAAACTTAGAAATAGAACTATGAGACTTTTAACTACTGTCATGTTATTACAATGTCTAGGTGAGGGTCCCAGTGTAGCAGATCATACAAACACTTGTGAAAGAACCCAACGTCCTCTGTCCAGTAGCAAGCCAATGCATCTACGGCCTCAAAATGAACCTGGCAGAAACCTGCATCAAAACGGATTCTAATCCCATAACAGTGAGGAACAACTCATCCTGCTTTTCCCCTTCTTTTCACACACACAGCCTGATTCAGCTCTGTAAGTTAAAAACCATACACAGACAATATGCAAAGCCCAACACTTTCCTACCAGCTCAGAACCCAGAACTGAGTGCCAAGGAATACTAGCCATCAAGTGATCTTCAGAAAGGAGCTGGTGTATATTTGAAGTTTGAAATACCAAGAGAGTCAAGTTATGCATATGCTGACACATTTATATGATCAAGGGCGTAATGACTACCAATTATTCTAAATTTCTAAACCAAACAACTGCTTACATTACATACTTTGTGAAAGACCTGCAGCCTCAGGAACACAATTGCAAACCATTCTGTGCTCTCCTGGAACTAGATGCAAACTTCTTTCTCCTGCTGAGACCTCAGGTCATTAACATTGTTAATGTTCTCACTGAAACTGTTTGGAGAATGTGACAAGTCTAATTTGTTACTGACAAACCAGTTGGGAGTATGTTTAAAATGCATCATTCTTGCTATTGTACCCTTTGAATGGATATGTGGTTCCTGTCAGGTACACTTGCAATTTTGTTAAAGACTATCTGCTATTTCATCAATCTTTTTAGCTGGCTCCAGAAGGACAAATTCTGCATTCTGCTCAACTTCATTTCTGCTCCTAGATTTAGAAAGCCTGTCTTTAAAATATGATGATCACAGCCCAATGCAAAGTTTGGGAACCCAGAGGGTTTTAACTCCTCAAATAGAGCTTTTTTAGTAAGTTGTACAGGTAGTTGCCATAAAGTTAGGTACTATATCTTCCTTTTCTCTTTATTCTGATGGTTTGATAAGACCTATTTACAAAGAACGTGATTTTTTATTTTCCAGTGATATAGCAGAAAAATGTATATTTTAGCAATCTGAATATCAAGTTCAAGTTGCTGGGAACCAGCCTCTTTTCTTCACCTACCTCCATATGTTTAACGAGTGTGCCTGTGTTGAGCAGCTGCTCAGCTGTGAAGCAGCCACTCTGCTGTTTTGCATCGCATCACCAATCAAGCTCCAGAGCTCTCCCCAGTCAGGACGACTAGCTTCCTGTAGCCTCTGTCCCACATCAGGTCCATAGGAAGCTGGTATGGAATAAGTCTCTGAACTTTGGGAAGAGGCAGCTGTAATGTGGAGCAGCTGGATCCTGTCTGGGATGCAGGACTGTGGTAAACATCACCCAGGTGATGAGTAGACCTGTCAGCTTGATGAGAGGCCCAGTACAAAGAAGGATCTCTGTGTCTGTGCCAAGCAGCTGGAGTTATGAGAAGTGATCTAGAGCTGCCTAATTTATAACATGCAGCTCTGTACACACAGCTACTTTGCTTCCTCGTGATTTGGCAGGTTTCCATGGCATGATCTCTCCCAGACTTACCCTCCTTTTCACACAAGCATCAAAACCACTGAATGGTTTGGAGGACATTCTGGCAGCAGAAGGGCAGCACTTACAGGTACACAAGAACTACTTTCCTCAGTTAAGTGCCAAGATCCTTTTGCAAGACATCACACAGTGTATCTATGCCTGATAAAAATATAGGAATTTGCTACAGCTAGGGAGCTGGTTTTATTTTTGTTTTGTTTTTTACAACATTTGCAAAGGTCAGTGTGCTCAGATCTTGCCAGTGCACAAACACAAGCTCATTTAAAGGAGTCTTTGATTTTACAGTGGTTTAGTAAAAATGTTACCGTTTTGTATCTGGACATTTTTATACTAGTTTCAGCCTTACTAGTGAAAAATAAAGCACTGTAACTTACTTAAAGCAAATATAAACCTATACTGTGAGAAGTTGTACAACAGCTCATGGTAGATAGAAGTGCAACTTCTGTGGGTAGCTTCAGAAGTCAGATGACTGCTTTCCTAGTCCTCTACTGAACACATCCACTCCTTAACACAGTGGCAGAGAAGAACCAGAAGAGCTAAGCTGTGACCACCAGAAATACCCTGAGAATTTCCCTGTGTGTCATTCCAGGGAAGAAAAGGAGAAAGTGAATGTCGAACACACTGTAGTCAATATTTATCATATCCGCACTGCTAAAGAGCCTCAGCCAATTTGCTGTTTAGCAATACTGAGACTTTCCAACTCAGATATAGCAACTTGCGCCTACTGCTGCCCAACTTAAAAAGCAAAAAAAAAAAAAGCCACCACAAACCTGTCCTCACATTATAGCACAGAAGATGTATTTTTCATTCCATGCAGTGAGGGAGACTACAGCTCCATTGGAGATTCAGTTGGTCTCAAAGCTCATTTGGAGTTAAAAGCCCATAATAAGTAAGATCTGATAGTTTAATGCATTCCTGCAATGAACGGTAATTTGCTAGGAAATGGATAGGATAATATCATTCTTGAGATCAACTGGAGGTCAGTGTGTTGAATTTCAGCTCTAAGTGTTGGCACAGAGGGATTCAATGAGGAACGGGTGACAGTTCAGAGGCAGCCACAGACTATACGACACCTCTAGGGAAACTCAGGTCAATTATTAATCCCACTATTTGTGACGAAATAGCAAAGGTAGCAGAAAATTGAGAGTCACCCAAAATAAGCAAATAACCAGAAGTTTCAGGAAAACAAAAGATGACAACTCCTAGGTACACATTCAACCAAGTATCAGTAATTTAACAGATTTGAAATAATGACTATGGAAACTACCTAGTATTTTCTATATTGAGAAGTGCCAAAACGTTATTTCTTTCTGTCCTATTTAATTTCCTAGTAAAAATCAACATTATTCTCTAAGGACACTACAGCTGCTGTGGGATTTATGGGTAAACTACATGTAGAAAGACCAGAAGTAGTGAATTAAGGGGAAAAAGTGTTTAAATATATCAGAGCAACCACCTTAGAACCTAGAAAGAAAATGCAGTGTTGCCCAAACCCAGTGCATGGAAGTGGCAGCAGAGGTAGAGAGCTGAACTTCAGAAATAATGTGTAAAGCCAGAGGTGAGGTTAATGCATCTTTAGGATTAATGTAGTCATAATGTAATGCTGCAAAGAGCTGGTCATAAATTGCCTCAAGGGAAGGATATGACAATGGGGAATCTGTATGGAGTTACTGAATAATAGTATCAGAGCATCTGCTATACAATATGGTTTGAACTTTTCAAAGCCCCGTTGTATAACTCACTTGTCATTTGGGCTGAGGAACAGATGACAGATTTGCCATGAATGCTCAAAAACAGACCTATTAATTTTTTTTTTTTTTCTCCAAACAGAAGTTTCTAGACCAGCTGTTCTCACTGAGACGGTGTTTTAGCAGACAGATCAGCCTCAATTTTCAGAAAGAAAAACATACGGTAGAATATTAAGGGCTCCTGTGAAAGCAAGAAAATGCTCAAAATGGAAACTGTGGTAGCTTCAGTTAGTTGACAGCATGAAGTTGCTTACAAAACAATGGAGGAACATTACACTGGAAGGGACCAACTGAGCCATCAAATCTAAGCTTTCATGGTATTAAGGTAAGAGCAGTGATGCTAGGTATTAAACAGCACAGCTAGAGTCGCTTTCCTTCCCCTTCTCCAGCAATATTTCAAGACTGTTCTGATAGGAACATATCAGATAACAGGATAGGGAGGGCTGCCAGCAATGCTGTCTGTCTTCCAACCACAGTTTGCAAGTGAATTCAGCATCTGCTTGCAAAAATCCTGATCAGGGTACCAAAGTGGTTGCCAAGTTCACCTGCGTAGCCAGTTCTCTCCTTTGCATGCTGACTACATGGGAATTTCAGGAATCTTTTGGTAAAAGAAGGTATTCCCAAACCTATTAGGTAACACAGGATCAATCCCAGCCTTTCAACAGCATTATTACTAAGAATTGAAGTGATAATTGTTGCCTTTACAAAATGGAAGTTTAGCAGCTGTATTGTAGCCTGCTTTGGATCAGGATGCTATTTTACTTTGATTGTACAGAGATAACCTGGGCCTAAAAGTCTGCATCATTACTCTTGTTTTCCTTCCCTAGACTTTCTTCTGCCTCAGCTTTTATCAAATACAATTAACAAATGGCAGCTTCAGTGGGATGGTTGGAATTTAGAGACAAATTTATGACGAAATTCTTCTTTTCCTTCTTCCACAGGACACATGCAAACACTTGGACACTCAGCTTGCAAGGAAATGCAGGAGCTGAGTCACAAACTGACATCAGAATGGCCATCTGTTCTGGCAGCATACGAGTGACTCCTTTGCATGAAACCAGAAGCATAAGTAATAGAAAAAGATAGCTGGATATACAGCAAGAGCAGATGAAAGATGACGAGCAGCCTCAGGAGCGGAATGTAGCATTGCAAGAGAAGTCTGGCATATCACCTGACAAGCACACCCAAAGTCCGGTGTCTATACATTCCTCAGCAAGCTTCAGTAGAATCATGTCATTTGTCTTATTTAACTCCTCAAAACAGAATATGTTTCAGCCTAATGCTGGTTTTCTTCATAAAGGCGTATTTTTTTCCAGATCAGATAGCTCTACATTGTTTGCTCTGTATGGCACGCATTTAGGACTTTGTAGCACGGTGTTTTCCTCCAGATGTTGCTACAATTGCCAGCTTCCTCTACATTTTTCTTATACTGTGCTACTGATAAATACAGAGCAGACAGTAGATTTGCCTGCTTGGATATTTTGCTTTATGGCCTCCACATAAGTTCTACCTCAACAGCCTGCTTAATACACTTGAAGCCAAATGCTACGGATTGTAGGTTACCTTCCCACTAGCCGAAGTGGTCCAGTAGCTAAGGCAAAATTTGGAGCCACTTCAAAAGTCCTGGGTGCAATTTGAGTTATTGCCTGACTTCTAGGTGACTTAGGGCTATCCATTTAGGCTCTTTATCAAAAAGACACTTAGGCATTTCAACCTTCACCTTGATTAAGCATTTAAGCATGCAACTAAATGTCAGGAATAGGTCTTTGTCTCAATTCTCAGGTCTTGTTTTTACCTCTGACAGATGTCTTGTGCATACACATACAATGTAGCAACAGTTATCTAGGTACCTATGGCTTGCACAGAGGCTTGCACCTGAGTCATTGATTAATTTCTTAATAAAAATTATCATCTCCTATTTAGATCTCTCCTGAACTGTCACACTGATTCATCAAGAACTTGAGAACAAAGTATTTTGATCATTAAAAAATAAAATACCAGCAAAGCAAAGATACTTGCAGTGATATCTTAGATGTTTTATAGATTAAGAGACTCTCATGAATAACAGACTTTTCTTGTCATCTTTTCCCTAGCTGAGAGCTTTCTTTAACTGAGGTTAACACTAACTAGAAAATAATCAAGTTGGTTTATAGAGTCTAGCCTTCCATCAAGACTGGCTGAACCACTTTTTCATCCTGGGACTCTGTATCTAGAGTGTCTGCAAGCAAAGAAAGAAGACATATTTCCCCCTAGGACAGAGCTAAAGTTATTTCAGTACTTTATCAGAAAGGGACAGCCTTAATTTTGTATTTCTTCATGTCTGTGAGGTTCTTTTAATTAACTTTCAGGTTACTCAGCAAGATGATTAGTATATAATCTTTTTTAGATTCGGATTAACCATTTCCTTATCACCAGGAACCACATTTTACCACAGCAATACCTGTTCAAAGGAACAGATGCACCTCAGGACTGTGCAGATGCACCTTAGGACATGATGGCAATCTGCAAGCCCTATACAACTGAGCTTAAAACTTAGAGATGCAGAAAAATGAAATAAGCCTCTGAATGCAATTCTTAATCCAAGTAACCCAAAAGTAATCTTGTTGGCATTCTAATTGTGTTTTCCAAGGAGGAGACTGCAAAAACAGTTTACATATAATTGGATCCCCTTTAAATATTTCCATCATGCTGACTTCTGAAACCATTCAAAATTGAAAGGTCTCCTGTAGTATTTGACTTGCTTTTCACACTAACCTGAGGGATTACACATTACTTTGCACATAATAGTCCAGACAAATACGAATTTTGTATTAGTACTGATCAGAAAGTGCAGCTATCCCTTGAGGGCCAATAACCAGAAAATGCAGGAAAAATTAAAGAAATTGCACAGATTTTTAAATTGCCTTTTGTTTTGATTTGTTTTTCCTTAGTAAGCTCTTACTACCTAGATCAGCTTCTCTGTTGTAAGCGCAATTCAGCAGGGAGAACAAGGGAAGCAACTTTATATCTAAAACAATTTTTGAAGTTACCACAATTTTAGGAGAACATTACTTGCATCCACACACTGAAGTGTTTGATTAATGGATGGGTTTCGGAAAGCACATCCCTCTCACTGCTGCTATTCATAGCTCTTAATTGGAAGCCCTGCATGTGCCGCTTGCACCGTTAGGGGTTTCCATAGGAATACAATGCAGTAAGAGACAAGAAGTGCCTTGTGACAGAAGGGAAATCACACCCTTACCCTTGCACACAGATGACATGCAGTTCCCTGTGGGGACAGCAGCTAATGCTGCACTCATCCCAAGAGGCTCTGTTCCTTGATTGTTTTTCCCTAGACTTCTTGCAGATTTTCAACCTCAATTTCCCATATGCTGTGGTAACCAACTTTGACATCCAACACTACTACCATAGGGTGAATGAAAAAAGACAGCAGTTTGGTGAACTACATCATCGCATTAGCCCATCAAGACATTATGCTGACGCCAACCAGTACCTGATGCTTGGGGAGAAGCTAAACCTTCGAATTAAAACAACTGTGCAAAACTCTGCTGCATGGGAATTTCTTCTTAGGCCACCCCCTGCTGTGCTCAGTTTGGAGGACTACAAGAACTAGAAATGGAAGAAGATTCAATGTTTCTGCACTGAGATCCCAGGACCCAGAACTCCTTCCCTACCAGAATTTGGTTCTGACCAGTGTTTTTCTCAGGTACCTGGAGAATACAGTGACAAGGCTTGGTACAGGAACCTGACTGGAATAGAGCAGTGGACATGTGCTTGGCTTTCACGGTCCCTGTAAATATGCTATGTGGTGCCCAGTAGCACAGAAAATAGTAAGTCAACAGAAAGCATTCACAAGGGACATCCATTTGAGAGGGGAAGAACACCATCTCGCTTAAAAGCAGATTCCAGATTTAAGTAAAATAGTTTACCGTGGAGAAATCCTAATGTGTAGGAAAACCTGCCATCTGCAGTACCAGTTCAATCCAGTCTTTCTACACAAGAATCCTTTTCTATGCTTGCTCTCTTAGGAAGGAAAACATGCAGACTTCATCACTATTTCTTGCATCTCTGGCCTAACACCTGTAAAGCTATTCAAACCAAGCACATACGATTTGTCAGAACAAGAGTGACATTTTAAATGAAGAATAATGATAAAAAGTCTAGAAACATGCCAGAGAAATACTCAGATAGCACTGGCAATTTGAATACAGTGTTTCATCATGTAAAAAAGAAAAAAAAAAAAAAAACACCAAAACCAGAAATTCTTTTGCGTAGCTAAACACAGACTTAAGTTATGTAAAAGCTACAAACACTCTGTTGCAGAAGAGGGGACTCACGTCTTTGTTCTTTGACTTAATGTCTACGGACATTTTGCAGTAAGAATTGTATTTGTTTCACTCTTGATACAACTATAGCTATTTCAGGACAAACAGGAGATGGAAAGCAATGATTCCTCATAGGTGGAGGAAATGGAAGCCTCCTCCCTTCTGGTGAGCTAAATTAATATGAATAAAACAAGCATTTTAGAATTTTTTTTTCCTACCAGTACAATGTAAGTTCAACATCTGCAATAATGCTGCTGTCATGAGCCCCAAGGTACCAAAAATAGTAATCCTTCGCCCAGAACAAGTTTTAAAAGGTCAGTAGGACATTAAAAATAACAACAGTGAGTGAATACAGTGCTAGTGAAGAGTGACAGTAGTGGTGACTGAAGACCTCTTTACAGAGAGGTCTAACACCATCGCTCTACCACATGCCCTGGAGGTTCAGCAAGAGAGGTTTCCATGGTTCACACATAAGGTAGTACCTTGGCCAGGACAACACTGCAGCAAAGTGCTGGTTGCACACAGTGGAGCTATGCCTGAGGAGTCCACAGAATATTTTTCCAGGCAACAATTGCCCTCAGCTCTCACAGCAGTATACTACTAGATATGTTACCCGCTTAGCAGCCAACAAAAGAGAATTGGCTCATATTTGGAAACTGAGATGTAGGAATATTAACTTGCTGCCTCATACTTAATCCTCATTAGCATCAGTCATACAACCCCTTGACAGAATTCACACATGTTCCAATAAGCAGCATCTATCTCAGATGACAGTTCAGCTCTAGTACAGAGATTAGCATGCATATGAGTTCAGGGTTTTATTTTCCACTTCTGCAGCAAGGTTTTATGACCCCAATTCCGTTGACTCAGCTCTGTGCCCGGTGCCTGAAGTGACACAGTTTTGAGTCCATGACCCCACCAAGAAGGGTACAGTAACTACCCTGTGCATAGTACCTCATGCATGGGAATAAGCAAGCTCAACTGCCTGGTGCGCTAAAATGCACACAGCTGCATGTACAAGACAGCAGACCACTGTTATCAAGGGCAATACTTGAAGCTCCTTGTCTGTGTGGCAGGTAACTTATCTCCAGCACGGCTCCATATCTAACACTAGCAGACAAGACAATTGCTACTTGATAGGTACATCAGCCCCTCTGGGGGATCCAAATAAGATTTACCATGGACACAAAAAATCACTGACATTTGTTTTGTTAAGGAGCTCCACCAACAGGGCTTGTGAAGCTTATATGTTTATAGAGTCTTTACATACACACAAAAAAAAAGCTTGTGATGCTGTAATAGCACTAATAGTGGTGATTCATTTCATCCAGCTGAAGATCAGAGAGATATAATACACGGACAAGCCAGCTGAGTTTATTATACACTGAGTTTACCCTCTGCATTTGGTAGGGCTTTACTAGCTGAATCCTGTTGTCTCTCTCACAGTGAACCTTGAACCTTTGACCATCATATCGGTCCATGCAATTGAGAATTTAGGCCATTTCTTTCTGTTTTACTCTACCACCCTTCCTAGTGGAAGATAAACATGCCTAATGCTACAACTTGCAGCCATCTCAAGAAGTTTTAATACAATTTTCAGCCATCACAGATGCAAAAAAAGTTTGCAAGCACATTTCAAGCAACCAGTGCACAAGTTTGAAGAGAGAAACAGTTTTAAAAGCAGAATTGAAAAGTGGGAGGAATCAAAAGTTTGCACATACGCTTTATACTCTGAATTCTCTGCCTCTATTACAACAGGACTGCTTTGCTGTATAAAGGACAGATCAAACAGTGCTCTATCCCTCATATATTAGTGAGATGATGAACTACATGATTGAAAGTTAATGAATTATTAGTAGTTAATTATTTAAGTTCTTCAAACAATTATAGTAAAAAAAAAAAAAAAGCAGATACATATGATGGGCCGTTAAGTTATTATTGAATGAGGTTGATGTGTTTCCATAGTACTAACTTGCTTTTGAGCGAGTATGTAGTGCCTGGTAGCCTGCACCTATCTAAGGTCTGCTGAATAGATATAACTCTATCCCACAATCCAATAAAAGCAGCATGTCCAAATGCTTGTTTTTCCGTAGCTAAAGTGCTCTCTTTCCTGTGGTTTGAAGGCAAATTAGCATAGGCCACTTTTCTACCAATATCAAGAAAGATGAAACCACAGAGCAGAGGTGTGTCAGCCAGCAGATGGTACTGCAGGCTGCCATACTGCAGGCTGCTGACAGCTTGCTGCACATCAAGCTTGCTGGGGCATGAGCCGTGGCAGAGGTTGTGCTCTGTCTCCACTCTCCCAGGATTCCGATGTCAGGAGACAGGCAGCTCATTATACCATGGAGATAGCTGTGGGAAAGTCAACTTTTCAGGGAGCTGAAGGAATGGGTTGTCTAAATAACCCAGACGGGCAGTGAAAAGCATCATCTGTGCTCTTCACAGTACCATTTCCCTACTGCTGTGCATATCTGGGTGTGGGGAGCGAGTGTAACCACACACTTCCTCGTGACTGGGAGATGTTTGCTGTCCCTTAGCAGTTTTATTTTGCTGAAGGAGATGCAGCTGCTTCTCAGACAGGGTGGAACCCACTGCTATGCACAGTATCAGGGTAAGTCATTGGCACCACTTACACTCCTCCTTCATTCTGGTTATTAGTGCAGGCTCTCTCCCAGTTAGCTTCCCAGGGAACCTAGAAGGTGTCTGTAGGGCAAGATTCCAAACTACACTGAGTTGGCTAAAATGCAATATGTATGCTTTTTATCCAGGTAAAAAGATGCGGGAAGAAGTAAATTCTCACTGGCCAAAATAGGCTGCATCTCCTTGCATTTTGTAGAGGCCAGAGGCAAGTGGTGAGCTGAGCTCATGGAAGCAGCATAACTTGCAAACAAAAAAAAAAAGCACTTCATGGTACACCCAATTTTTGCTTGTTTCAGGAGACTGGAGCTCTACCAAGCCAAGAAAAGGTATTTTCTTTAGCAACTCAGCCTACTCTGATTTTTTTTTTTTTTCCCCTTTTCCCCCTAGAGATGAATTGCATTGCTTATTGAACATGAGGATTTTTGTTTAACAAGGTAGGTGATGACCCACTTTAGAATTGTATGATTGGCAACTGAAGGGGAAAAATGTACTTTAATTACTAGTCTCTCTGGGGAAGATTTTAAATAGTTGAGCTAACTCTAATGTGACAGCACTTTGAAGAGTTTCAAAATGAGAAAAGAAAACAAAATCTGCTAAATTTACAGGTCCATGGTGCATCATTTGGAGCAGCTGCTGGAATCTGCACTAGAGTATCTGTCCCTCCTGGGGACCTGTCCTCCATTCTTTTGGAAATGTACCAGATCCTGTCTAACTGAGCAACAATCCGCTCTTAATTAATGACTATCACTGTTTCCCCTAATTACCTAAACTAATTGGGAGAGTCAGGATACCCCAGGTTTAGACCTGTCTGCACCGCTGATTCTCTGATAAGTTAAACAAGTCACTTTTGCTAATGTTTTCAGAAGTGGTACTCAGAGGTGTGATCTTACAGATTCTGAGCTGTCACAGCCCCTGCTGGAGTCAGAAGTGAAAGAGCTCTTTGGAAAACTGTAGGGCTGTGCTTGGAATTTGTTAAGTTCATTAAAATTCTACATTTCCCCATGCTTCAAATTTGACCATCTGTAGGCTGCCAGTAATTTACCAACTCCTTAGATTGTCAAATACCAAAGAATTTCAGTGGGTGACTGAATAAGAAGTTAAAAAACAGGTTATATTTTTTTCCAGAAAGTTTTTAAACAACACAATGCCGCTTTCAACACGCAGTAGTAAATTCTCTTACCTTGGTACTGCAATGTTCTGCCATGACATCAAATAGCTGAGAAATTCAGTCCCCAAGTCCTTCAGCACAGGGTCATCTTTGACATGCTCGGAGCTCCTCAGTGAGCCAGGGCCCCTTCCCAAACTGAAGATAATTACATACACACTACAGACAAAGAAAATTACTGTTTCAGTACAAATTATAGCACTTGGTTAACAATTTAGATGTAGCTAAAGATACTCAAGTGGAAGCTAGGAAGCGCAGACAGGTCTGAAGCCCCAGTTTATCACATCAAGCACTGCACCATCCTTCTGTCCTGGTCTCAGAACTCCCATACAAGATAACAGCAGCTGTCCTTCAGACTGCTTTGCTAGGTGCCTCACATGCATAAAATCGTTCATGGCATTTAAATAGCTTGTTTCTTCTTTGTCTTCCCCTTTCACATTAAGGTTTTAAACACTGAAAAATGAGCAGTGAAAAAATTTCCTCAGTCAGCAACCTGCAATCTATTACAGCAATTAATCAATGACATACTTTGTCAACTTCCTCTTGTTCTCTTATGCTTTATGATCGTGTTGTTATTTCATCAACACAATAAAAAAGGATTAATCTTCATTGCTGGGAAAATTGTTTTCAGGGCTCAGGGTAGCAGCCTTAGCTATGCTACTGATCCTGTGATCCACATCAATCCCTGAGAGCAGAATTAATCATTTTTAACAGGGATGCATTCTTTAAGCCCTACTGAGAGTACATTTCAGTTTTGCACATTATCATAATATAAATCCAGCATTTGGGGCAGCATGTTCATACAGCTGCTGCAGGTTCAGCAAGCAAAATTTCTGGGTGATATGCAGCTGAACAGACTTGTTGGGGTGACTGTGTACATGGTGATGCAATTTACCTATGAAAATATCAGAACAAAACAGTGCAACTGCATACTGAAAAGAGTAACCACAGTCATGACACTTACGAATATACTACTAAGCAGAAGCCATAATTTAGTCTCTATCACAAGGTGCAACATGACAAGTCACAATCTGGAGAGTATGAAGCAGATGTTTCACAGTGCAGGTTGACATACTTTGGCATTTTGATACCTGTGATCAACATCTGGCCACACAACTTTGTCATGAAGCTTTGTCGTGCAGGATGCCTCTGCAGCCACACATATCATCCTGAACCATCAGAATGATTTCTCTGTTCCCCAGAAGTTTCATGCAGATTTATTAGCTCAGCTTCAGCTTGTTACCCCTGGGGCTGATGGTCCCAACCAGTGCTTACCGTTAAGTTTACCCAAGAACTAATGAGGTGTCCCCCAGTCTTGCCTGGGCCACCTGTGTGTAAGCTCCGTAAGAACACACTACCCAGCACCTCAACAAGCACCATTTTTTAACACCCATAATACTGCCCATAACAGCACCACACATCTCATTTCTGTGCTCAAAGATTTTTTTTTTTTTTAATTATTTTTATTGTTACCAATGTTTTTGTCAGCAGGATTGTCCAGACGTTAATGCTGGAGATGTCAGCAGAAGTATTTGCAGGTCAATTGCAACATCCTAAATCTTTACATTGACAGCTGAACTTCAAGGCATTGAGTTCATGTTCTTTGCTTTTTCATTACTCAACAATTTGGCCTTATCATTGGCTCACTGCCCACAAAATATTGATTAGCCACAGAATCTCCTTCGCCAACACTGTAAAACCAGCCACAGATTTACATTCTGGAAAGAAGTTCTGACAGGGCCAATAACAACCTTAACACCTTGTAAGCTCTTATTACCAAGTAGACAGAAGGCTCATTTTACCAGCTCAGTAAATCATTGGTTTCAGCTTAATGTTCTTGTAGTTGAAAGGATTTCTAACAAGATTCACACAAGAAGAAAAACAAAACAAAAACAAACAAACCAACCAGAACTGTACCAGACTCAAGTATGCGTACAAATATACAGAGGTCTTAGATGTGGTTCAGACCAGAGCACATCTGGAGTCTGTTCAGCAGGTCCTGACCTGCCCAAAAAACGCATCTGGAGCACTGCCTGTCCTGATCCCCTACTCAACACCCCATGCACAAAAGTTTTCTGCAGGGAATACAATGGGGAGAACTCCTCTTTGGTTTCAGTTTCTGGAAAAATTTTTGTTTCATAAACGCAGAACTCCGATATAGTTTCTGTTCTCCACCACCTAAAGAAAAATCGATCATTTTCCAGGTCTTTATTTCAGCTGCAATCCATTTTATGCTGCAACACAACACCAGCCTCACAAAGGCAATCCTGCGGTACAGCCTGCCCATCTCTGATTACAGCTCTAAAGCCTCCTCCAAGGGCCATCAGAGGAAAAAATCCTTTTTTCTACCAGTGTGCTTCCTGCTCCTAATACTTTTACAGAATATGCACCAATGATTTATCAACTTAATACCTGACCTACTTGCTATGGTCTGGAGTTCATGCACTGCTGGAGCTTTGGTCGCTAGAGTTTGTTTCCCTGATTACACTGCAGACCTGAGCTACTTTTCACACTGTTGCTGATGAGGAGGACAGCTTCTGTTTAATGGCTTTGTAACTATAGAAATTTTAGAGCATTAGCTAAATCAAATAAACTGCTAATTTACCCCACCTGCTAATATTCAAAGAGCGCACACATAAGTCATACAATTACCAAGATACAGGAGGAAAGGGAAAAGTACTGACTTCAGAAGGATATTCAAACTATTAGCAATATTTTATGAAGCAGACAGCTCTGTGATGCTCTTGAGAGTCTCCCTCAGCCAGCTTTTCATCACCTTCTAGACAATAAATGAATGCAGAAATGAAAAGACAGCAGAAATAACCATTTTGGTTATTTTTTTCTCCAGAAATTCTGGAATCACTAAAGTCATTCACTCTTTAGAGAAAAAAAAAAGAGAAGCAGCTACTGATTCAAGTCTGATCTTATTTTAATTTATTTGGGGGGTATAAGGGAGCACAGATTGCCTGAATAACATATCTAAACTTCCTAACGTACCAAGTGGACTACAAAAGCAGGTCTGCTTTCCCAATATTATTCAAGTGGACAACATGCAAGAAAATCCCTGGTGAGAAAGCCAGTCATGTTCTGCTACCTTATTCCCAAATGATCAATATTTGCTCTGCTGTCCCACATCACTGAACTCATTAGCAACAGCATTTCCACTCGAGTATCTTCAAGACCTCCCAAAGAGAAGAGGCCAGCCCAGTATGTCCTGTTCAAGGTATTTTAAAAATCACTTTCGTAAGAATCACTCTGTAAACTGATTTTAATCTTGAAGAAACTGTTCCCATGTAGTCACTGTCTTGTCCTAGCAGGACAAAACAATGCATGAAGATGAGATGCTTCAAAGATGAGCAGCACTCCTCTGTTAGAATTGTGAGCAGTTCTCTGTATGTTTCATTAATACATACCAGGAGTGATTCCCTTCCAGTGGAATGAATTTGGACTCTATAAATAGGTTTAACTCCCGCAGCAGCAGGAGCCAGTTGCAAAACTGTTGGCCTGCACACAATAACCTCAATGAAATTTACCATCAAATTAACAACAACCAGGGAAGGACTTCACAAAAATCATGCTCCTTCATAATGCCTCAAGAAAACACTTTTAAAACGGCTCAAGCACAATAACTATGTGAACTCAGTTACAGACAAACCTAGAACTCAAATGATCCAACTGCTGGTAGCCCCACTTGCTCATCATTGCTTTATAAAGAATATTGATTTATAAAGAAATGGCGCATTAGAAAGAGAAGCATCCTACAGCTCAACAGCTGTAATCTTTCCCACGATATTCAGTTTCTTCAGCTTCTACAATTACTGCAAACTTTTCTAATAGCTCATGAAACAGGAAAATCATGCCTTGAGTTATAACACCTCCGTATTAAAGTGATCATAACAGATTAGCGATGACAAACCCAAAGTAATTGATTTTTTCATTTCTCCCTCCTCCAACAAGCTTAAACTAATAACAATAATTATGTGAAAGTATTTCCATCAGGATGTTTGTACATTTCTGGCAGTAAAATCAATTGTTCCAAGGACAAGTTTTATCGCAGGAATTAATCACTGCTATCTTCAATTACTGTACTGCACAATTATCAATGATATTCACGATGTAAAGTATGCAGGAGAGTATCTTAATTGCAAAACAAGGCTGTACAGTAAGTACACCAAGCTTTATGAAAGCAAGCGAATGATAAAACATTCCTGAGGATACAGGATTGAGGCATCTCTGCCAAGCCAGGACTCCCTGGGAAGCTGCTGCAGGTACTTCTTGACACAACACAGAAACTGCACTCTGTCATTCTTTATAGCAACAGCATTGCCCTTGTGCTAAGTTTGAAGATAACCTGCCCAAACAACATTTGAGAAATGTTAATGATCGTTCCAAAGTCAGATTTAATCCTTAACTTTTCTAAAAAGTATGGATTATTATTATACTAGCAAGTACATTGGCAGCTGGATGCGCTGTCACTGATAGGCAAATGTCACTCACCTACAGCAAAGCCCCTCCAGACACTGCTTTTAGCCTCTGCAGTGCCACCCGCAGCCAAGGTAGGGTAAGAAGTTCCTTTCACTATTTGGATGGCAAAATTTACAGTACAGGGAGGGCTGTCTCCGCTTGGCTCTGCGCAGGAATGCCTTGTTAGAGGCATTCAAGCATCACTGTAATACAAACAGTAATCTGCACTGACAGTCCTCTTAAGATAACCTTCCCATGCCTACGGAGCTTAAAGAGCTACAGCATTTTCAGATCAGCTGTTAAAATACAAACATGACTCATCTGATCTTTTTGCATATGAATAATAAGCAGCCTTTTATTAGTGCCAAAAAGAAGTCACATCAGCAGCTAACAGCTTGCAGTCTGGGAAAGGGTGAGGGTTAACGTGAGACAAGAGCTCAGCTCCTGACAAATGAGTCATCAAGCCAGGGGTATTCTTCCCGCTGGAGCAGGTGCTCTGTTTCGCTGTGCTCCTACTAGTCTTTGTTCATCAAGCGCTGTCAGCACTCTACAAACAGCCAGTTTGCTTAATTGTTAGCCATTTCATATAAAAATAATTGGCCTCATCACCATGCCCCTAGGTGGGAGGAAATGAGTAAGCTGCTTGATGGCATCAAGGTAGTTTTATTTAAGGGGCATTCTGTCAGTGCTGCCCAAACAGGCAAGCAGTTCCCCTTCATCTTGTCACTGGAACATCAGTCACACTAACCTTGAACACTCCACTAACTAGGTAACCAGCCCAAACACAACTGTGCTAGTAGATACCATGCCAAAGTTTTCTGTATAAAGGAACATTCAAAAATATCTGGTTCAAATTCTTAGCTATTACGAGTTGTAATTTCTCAGTCGATTTATAGCTGCCAAGGATCTAGTCCTAGATCTTTAACTTCTAATTCATTTTCTTAGTTGTGACTCTAACGTGTTTGGTAAGAATAACAGACTTGCACTGCTGCTATACTGTGCCGTGAGGTAAGTCATTTATCATGTCTTTCTAATCATGTCACTTAGTGCCCAATAATTAATCTCCTGTAACCCTTATTTCATTCTGAACCCCTGAGTAGATCCCAAGGGATACTATTTGTTAGCCTATCTGTCAGAGGAATGCTTCCCTCTTCTCCCCAAAGATTGCTCAGCTTCCACACTCAGCAGCACTATACACTTCAAAACCTGAGACCCTACAGGTGTACTGCAATGCCTGCTGCGGTCAAGTACACAGAGAAACCCACTGCAAGCTTTCACTCCACTGTACTGGGTCCACGTAGGGTGTTGTGCCGGGCTATTAAGCATGAGTTGTCAGACAAGAACTATGACCACAAGATAGCTAGCCATGGAAAAACAGTCTTGTTCTACTTAATGTACAGCCCATTAGAAAAGTCTAGGCGACAAAAATAAGGATCTGGCCCAGAAGAACAGACTTTCACTGACAGCCTGGCCAGTCAGGCCATTTGCTACAAAATGAAAGTGAACTGTAAATCGGTAAGTCAAGCAAGAACTTGAGACATGTCCTAAATTGAGATAGCCTGTTGTATATCTTCTTTCAAATGCTAGGAGAAAGACACCATTGTAGACATTAAAATCGCATGTCTGAGTGCATCTCCAGATCTGTGCAAGCTTCAGAAGAGAAATTTGGTCTGGACTTGCTGCCATGGTAGCTCCTGTACCAGGAATGCAAGTGCCTCCCTGGTATAACAGGGAAGCACAATGGGTCTCAGAACTTCCCGGCCCACGTAATATTCTCTGCATGTCTACATCAGGCAACAGGGTGACCTGAGGCAATACAGGGCTCTGCAGAACTCCCTCTGGAAGCAAAAAAGGACTGTTCTTTGACTAGCACAAGGGCTTTCCACTGGTTTTCACTACACACAGATATAGTTGTAATTAAACCAAATCGCAAATTTCCTCTTTTAAGTGATACTAATTTCCTATTGTGTACACTGCCTTCGTTAGGTCACCATGCCTCATTAGACACAGCATCTCAGGTGCCCAGCTATCAGGGGTTCTGGGCCTGGGAAACCTTTCCCACAGAGGCATTCTTTAATGGCTGTTATTTAAATAATGCTTTGGGGACCAAAGAAAATTATGTATTTTAAACACTTAAAGTATTATTAGTAGAGTAAGCAATAGAAGTGATTGTGCTGGAATAGAAAAGCATTTCCTAAAAGGATCTCTGCCAGCCTTAATTACGCTCCCATTGTATTTCATCTT
>VXAV01011439.1:180867-209776 GCA_013399715.1 Alectura lathami
AGGGGTGGGTGGGAGATAATTGGAACAAGGTGAAAATGAGTGCTCATTAAATTGCAGACTACACAAGTACTCATTCCATGTGAGAGGGCTGTAAATATGACTTTTAATGAAGTTATGACATGCTTGCCAATAAAAGTCATTTACTTCACAGTATTACAGTTAATTATACACAGCTGGAGCCATTTATTGCCCATCCCTTGTTAACTTCGCCTAGGCTCATTAACCCTTTCACAGCTCTGTGCTTATAATACCTCTCACACAAGAAGTGCAGGTCAATGGCTGTAGGAATTTTTATGAGTGGAATGGGTGTAGATGTTGTAGAGAACTTTTGTAAGAAACCAAGCTCTTCAGCTGAAACCTAATTGTTCACTGTTAGCGAAAGCACAAGTCTGTAGGAATCCGCAACAGAAAATATAAGGTACAAATAGTGAACAAACAGGAATGAGCAAATGCAGAAGCACCAGAAGGAACACCAAAATGGTGGGTGTGCATAATATCTAGATCAAAGTCATGAGGACTGCAGTATGTCTACAAGCAGCTGTACAGAAAACAGATGACAAAACCAATTCTTTGTCTATAGCATACTGGTTTTCAAGCAGGTGTCTTGCAATAGTCTCTTCTACCAATAAAGCTAAAATTCAGTATCAAATCACATCAGCCAAGTTTTCCCCACAAGAAACTTCAACTTTCTCTATACCCTAAAAATGGATCTTTCCAGAAATGGAGTCACAACAGCTCAGTTTACATGTTCACTGTTTCTTACATCCTTGCTGGTACTCAGTCCTTTTGGCAACACACTAGTCCAGCCAGTGCTTTTTTACAGGCATGCAGGACCCATGTGAGAGGGACAAGCAGCTTCTCCACAGCATGGCAGTGGAGAATGCTGTGAAGCCACAGCATGGCTTCTAAATACCACTGTAATTCTCATTTGCTTCTCCATTTTTCAGAAGGAAAACCTACTGGTTAAGCCAAAAGCTTTACACTGCAGTCCCTGCAAGCAGAGTACCTTGTTTTCCCACAAGGAATCCTCATTTGAATACAAGCATCAGTTTTCAGTTCCTTTAATGCTGCTTCACAATTTGCAAGTAAAATGAGTTATCCCTTGCTTTCCTAATTAAAGAATCACATCAAGTAGTCAAAACCCAATCTAATGACAGAACTCAGAGCCTGTTTCAATGGCACAACACTGGAGACTTCCTAGACTGTGATAAAGAAAGATGAAGGTTATGGTGTTTGTCCTAGGATTCCTGTTGCAGAAGTACTAGCGCGATCTTAACAGCCACAGACAAAATGGAATTAATGTTTTATGCTCTTTGTTTTATGAGAACTCAAGCTATAGTTCCATGGGACTGTAAATCAAGTTTAGGATGCCCAGTTCTACATTAGGTTAAGAGACAAAGTGATGAACTAGGATAAACCGAAGTCTGCCCGTGTAAATTAACAGAAAAAAAATTCTGAAGGGGTAACTTTATGCCTACAGATCAGATGTTGCTTGATCAGGAACATTCCTACCACAGCCAGCATGAAGCTAGTAATCCAAGACAAACACCACATTATGCACTCTGGCTAATTTTGTAGGAACATGCTTGCAAGCTTGTCTTACCTGTATCAGATTTGTACTGCCAAGTGATTCAGTAATGCACAGATGTGGTACTCCTGAAAACAGAGTCTTAACCTGTAATTCGTAGACATTTACTGTGGCACAGAAGTAGAATTTTAAGAGTCCAAGGGTAAAGCACATGAAGTTCAGTACATGCAAAGTTAACTACAAGTTGAGTTCTCAGGTAACAGCAGATAAGCTTGCTCAAACCCACCTCTGCAGGTCTCTACCTACTGCTCAGCAGAACAGGATGACCAGCCTTATTTTCCATAGTTTGAATGATGACGTCACCAGGCTAGGTAATAAATTGAGGTGAAGGAAGGTTGGTTCAGAACAGAACTAGTGGCAGGTTTTGTTTTACTGCAGGTAAACAACTTCTGGTTCATTTCTTTTTAGGATTTGTTGCATGTACAAAGTCTCCCCAATTGGCATTGCTCATACACTTTATTCTTGAATCCTAAGAGCTCCTTAACTTCTACTGTCCAAAACACAGCTCACTCTTCAGCTCAAGTTAAAGTACAAGCTGAGCACTTGTACTGACTAAGCATAACCTTGACCAACTCCCCTTAAAAAATCTTGTTAAACAAATTAAATGCAGGAATTAACAAGCGTTTCTGGACAGATGTAGGAACTATGCAGTTAGAAACCTCCACAGCTGACAGCAGCCTGGCTCAGAGTTACCCAGGGATTTGTTTTCCTTTCTCAGAAGACTTTCCAGCACAAGAACTTTTACAATAGCATTAAAAAGCTTTGAACTACGCCATAAGCTCCAGAGTAAAACAGCAGTCCCTTACCACTGCTCCTAATTAACTTCTAACCTGCTGGTTGTTGGGTTCTTCCCTCTGTTCTGCTAATGAAGTCTAGAAAACGCAGTTCTTGATTTTACTAGTTTGGCACAGTTCATTACACGTCCTCTACAGTTCAGAAGGATTCTTCAGTTACTAAATTGTACACCTCCTACTCTTTTCCTGTTGTTTAAGTCCTGCTTCCAAGTTGCGTTAGACAAATGGCATGTCATGAATTAGGAAGTCAGAAGCTTATTACATTTCCTCTTCTAAAAATAAGTATAAGTAGCCTCTTCTACCATACTCATAACATTTCATTCTAGCCTTTGTTAGCAATGGGATATCAGCCAGATAATACTGTGATACAAATCAGGTATTTTTTCCCTTGCTCAGGGTACACAGCAGATGGTACTTCCTTGTGAAACAAGGATTAGATGCTAGAGTACTCTAATGATTAATGCATTATAAATGCATCAGAACAGGTTGATGGGGACCATGTACAGTAACACTGTTGTACGTGTTGTGCAATGAATCCTTTCCCATCAAATCCAGAAGTGCAACTATTACATAGCTTTATCCATCTGGGTCAGAAAAAGGTCAGCATCTAACCAATCATTATCATCTTATAAGCTTCTCTGTCCCTAGGAAAACCTCACAAAACGAAGACTGGCAACAGAGCAGACGCTTACTCTACCAGACATAAGCATACAAAATGACCAATATTTTTCAACTGGGTAAAAACTTTTTTTTTTTTTTTTTTTTAAAAAAAAAAACCTCTCTACACAGCATGTTACAGAACCTTGCCTTGGCACTGTATCATGATTTGCTCCAATTTACTAATGAAGACTAATTATCCAAATAATTCAGCATGACTATCTGCTCTGACCACTGCAAATCACCCTGCTGTTCCTCAAAACCCTGTTTGTTCCCCCTCCCTTCTCCTATTTCAAGCCCCTGGCTCTTCCAAGAGCCTTTTATTTAAAGAGAAATTGGATACCTACTGAGTAAATTTCTGCAGGGAGTCCTTTGATACAGATTGTTGCAATTTTCTCCAGGAACACACTAATAATTACAATGACTAGGAAATCGCACTTTCTTACTAAAAGAAAGTATCAACAATGAAAAATTATTTGTTACAGCCCACACAGAAAACACAGTGTTGAAGTGATAGGGTCTTCTTGAGCACTGATGGGCTTGAGAGGAACCAAGAACATGAAAACCAAATAAAGGAGAGCAGATGATTAACAGCTCACAGTATCTGAGAGAACATCTCCTTCCTCATCTTAAGCAAAATCAATTAGGCTATAAGCCTAAAGAGCAGAGGAAAACACAGGCTATGACCCACTGGAAACACAGGCTAATTGCAAAGGTCTGGGGGAAGTGAGTGAGGCAGGGAGGAATGCTTTCTACTACCTCACTATAAAAATATCTCTGACGCTTTTATGCCCACGTAACATCCCTGAGGTACAATTGCTTAAAGCCTCCTGAAAAGCAAAGTTATTTCCAGCATGCACTGTTATTTAGTAGCTGGCTACCTGCAAAATCTTGAAGGCCATTTGGGCAGTAATTACATGTTTGAATTAGAACTATTTGTGCAGAATGGGACAACTTAAGTCTTTTAAGTGGACCTAACTGAATGTCTACAGTAAATCCACACACTAATAACTTCAGTTTTGGTAACTCCTCTAAGGTGTCATGAACAAACAAGACAGGCTAAGTGAAACAAACTTTCAAGAATAATGTAACTCACTCAGACCATGCAGGACTGCATTAGTCAGCTCAAATTAAAACCCCCTCCCTGCTCCTAACAGACTATTTGCACTCATGCTTAAGTGGCCCAAGAAATTTTGTTAATCATATTACCAGTCTTGATTCAAGTTTCTTCCTGTCCTAATCTTTTACAAAGTAACCATAGCAATACCACAAAGCAGCAAGACTAGCACTGCTTCACAAGGAAACCAAGCAGGGAGCAAAGAGCAATCATAACCCACGCAACAGTGTGAACACCACCAAGAAGGTACAATCCCTGAGAAAAGCCAGTGCAGCAATATCCAGCAAACATCAAATCAAAGCAGCAGGCCAGGTCCAAGCCCAGCACAAAGTAGCTCAGCCAGCCACCCAAGGACAGCACTAAAGAGCCTTCCACAAGCGATACAGCCCCAGCAGGGCATGAGACCTGAATCATACAGAGCTCCTGGGCCAACAGGGAGCAGGTGTGTAGGTGGAAGCCCCAGGTGAGGCTCATCAGGGCAATTAAAGGGAGAAATTAAAGTCCACTGGTTCACTCAGGTGCCTGAGATGTGATACCAGTCTTCTCTTATTTGAAAGGTAGTAAATATATATATATATATAATGAAATAGTAGTAAGATATTCTCACCCAAATCTTCAACACAAGAGAGATGTAGAGAGACCCTTTCTTAAGCTTTTTTGGGCTGTGGTCCTTTAAATACAAACCCTTACTTTACAAGTCCATGAAATGATTGCTTTAGCTAAGCAATGACTGTAGGTTTTAATTCTCCTATTTACAATAGGTGTATTTGCATTTCAGCATCTTTCTTTGCTATAGAAGAAAGATGCTGAGAAGGTGTTTCAGTGACAGAGTGCATGCTCTCAGCTTTTCTGTTCCTCAGCCACTTGCACGCTTTCATCTTTTAGCAGTCTTTTCACATATTCCCTATGCTGCTGAACGTTGTAGGTTAGTGGCAAAGGCCTATCTTCTTATTACCTATGGCAACTTGAAAATTAGGGTAAGTTAGCTGTGTCACACTGCACTTGAGCAGTGAACAAAAGGAAGAAAAAAGAAAAAATCTACATCAGGAAGCCTTTAGTCAGTTTGTGTGGGTGAATATGGGCAGAGAACGTAATGGAAAAGCAAATACGCCGCTAAAAGATTTAACAAGTTCCTTTTTCAACAAGGGGTGACAGACTCATAGCACTAACTCACTGTGAAAAGCAACTCAACAGATATTTCCAAAGAAGATGCCTGCTGTTGTCCTTCTAATAAGCCAGGACTCCTAACTTGCTTTCTCGTGTGTTCTATAAGCTTACTTATTTAATTTTTTATTGTTATAGTAATACTTCTATTATTCTGTTTTTACTCACAGCTTTTCACTTCATGTGTTTTTTTTTTTTTTTTTTTTAAAAAAAGTCTCTATAGTGATATATAAAAGAATAAAAACAAGCAGAGCTAAGAGTTATTTTCCTAAGATTTAGTTTCCAAGGTTCCTCTTTTTTTAGTTACTACAGTTAGGAACTGCAGAACAATATTCACCATGTAATGCATCGCATGCCAGTGTTTAAGCCATCTCCTTTCAGGTAACTGTCCAAGCATACCTCACATTCCTCCACCTTTTGGATGATGAGTACAGCCCAGGAAATAAAAACCTTAGTAGGTGTAGCACTCAAACAGCAGAAGTGAGTCTAGTTAGACAAGCTAGGCTGGCTGGTGAGCCAGGGGTGTGTGTTTCCAACAAAAAGAAACATTATTAGACACTCAGCTGAAGCCTTTTTGGAGGCTGTGTAGTTTGATCACTGGTTACCCTTTAGACGGCAATAAGGGGACTCAGTTCCTATGCACCAGTCACTGTATGGCCTCCGTGCACTCTTCCACGTCGTATCAAGGTATCACACTAATGCACCCTCCTGCAATCCATCGTGTGGAAAATGGACATGTTGGGAGCTGCATGTGGGGAATATGGAAGAGAGAGGATCATGTCTTGCTAATGTGGAGCATTGGTAGACTATAAGGAGGAAAAAGGGATCTATGACTCTAGGAGTTAACACAGTCCGGATCACGATGATGATGGGCAAACAACACTGTCACAGTTGGGCACAGCTCTAAGTCTGTTCCCAAGTCCAGGTTTGCCTACACTGCTTTAAAAAATTCACTCTGACAGACATCATTTGTGTCCTCCTGTAACACAGGGGGAGAAATGTCAATTTTTATGATGTTAAATGTACTAAATGTACTAAATCTATGTTTAGATAAAATCATATTTTTAAATATTCATACTGTATAATATACTAAGAAAGAATGAATACTTAAGGAACAAAATTAATAAGATCTGCAATGAGTTATCCTGACCACTATAGAAGTCTTTGGGGCCACAAGAAGACGGAAAGAAAAATATGATTTTGAGGTTACAGACAATTTTGTTTTTTTGATTCCTAATCCATCTGCAGATTGCATTAGATTAGATGTAGGGTCTTATCAGGCTTCCTAATCCTTCTTCAGAGGAATTCAGGAACGGCTTTTCAAATAGGTGCTTTGGAAGTAGAAGAGGCAAAGGCAGATTGTGAAAAAAAAGTCTGATCCAAATCACCTCAACGTGTGGATATCCAGAGGAGCAAGGACAGAAACAGGCCCCCATCCACGGCTGTCAGAGTTTAAGAATGCTGTGTTATAATTTGGCACACAGCAGGCCTCTCAGCCATAGAGCAGAAGTATGTGCAGGGAACTTAGGATTAGCTGGCATCTGCTGTGCCTCAGCTCTGGCTGTTAGAAAATGGAAGGCAGCAAGGGAGCGGAGAGAAAAGCACAATAGTGCTGTATTTCCAAATCTCTATTTTCTAGTTTACAGGAAATAATTTTAAAGGCACTTTCAGTTGGCAGGTTTTTTTGTTTTTTGTTTTAGAGACGTGGACTTCACACCCAAATGCACGGAGATGTTACACTATTCGCAAGATCTTGCAAGTTTAAGCTGACAGGATGACTATGACGGCATTTCAGGAATCTCTGGAAAAAAAGCTTATTTTTCTTGATAAAATAGGATTCCTAAATCCAAGACATATCCCTATACTGCAAGTGGATTTAGACAAAATAGTGGACCTGTACATTATGTCCTATAAGAGTCTGTGGGACAGAGTCAAGGCCTACATCTACACTGTGGAATTAAGATGTCTTCTGTCACTCATTGTTTTAGACTTCAGGCACAACACCTACAGGCTCTGGCTGAAAATTCACTGAGATGTTGCATTTGTGTAATTGTAATTGGAAGAGCTGGTTCCAGAGACAAACTGGCTTTGAGATGCTAATGCGCTTTGAAGACAGCAGTGTTTGAACACCTTAGAGCATCACTTTGTTGGAGAGACATCAAGGGAACAATTGAGGGTGTATACATTTAGTTCATTTTCTTCATAGTGGTAGCACTTATTCTTGGAAATTAATTGCAGACTGTTGCCAGGTACAGAGCACTAGTGTAAATGTGTTCCTTGCACTTAGTAATACTTAGTAATGATAATAATTAACAATACAGACATGCAAACAGTTTTCATTTAATAGCAGAGTTGCCTGCAAGTGTTTCCATTGTTAAGATCTTGTCAGAGCTTTGTACTTTTAATTAAAGGGGATATGATGCCGGTAGAAAGATTCTGATTGACACTCTCTGAAAATGAAATCCTCTGCTTATCTGCTAACAAACAGCAGACAGAGCTACCTGGATATTATACATACTTGACTACTGTTAGAATAAATTTTGTAGGGCCAAGCTCCAAACTTATCTAGGAATATTGCTTGTGGATTTAGAGCACTGTTCAAAAAGAAGATGTAGGGTTGTACATAATTTAATCATCAGGTGGGAGAGTTCTGCATTGTGGACTGGGCTTTGGGAAACCTGGGTTTTCTTTCACAGGAAAGGGCAAGCTTGACTTTACTCACAATAGTGTTTTATGCTTCAGGGGTGCTTAACTAATGATGTTTAACTGATTTAGCAGTGAAGAATCATTTGCTTGTTGCTCTGATTTCACCTACAGCTATTGGTACCATCACATTTGTTTATATTAGGAGCTGAATAGGCTTTCCTAGTACTTTCCTTGGATTAAGAATGAGAGGCAATTGGATAAAAAACAAAACACTATAAAGAAAATAAGAGAGGTCACAAAAGCCAAGGATGTAGGGAGGTAACATGAGCCAAAAGAACTTTTGAAAGCAATTACTATAAGCTTGTTTCAAAGTCACCCTCTAAGAACCATGTGAAATATAAAGTTTTAGTTTAAATCTATACCCTCCTACTTCTGGACAGCTGAGATCTGGTTCATACTAGTCTCTTTTTTTCCATGCTACAGAGAAATAGAAAAGTAGCAACACAATTTTTATTCCACGTTATCTTTATCATTTTAGCCATACTTGTAAAGCGGTGTAAACAAGCAGATGAATTCTGACACAACAGGTCCCAGACTTAACCTGGAAACCATTAAAGCGTTGCTGATTTCCCAATGAACGAACAACCAACAGTCGTAGCAGCTGTGATAAGAGGATTCTTGTTTACAACATTCCAGATAGACTGCTTTTGTTTTAACAGCACCTTTTTCATCTTCAGTCTAGGAGTCTGTCATAGAGAGGTACCATAAATTACGGCAACAGCATACTCCTTACCACCTACAGTCTTTCTGTAGCAATATATGAACCATAAATCTTAACGACATTCTTTTCTGTGGCTCTTTTAATACTCTCCCCTTTCTCTTCTCCCCTCCTCTTTTCTTCCTCTTCCTCTCCTTGCTGTGAAGAAGTCCAGCACCTCCAACAAGAGAAAAAGAAAGTAATCAGATTTTGTGGGGAAACCTGATGGTGAAAACAGGAAGTTCATCAGCTCCAGATACAGAGTTCTCCTTCTTTAAGTCCTTTGCAACCTAGGAATTGCTGCAGGCTTTGGCAATGAAAATAAGCTCTTGTTAACATTTTGATCCTAGCAATTCATATGACCCAGTTCACTACAGATTTCTTTCCAGAGATCATTTAATGTTGCGGGTAAATGGCAGCAACATGTTCTGAAAGAAAAGGTATTACATTAACTTTTTGGAATAACTGTATGTCATTGAAGTAAACTTGGTTGGTGGCCTCGAGAGATCTGTTATCAGTTTCAAGCACACTAAGTCACAGAGATATACACACACAAAAGACTGTAAGAATTAATTTCATTGCATTTAGAATGAATAGATTCTCTCCAAACTAATGCCAAGAAATTGCTTAAATGATTTATATAATAATTGCTTCCCAAGTCTTCCCCCGGGCTCATTGGACAATCTGCCAATATCACAGATACATGCTTCTATTATTTATTTCACTTTTTGTACTGTTACATTTATTCTATTTAGAGAACAACACCTTTGCCAACTGCACTTTAATTGGTATCTATGGCATGGTCTGCATTTACATTTTACTAGAATAATAATGTTAGTAAGGGGTATGATTTTTCTTTAATATATAAAAGAATTATGCTGCTATGAACTCTTTGGTGGATGCAATTAGGTTAGTATAAAAGTGACTTATACTGGCTTAGTTCTTCCTCTACTCTTTGGTAATAGCTATCTAATTATAAAGTATGCTTATACTGACACAATTGTATCCACAATCCCGGTATACTTTTTCATTCTTCATTTGTCTTAATGTAAATTCTGTGGGAAGAAAATGACACATAACACACATACACCCACAAGCAAGATCATCAAAGTCCTGAAAATCCATTTGGTCAAATTCATCAGAAGTTAATTCTGCCTCTGGGGCTTTAATCTCTAAAGAGCAAGATCAGTTTGCGGTAATCATAACTGCTTGATTTGCATTACAGCAGCAGTAAAAGTCTCCCACAGTGCATAAAAAAACACCATTTTTTGGAACTTCCTTGAAGTAAACGGGATCAATAGCACTGTACAGGCTAAACTGCTGTTACTGAAAATGTATACTAATTAATTTAACCCTTTAAGCTCTGCATGCAGCAAATGTAATAAAACTCTTAAATCAAACAGTATTGCCTGATAAGAGCTTCTGCCACACAGTTCTGTGATCTCCTATAGAATAAACAAAGCTCCAAACAGATGGTATATAGTGAACTACGGTCTTTTGTTTAATATGCTCCTCATTAGGCACCACCTGGAACACAGCACTCAGCTCCACACCTCCCAGCACCCACTGCCTACACGAAGGGAGCTCACATGGAGGTGCAGATACCTGAGATGATGTAAGGAAAAAAAGAGCTTAGCAATGAGGGGATACAGCCAGGGGATGAGTCTACAGACGGGGAAAGCCTCCGCTGCTAGTGCCAACCCATAACAAGCCATGGCGACAGCAGCAGTGAGCACCTTGCCCTGTGCTAGGCATGAGGAACACAGGCCCGGTATGCTTGTTATCGGCCTCACCTGTGGGTCCATTATCAGCCTCACCTGTGGCAGTCAGCAGCTGGTCATCATCACGGAGAATCACGGAACCATGGAACGGTTTGGGTGGGCTGGTTGCCATCCACCAAACCAGGCTGCCCAGGGCCCATCCAGCCTGGCCGTGTGCACCCCCAGGAGCTGGGGCAGCCTGCGCCGGGGCCTCACCACCCTCTGAGTAAAGAATTTCCTTCTCTCGTCTGACCTAAATCTCCCCTCGTTTTAGTTTTAAACCATTCCCCTTTGCCCTGTCACTACCAGACGGCACAGAAAGCCGCTTTCGGTCTCTTCCACAAGGCCCCGCTCAGCGCACGGCTCGCTCCGCTCCCGCCCTCGGCTGAGGGCAGCGGCCGCTCCGCACGCGCTGCACGCGCCCAAGGCAGGGGCGCGAAGCGAAGGAACACCGAAACGAAATAAAACAAAGCAAAAATAAAAAAGTCAGCAAGCTGACTAAGAGGCCCTTCCACTGGCACTTCGCAGAAAACACAAACGAAAGGCTCGCAGGCTGACTCGCCGGCCCTCACTCGCCGTTCCCCTGGGGCCGGCTTCCCGCCTCTGCGGGCGCCAGCTGGGCTCGCGCCGCAGCTGCTGCCGCGCGGCCGTTAACGGCCGTTACAGGGCGCGAAGGGCCGTTAACGGTCGGTGGGCGGCGCTGAGGGAGCCTGAGGTGGTGTTGCGGTTCGGTGCGGAGGTAAGCGGACCTTGTTTAAAAATATATTTGGTGTACGTCTTTTAAACTGCTTTTACTATCTTCTCGAGTGCGGGGGCTTTTTGTGTTGAGGAGTGTTCTTTGCTTGTGGCTTGCACGAGCATGCAGCAGGGAGAAGTTTCTGAGGTGTTACACAGTGCATGTATTTTTCCTTTGATGGTGTCTTCGCATCCAAGCCTGTGTTTGTGAAAGAAAAAGGAAATGTATGGGGAGCGCTGTTTGAAGCAAACTAGGAAATGCAAAACAAACAGATTAAAAAAAGGTGTTGCCGTGCACGGGTCTGGTGAAAGCGTTCCTGACTTCTTGCTTGGTAATGTGGAAAGTTGAGTGGATCCTAAGTGAAGCAGTCAGAGCAATCAGTCGAGCTAATGCCACTGTGTTAACTATAAAGGGTGCTCAGTTTCGGTGCAAGAAGTTGACTGTGTATGTCACAAACCAACCTCATATGGGAACAGAGGTGGGAATTGGGCAGCTTAAGGGAGGATCAGCCTGTGTAATGTAAAGGGCACCTGGGACACCCCTGGCACCTACCATTCAAAGAAAGCACAAAGTGCCCAACCCAGTGGTGTCCACGGGCTCCCCATGCGTGTTGTGGAGATCCTTTCCCTTACGCTAACCCTTCCCTTAAGTGAGCTACAATGCGACAGAGCCAAATGCCCTGACTTGCTGCCGTATCCTACAAATGCAGCTTTATTTCATCCAGGTGTGAGTCTGCTTGGGTGTTGCTCCTGTAGGAGGTGTTATTTACCGGTGCTTTTTTTTTTTTTTTTTTTTTTTTTTTTTTTTTTTTTTTTTTTTTTTTTTTTGATATCTGTTTTAATAATTTGTGTTGGATGTGTTCAGAGCCAGTCTGCTAGATTGGATTTCACCCTATGCAGCCCTGTGTGTTTGTTTGTTTTGGTCTGATTAAGTTCCTTAGTACCATTGAAGATTAAAAACCATGACTGGAGAAATACTTGAATCAAGATAAAGCATAAGTAGTCTTTTGGGCCTCTGTAAAAGATGGCTTACGTAATAATACCATGCTGCAAGGATGTTAAAGCATTAAGAATGAAGAAGGTGAGCTATATAGATGAAGTGCTATGGTAACTTTTCATGTGCTAGACTAAAAATTCAAATAAAGGGATTCAAGTAAAAGTTACTTGAATTGCCCTTGAGCTGTACAGCATGATCTAATTCCAAGATCATAAAAGAAAAATCCTCCTTGAGGCATGCCAACAGTGCAATTGAGAGAGGAGGAATCCTACTGCCTGCTGCAGGTAGGCAAGTGGCTGAGGACAGGTGTGGAGCCACAGATGATCTTCCTGCTCCCCCCTCCTATGGCAGTGGGTGGGAGGAGGGATATGGCAAGCAAGGAGAGCTGAGGGTGTCCCCCTTGCCTTGTCATCCCTTCCCACTGCTGCACTGTCTCATTCCCCATGCAGTCCCTGTTAGCTCCTGTATTTAGTCGGGAGGAAAACCTGCTGGCATCTGGCTGAAACTGAATGGCAGGAATGCAAGAAGGGAGCTAAAGCCCTTCCCAGATGGCAACAGGACAGGAAATCAATATCCTTCTTGTTCAAAGAGCAGAATGAGCAGAGAGTTTAGAGTGAAACTAAAGGGAGGACCAGGAAAGAAAAGCCTCAACTGCTGTTGCCATGACAAATAATGACAAAAAATGACTGAAGCATTTTAAAGGTAATGTTGCAATAAAAAAATATCCTGTGGGTTGCTTCATTATAATTGGGCTGGGCTGTCAGCACTCTGTAGGGCTGAAAGCAAGTGCTTTGCAGGATGTGCACACAATGAGTGCACTGGGTGATGCACAGAGGGGGAGATAAAGCTGTTATGAAAAGGCCTGAATTGAATTCCCCTGGGAACTTTTCTTTCTTTTTATTAAAAAAGGAAAAAAAAAAACAAAACCCTGCTGGGCGGAATACAGACAACATCACCTCACACCTGAAGAAGACAATTGGTAATTTGTACTCCTAAACTGTTTTGGAGAGCAGGAGTATAAACCAGCAGGCCAGATAACTAGAAGTTGGAGTATCTGTTTCTCTTCCTTCATTTATTACTTTTGTAGCGTATTGTTTTGGGAAGTTGCTTGGCTTGGTGTTTTCTTCCCCTTCATCCCAATGAATTTTGGATGTAGTCAATGTGGAGCTTCTCTCTTAACATCTAATCCATTTCCAAACTCTGATCTTAAATTTGTGGCATCATGAGCATGCAAAGACTGTTTTGTTTTACTTTCTCTCTGAGGAGCATTCTGAGACAGATCATTTGTGGCTTCTTGAAACAATACTTACACAAAATGAAAAAAAAAAAAAAAGGCAGCTAAATACTCGTCTGTTTCCCCACCCGGAAATACATCTCCCCTGCTTTCCTTTCCCTTCCACCCCATTTTCAAGAACTGATAGTTTTGAGAGAGTTCTTCAAAAACTTAAGATTCTGTAGGCTGCTGTCTGTGTATGTATATGTATGAGCGATCTCTGAATGTGCATGCTGCAACTTGAGTATTGGGAGGATGCAGAAAGAACCTAATTGTGGGGTGTAGTGTTTTTTTTTTTTTTTTTTGCTGTGTTGTGGTGTTTTTGTTTGTTTTAAATAGTCATGCCTGGTTGCATTCTACCTGACTGCAGTTCACTTACACAATATAAAACCCAAGCAGCATACCAGATTTGTTTGTTTATTTTTATTCATTAACATACAAGCAACTGCCAGTAGTGAAATGTTAAGCTTGTTTCTAACAGAAATCGGGGTGTGCAAATGTGCATGGAAAACTGCAGGTATTCAAGACTGGTGTGCTTGGGAGGTACCGTCTAAAAGGAAAAAGGTAGTGTTTAAAATATTCCATAATTATTGATATTCGTTTACTATACGGTGTACCTTCCTTGTGTTTTGGGGCCACTCATCTTCTAATCTTTACAGCCTCATGGTACTGATAGCAGGTGTCAGTACAGCTAAATTTTGTAATCCAGGGAGTGCAAAGATTGTCAGCAGAGATTGGCCCGAATCACATCTCTGTTTGTAAGATCTCTGACAAGGTATCAATCCGAAGTCAGAATTCACTGTTGATGCTTATTACAGTGAAAACTGCCTGAGACCTTAGGAAAGTTCAAATCCTGTGTAGAACACTGATTTGGTGCTGTTTGAATAGGTGCCTTGCTGAGATCTTGTGTAACAAGCCAGGCCAAATTTGCACATAAAATTTCCAACAAGGATTTTGATTTGCTTTTGCAGAGCTTTGGAATGAAATTGCTTTGACCACTATAGCTTTATTAAATTCCCTCTGCTAGTCACCTTTGTAGATTGCTTCTCATAGGATAGTGTTTCCAGAATAGAAAACAAGTTGTCTATATATACTGGAATGGGATGAGCTGTTTATAATTTTAAAATAGTCAGTACTTTTTTTGCAATGTGACAAGGGCATTAATGGCAAACTTCTTGGTGTATTCAAAATAAAATGATCCTGTGCGGTTTTGGAATTTTTGCCTTCTTCAGACATTCCAAATAGATTGTTTAAAAAGGTTTCCAGAGTTGTACAAATACTAGTAGCTAATGGTTTCTTTTGCATTTTCAAAGACTTTGCTATGTTCTTTGAGAAACATGCTGAATGAACTAGTACCATTATCAATGCAAAAATAATCCTGTAACACAAAAGTACAAAACTTTTAATACTCATACTGCTTGGGTTGGCCAGCAATGACCACAGACTGTCAGAATGCAATAGTTCCAACAGAGTGACTTTGCAGCAATAATAGTATATGTGAAGGTATCAAACATTCATGACTGTACCTGAGGCTTTCTAGTCTATAAACCTTCTTTGAACTCAAGTAATAGAGTTATCAAAAAGATAGAGCATAGAGCAACTGTTCATCATAAATATGCTATATTCATGGACTTCCCTGAAATGTAGTATATTGGGCACACTGGTGTAATTTGGTCTAGTGTGTAACAGAATAACCAGTACCCAACAGACCTATACTTTTGGCTTTTTCCAGTCTTTCTTTTGTGGTTTAACCCTGGTAGGCAGCTAAATGCCACACAGCTGCTTGCTCACTCCAACCCCTAAGTTGAGAGGGACAGCAACAGAGGAGACCTTGACGTAGTTGAGACCAAATGTTAGTTAACCTGATGTGATGGTCCTGTCTCTGTGCTGTCTGTGCATACGTACATTCCTTGTTGAGGGTATTTAGGTAGCACTTTAATAGTAGTGATCTTAACATATTCCATGGGAGTGCACTGTAGCAATTTTAAGGAGAATATAGCCTTGACATTGTAAAAAACTATTTGTGTGCTTAGTATCCAGTTAATGTCAAGGGTATTCCCACAAGCATATAAACTGCAGCATGCATCTAGGACTTAGCTGTATTCAGATTCTGGCTCTGAGATATTTGCAGCCATAACTTCTTAAGCTTTTAGCATCTAAAGAGTGACATGTGGTTTGAAAGCATTTTGATTAACAGGTGCTGCTCAAAGCAGTTACAGAGAACTGGAGGCCTTGCTGTTTCCATGTCATTTACAGAGCAGTCTGTTGTGTGTGTACTTTTACATGTCAATTGTGTTGCTGCCTGTGGATTACATTAAATATTTCACCCTATGCCTGTCTAAACTTCTAAGCATTACAGTTGTAGACGGTGCATGTAAATAATTTATGAAAAACATTGTATGGATTTTAAGTCTTACCCTTTTAGCATCTGCCTTTTCATCTCTGAACGTTACTTGTGTATTACACGGCTGTGATAAATTAGGTATTTAGTGAATTGGTTATGGTGGATTTTCAGGAGAAAGCTGGAGTAGCTGTTGCTCACGTAAATATGCAAAACTTTGCTGGTAACAAACTAGAAAAAAGGCTAATTAGTGTAATTACTGTCATTATGATTCTAATTTAACTGCAGAAACTTGTACTGCAGCAATATCAGAGCTGTCACATTTGCAAACTGCATAATTATATGTATTAAGTTCTGTCTCTGCTTCCAATATATAAAATATGCTTTTGCCTTAAATTGCTCCAAAAAGAAGTCAAAATGTCATTAAAGGTCTGACTCGATTTTCTTGATTTTTTTTCTAATTACCAGTGAAAGGTGATTACAGAAAGATTTTTCTAAATAAATCTTTTATGAATTTTATGAAGTATATTTTTAAATAGTGAGTTGAAAATAGCAAATCTGAGTGTACATATTTATATATTCATGTCTGCATTTATAAATCGTACTGCCTTGTACTTGTAGCATAGATCTTGAGTGTCAGAAATCCTGTACCACCAAAAGTTCCATAATAAGTGTCTCTCAGTCTAGCTGCTAGGGAGCGGCCTTCTCCAAGCAGGATGATCTGAATATCCTACCAATATTACATGGCATTCTTTTGGGGAGATCATAACAAACAGAATAATGTCAATTTATTTCTTACACTTGAAGCTCAGAAATATGATTCATAGTATCTGTACTTGTGCTGAGGTTCATTGACTTGATGTGTTTATGAAACTGGATGAAAAGTCAAAAAAAGCTCAAGGTATGCCATGAAGAATTCTGGAATTTCTCTCTCTATATATTCAGAACATAAAATCCAGACCTGCTTTAGCAAGAATTCAGTGTGCTTCAGTAGTAGGCACTATGCTTCAAGCTGTTGAACTTTGTTCCTTTTCATAAATAAGTAGCTCCTAAACCTATTGGTCTTGAAGAGTCATCCGAGGACTGCAGAGAACTTGATACCATTTTGACTGAACAGAATCACTTCTACCACCCACACAATACAGCATCGAAAACCATCAGCATGCTGAAGCTATGATTCAGTGCCTTTAATGATCAGGATATTAAGTATGATGATAATTTTAAATAACACATTTTTTTGCCAAAGTTTAGTTTTGCAAAGCTTGGAAATAGAAACATATCTGAGATTCCCACTGATAGTGTGACTTCCAAGGGTGGGGAGGCACAAACTTTTCATACTGAACTGAACAATACAAAGCTTGTCCAGAGATTTCAAGTACTGGTATTACTGTTGCACTATGGAAGAACACCTATCAGTGTAGCGGTGTGGTTTAGTTGCCTACCTAATGTGCAGTGTTCACATAAGTGCTTATTTAGGTCAAGTAGGAACTCCAAGGAAAATAGGCGTAAAGCTCTCCTAACTCAGTCCAAAATGGCTGCAAGCTGCAACATCAGTTTGTTTCTCAGGCAGCGTTCAATCTTCAGCACCGCACATGTTTCAAAACTGGGCTTGCATTTGTCACCAAAGTGTGGAAAGGTGGGTATAGTGATGGCGTCACTTTTCTTTTGAGCTTGTTTTGTGTTCCCTGCATAATGCAGTTAATCAGCTAATAACACAGACATAGCTTAGCACAGGGCCTCAAAGCAAAATCCTTCTGAGCTTTGAATCTCTTAAGAGACCTGAACCCATGATTAACTCTTATAGAATGAAATGATAAATAGGAATAAATTTAGGTTTTGATGTGTTCCAAATCCAGTTTTGATTTTGAATTGTCTAACTTGACTTCATTCCTTGAGATCATGAGATGTTGCGCACCCTTTCTGAGCCCCCAGCCCTCTTTCTGCAGACAGAGAAAGTACATCCTCTGAGACTTCCTTACTTAATATGTATTTATGCTTCTGGAACACTCTTGACAGTTTGTTTTCTCCCCCTTCTACATAAAAAATGAGTTGCTTTTGTACTGTTCAGCACTGTTATGAATATTTATCCAGAGGGTTTATTTTTGTTATTCTAAATCTGCCTGTATCCTTTGTAAGAAGAAAAATAGGATATAATTAATCTCTTTGTTAATCTTGATATTTGCATGGAACAAGTGAAACAAGCTCTTCAAACCACTTGCTCCACTCTTTAGAAGTATTTACTCTGCAGTTCAGAGGGAAACTTGAGGGCTTGCTTATTTATTTTTATCATTTAGGATTCAATACACACAGTGGGAGGCAAATTTCCTAATCCTCAGTGAGTTGTATCTGGTTCACTGTAGTGGTTGGAAGAAGATGATTGGAAGAAGATTTCAAAAGTAACTGTAGGAGAGGAGTGGGAAGTTACCAAATTTGAAAAGACAACTCATCTAATAAAAATGTAGTTCACAACGTGCGGCTCGGGTCTCCAAATGCGGCAGGCCAAGTGAGCACTCTGTGGTGTGTGCTCAAACTGGGACCTGGTGCTCAGAGCCTGTGTTAGCAGTGGTGACAGAAGCAACTTGGATACTCGAGCATGGTTGAAGATGGTCTTCTTTATTTCATACTGATAGTCACTTCTCTGTATGTCTTGATAAGGATATGTGTGTTGCAGGATAAGGGCCCTAATTCCCTAGAGGTTCATCTGTGGTGGCCAAAGATGGTGGCAAACATTGATACCTGCTTACATAGGGTTAAGTTTATCTCTCGTGGAGTAGGACCTCAATTTCTTTGAGTTTTGTTTTCCTGTTACTAAGATGGGATAATGCTACTAGCCCAAATACCATACATATCGTGAGGTGTGATGTTTCCTATGTGCTTTGTGAAAATGTCCCTGGGGGATCATCCTGCGTGCTACAGCCCAAGTTGTGTAGGACCTCGGTGAGTTCAGGGAAGGGGCATAATGTCTGAGCAGCTTGGTCCCTGCAGTGATCACTGTTGTCTTCCTTTAGGATAGAAGATCTGTGGGTACAGCTTCACAAATGAAACCATAGCCTCTTGAGATGTCATCGCTATGTGCAGTGTTGCAGCTGGAGTCCATTCTCCATGCTTGTACTGTGTACCAGGTGTATGAAAGCGATTATTTCTCTCAGGTTGTATACAGCTGCTACATACTTGGCTTTCACCGATGAGAAAATGAAATTGGGATTTCTTCAGTCTTGTGTAGCATTCCATAATTCATTGCTCAGTGATGCAGGTGGAATATGGGGGGGAAAAGATGACTCATACTGTAGGCTGAGATGCATTGAATACAGATATACTCATTTTACTTGCATCGCTCCATGCGAAAGCTTTGTCTAGAGTCGTGTCCAGTTGTCTAGAATAAAATAGCGTGTATTACAGTTGTAATAAATCAAATCTTATTTTTGTTAAAGAAATTCTTGTTAGATGACAATAGCAGTAGCCTGACTCTGAGTAGTGTCCCCCAATCAGGCACCATAACTTCCTTTGCCGGGCTTTTATCGTTGTATTGGCCTTCAGCAGAATAGGAAAGAAAGAAGGAAAGGATCTGTACTCAATGTATATCAATAAGCTTGGTATAACCATGAAAACAGACTCTTTTTTATTTTCCTTGTGTTGATCAGGAGTTGGTTTCAGTTAGTTATGAGGGTTATGAGCCTCCTTCCCTCCACACGAGGTTACCAAGTACTCCAGAACAGGAATATCAATTCACAGATGATGCAAATAACTGACAGGACACACAGCTATGCTGTCTCACTTACTAACCAGTGATGTGTCTTTTTCCCGGCTTTTATACCTTCCCCTGCAGAAGGGGCATTAAAAGATAATTAGGAGAGGAGCCTGAGTGATACTGGAATATTGATAGGTAGGAATTAGTGTGGATGGAAAAGTAATGTGTTGTGTCTCACTGTTAGCCTTCTTCATGGTCTTTCCCTTTCTGTCTCTCTGCTCTGAAGTAAATGCTCTGCACAAACAAGAAATGATATCTGGTCCTGAGGAAGCATTGTATGCTAGTTTTTCATCAAAAATAACGTAGTGACGTGCTGGTTTTGTTTAGACAGGTGACATTCTGTTAACTGAAAACTCTAATACATTTTAGAGAAATTCCAAGACACAACACCTCTGAAGAGGAGACAGAAAACTGAGCAAAACTTAACTGGCAAATTGTAAAGTCTGTTTCATTTATCCTGGAAAGCTACTTTCCAAAAAAGCATTTTGTAGTGTCCATGCATTAAAAGCATTTACAAGCTTTTTTCCCTTGCATTCTGCCATTGCAGTCTGCTTGGTAGAAGCAGATTATTTCAGATCCATTTTCTTGATGCATAGTGTGTAATCCAAAATCCCCATCTTAGATGAAGTCGCAGTTTGAGAGCATATGAATTAAAATAGGTTTCTGAGAAAGAGGTAGGAGTATGCTGCTGCTGCTGACCTATATCTTGTAGTTTGCTATAATATTTGCTTTCTACTGCTAGATTAACATGCCAAGTAGAAGTGAGGCAGATGTTAACTTCTACAGAATACAGAAAATATTGTCCTGTGATTCAGACAAGGTTTTTACTGTCCTTTGAACAAATACTGTCAGTTGTTCTACTGGGAAGTCTCACCTGGTCTTCAGTGCTGTTACCTTGAAGAGACATCCAGTGAATCCAGCTGAAGAGTGGCACAGTGAAGTTAAGTCTTTCTGTGCTGGGTGCCTGCCAGCTGACAGCAATACCACTGTACTTTTTTTACAATGCAGTATGATTAGTAGGTACAGTAACAATTGTTTTCTAAGACAAACCCTTTATATTAAAATTGGTGAACCAAAGTCAGCTCTGGTGTCTGGCTTCAAAAGACTTGAAATAAGGATGGGCATGGCCCTGCATCTGAAGAATAAATCAGAGCAATATTGAATCTTTTTTGGAAATGGTAACCCTTATTTGAAGGTTTTATGAAAGGTACTTTGAAGGTATTCATTCACTCAGAAATGAATTCCTGCTGTTCAATCTGCCACTCACAGAATAAGATATAATAGCAGTCAGTCATGATTGCTGTCATCTGTCAACAGTTCGTTACATACCAGTTAGGCGGAGGATACAGCATTTGTGAAAAACATTACTGTATGCACCTTGAAAAGAAAAAGCCAGCAACTTTGTGTATAAAGATGCTTGGCCTGTTTCTCTACAAAGCTGAGTGTCTGTTATTTTGAATGTTTGTATCAAGTGATGCTGCTGATACACTGAACAGGTAATAAACTGGTGGAAAGTGGTGCTTCTCCACAGAATCAATTCACCCCAGCTGAAGATTAAGGCAATTCTGGACAACCTTCCGCCCCATAAGGTGATTCTCTGCTATATGAAGTGACTAATGCCAGTACAAGGTAGATTTGAGACATGTGAAAAAGTGTCTCACTCCCATTTCTCCACTAACCAGATGTGAATGACATCTCTTCAGCATGTCTGCCAAATTATTGGTGTGTTTCTTCTGCTTTTGTCTTAGGAGTCCAGCCAAATTCTCTCTGAGTAGGTGAGGAGACAGAAGCTGCCAGCTTTATCCGGGATTTATTTGCAAAGGAAGTTGGGTTCTTTTTGTTGCTAAAATGACTTCTAGTAGTCTGTTTGTGTATGTGGACAGGGTGAACCAAAAGCAGAACAAATAGTTAAGTACCACCTGGACAATTGTACTGAGTATGAAATGTTAACCAAAAGTGTCTCCCTTCATCCTTTTTATTTTTTTTTCCCCGTTTGTTTTGCAGTGTTACAATCTACTGAGTAGGAATAAAGATGACAGGAGGAACCCCAAATAATAGTCACTTCATGCACTCATGTTCCTTATCTACAGATAATTTAGAATTATTTTGCTGCTGTTTAAGAATGGTGTATTGATTCACGTGTATGATGAGACTGATAACTGCATGGAAAAGACTCTAAAAAGCTGTATCTAATGCTTATGTGACTATTGTATCAGTATATCTCAAAGAACAAGATCACAATTGCTGTTATCATTTCACAGACAGGGAAGCTAAGGAGAAGGGAATTACTAGGTCTGACTCAAGATACCTTCTGCATTTGGTCACGAAACTTCTTTGGATCTTAAAAACAAAGTAGTAACTTGGAATGTGCCCCTTTAAGGTACAGTGATGCTACAATGCTGCAGGGCTGACTGCTGATCTCTTCTGGCCCCTTCTGCTGTATCCTCACCAGCTCTGCTCATTCAGCTTTGTACTTCTTACAATATAGCCAGGATTACATCGGAGATGGGGTGGAGTGTTTGCCGTATGTAACCCCTACCTCACCGCAGCCTTCCTGTAGGGTGGATGTAGGACTGTTCCTCTGTGTAGCTTAAGCAGGGTTTGTAATCAGGGTTTGATCCTTGTACCTTCTCTGTAGATTAAAGAACATGCAAACCACTAACAAACAGGCTAGAATGGACACCTTAGCTGAAAGTGTAATTTCTTCCTAATCTCTGAAGAGCAATTGAGTTAATAACTAGTTAACTACTTGCTAATGTGTAACTTTCTCACTTAAACAAGTAAATTGTAATTAACACATATGGCCTAAAGATATATGCAGAGGAAAAAAATTAATATTCTTCCTCCTTTCCCAAGTATGGATGGATTAAAATGCTCTGTTTTGTGGGAATTACATTTTAATGAACTCTAAATATGCACAGATCCTGTTAACGAAGGCTTTTTTATCAGCTCTTTTAATTATAAGGATCAGCTTGTAGCAGAAGAACTTGAAAAGCTTTGCATAAAAGAAAAAGAAAGGGCAGCAGGGAATCCTCACAACTATATTTGAAAAATAAAAGCCTTAGGAAAATAATCTGACTTTATTCTTGTGTTAAATTCTTGGAACCATTATGTTCTTTTGAGCCAAAACTTTACAAACATCAGCTAATCAGCATTGTGGGGTTTGAGAAATATTTAAAGAAGAAATAGATGGGGGTAGAGACAGAGGGAAGGGTGGTTCCTAAACCTGGCCTTATCTCTGGTGTTTGCTAGAAAAGGGTTAATACCCAATAATTTACTAGGGACACTTCATGTAAGCCATTTTTAGCCTTATTGAAATGGTTCTTGCACAATTTTTTAATGTACTAGTTGCAAAATCTGTTCTTTTTTATTATTTTCCCCCTCAAGTGCAAGAGTGCTTAAAGTGTCTTGCTGCTTTATTTCTAGAATCGAGGGGTGAAGTTTAGCCCTGAGAGTGCTCAGGTATTGTGATGGTAGCCGCAGTTTTCTAAATCTTGTTCTTTGTGGGTATTTTTTCGTTTTTGTTTTATTTTGCCCATGTCCTCAAAGGTGCTGACTCCCAGTTGGAATCCATTACTGTATCTATGTGTTTGAGGGTCTGTACCTTTTCTCCCAGTCACCTCTGGCTATTTACTGTTGAGGCAGAAGCTTGCAGTCACCTAGTGTGGGTCCCTTTTCTTCAGCTTCATTGCTCTGCCAGGCTGGCAAGGCATGACATTGCACTTGGGTTCCGGCTAAACACGCTCCTGCTTTGTAGATGCAATAGTTAGTTCATCTGTGGTGTAATACAGCCAGGTAACCCAGCTAGATAGTGTTACTTTGCAATTGCAACTGAATCCTGAATTAAACAGAATGAGCATTGTACTCATTACCGTCTCTGTCTCCTCTCGGCTATCCATCACTGAACTGTCACAGGCTGTAATGTCGGTTGAGGCTCTCTTTGCTAATACTCTAATGAGGCTCTACCATGCTAATACTCGGTAACTAAACATGGGACTGGTGGCACGTGCCTGTAATGCCACCTCTTGCCAGCAGGTGTCCCTTCAAGCTCACCAATATTCTGTATTTACTGACGATCTGCTGGGAGGGGGCTATTAACAGCAAGTTATTTTTCATCGCGCAGGGTAAAACCTCAGAGAGCCCACCACGTTTCACTGATATTCCATGGTACAGAAGGGCACTATGAAAAAAGGTGAGGTCTGTCACAGAGATTTTCTTGAATCAAACGCCTCATGTGAACACACCCAGATTTAAAGGGAGGTTTTTCCACCTGGAGGGAAGAGGTGATGGTGCAATTAAAGTGCATTTCTCGCAGTCTTGAACTCAGTGCATAATGATGAGCTTCCTGTCTGTAAAGGGCTAATTATGTCTTCTTCCTCCCAAGATATCCTTACTTGCTAATGACTGTGATGGACTCAGGTACCTTGAAGATACAGTTTTAAAAAGAGAGGCAGCTTTGTTTTTAAAAGTCGAAGACAAACACTCTCTCAAAATATGTTGTCTGGGCTTATTTGCTAATCTTAATGGGTATTATAAAGTTACCTTTATTTTTATAGGTGCAGCTTTCAGAGTTCTTTATGGTTTTTATATCAGGGGAAAAAAAAAAAACTAACAAAATGCTGTTGAGATGACTTGTGTTTCACAGAACTGAAACAATAGTCAGAAATCAAACTTATTTTATTAGGGGGAGGAGGAGGATTTAGTGGGGTTTAGCGAATTACTGAGAAGTTAATCCCTAACAATTACAGATGGCTGTGAACTCTGAGGTATCCATAAACAAAATGCTATCTGTGGCAAGAAGAAATATACTCTCTCCTGTGTGATGGTCTCTCCCCTCACCCCAACCTCATGCTACTATTTTGGGGTTACTTGTCAAGTAGCAGTGACAGCTATTTCCCATAATGTTGCAGTCTGTATAGGTACCTTTATGCCATTCTGTGCTTCCAGACTTGTAAATAAATGCCTCGTTGTCAAGGTGGCAGGCATTTTACGAAGGTCATTCCAATAAATAAATATTCTGGGAAATTAAACCCCTTAAGTTTGCCAGTCCTGGTTAATATTTCTACTCTGCACGTTGCTAACGTGGAGGACATCTGAAAACAGACCTTATTGTTCTGCCTTCAACAGAAGCCTATGTATAGAACCTGCCTTGTGCCAAGTGCAGTGCTGGCATCAGGTGGCAGAGGTACAGCACGGGCTTTGGAGCTGGTACTGCAGAGGTCTGTACAGACTGCCAGCCCAGGTCCATGCCAGCACCAGGTGTTTCAGGGAAAGCTTTAAGAAATTTATGCATAAATGGAATCAGATTATCCAGTGTGTGCAAATGGCTTGTTTTCATCATTTCATCAGCGGTGAGGTAGCTAAATGTGTTTAAACATCTGGTTTATGGGTCACCTCCTAATTACTCCCATTGAATCTTATGGGACAAACTGTATTTGTGCTAGTACATAATTTCCACTTATATTCTTTCCTAAAGTGAAAGTGCTTTTAAGTTAATTTATTATTCCAATAGGCAATTAGCAGCGATATTTGAGAATGGAACCGGTTGAAAAAACACCTCTCAAACAATTCCTTAAGATTTTTTGCACTGTATTCTCTTTTTGAGGCTCTCTCTCATTTCCTTTGTGTGTTTAAACTCATCTTACTAGGTTTTTGTTAATTTGACTAGCTAGGGGTGTTCTATTTCTTCTCAGATGTATATTTATGCATCCCAGGGTTTCTAGACTGCCCTCCACCACAAACAGTGAACTCTTCCATATGATGCTGTCATTATCAGACTTGTAATGAAATTTTACCCAGATGGACTTTGTTTCCTCTTCTTCAACACATAAGCTGATGGAAATTTCTTCCACTGTTAGTAGCATAATGTACAGAAAGAAATACTTAAAACATATGATAAGTTGTTACCCTTGTAGACAGCTTGTGACCGCTTCTGTCACAAGAGCAATCAGGTCATCTATTCACATTATATTAGCAGTTGGTGTTTTGATATCTAATTTGTGATTCTTGTATTTAAATCTTGACTGTTGTTGACCACAGAAAATATGAGATTATCTTTTAAACAAAGTTAAACATTAAAAAAAAAAAAAAAAGTTAATTACAAAGTTAAATATGGAAGCTCAGTGGATATTAGAAACAGACAGTGAAACTGTGTTTTCTACAGCATTCATAATGTGGCACAATTTACTCTGAGCTAACTTTTTTTTTTTTTCTTTCGTAATGTAGTTTAGCAGTTTCTGACACAATAGGAAATGTTGCCTACCCTGCAGAGGTTACAGGCTAAACAGACAAGCGGTTCAGAATAAGTCACATGGTGTCTTGCGCAAGGTCCCGTTACAGATCAGTGACAGAGGCGGAAACAGAAATTTATGTATATATGCATACATATACACACGCACAGATACACATAGATGATTTTAAAGTTGGACCCCATTCCTCAAGCATCTAAAACCTGCCCTTTCTCTTTCATCTCAGCTCTTTTAATGTTGCCCTAAAGAATTACAATGACACGTGTTGTATTTTACTGCTGCTTCTTGTCTCAACTTCTACTTCAGTTGTATATACTTTGGAATAATGTGTTCCTGATGATCATCTCATGCCAATGTACCAATTGACATGTGTACACAGTAACAGACTTTTCCCAACACAAATCAGCAAGCTCAGTTATTCTGAGAGCCATGTATTGTATGGTTTAGAAAAGTACTATAAAGGTCAGCGCTCTACAGGTTTTGGTGACATTTGTGAATCTGTTGGGATATGGAGTTAGGCAGCTCTCCGTGGAGCAACAGAGGCTAGAAGAGGAGGGAGAGTAATTTTTAGAACAGCTTTTGTGTATGTTTGAACTGATCTGTCCCAGCAAAGATAAACCGTTTGGTTTGCTTGAAAAGATTAAATAGAAATAGCACATGAGTGCAGAGGTTGCCAGCTTGACAGGGAAAGCTGAGGCATAATAGGATATGGAGTAAATTAGTTTTCCTTAATTTGAAATAACTACAGTCCCTACTATTTCATGTTAGTGCTGTCAGCACCTAGACCTTGTTTTCCAGGAACCATGCATCCTACCTTTCACTTTATGCTTATTTAAAGTAGTTTAGAAAGTTAATCCTTAATAAAAGCTGAAAGTGAATTGTACCTCTCCCAGGCTGAAGTTCACCAAATATTTTATACCAGATTTAATTGGTGTGGTTTGATATTACACTTAAATTTGATCAGAACCTATGTAACCTGTGCTGTGGGATCTCAGGTAACTGATGTAGAAGGAATTATGGCATCTGTATTACATGGCAATGAGCCCATCCTTTGAACATACCAGCGGCAATTCAGAAGGTCACTCAGAGTGAGTGGGTGGCCAGTGGTTTGGGGTAAGGGTAAGAGCTGTTATATTCTGTAGCTTACTTTGGCTTTTTTTATTATCATTATTTTTAATAAGATTCTGTTAGTTTGGACACAGTACTGCACTAGGGGATCTATAGCTTGGCAGAGGAGCTCAAGCTTTCTTGTATCTGTGCTGACACTGCTTGCATTACCTCTGATTTTACCAAAAATAAATGCAAGTATTCATTTTTTGATAGGTAATCACTCTCTGCTGCTTATTTGCTGGTTAATTTTTTTTGGTTTAACCTTTAAAATAATAGATAATAGCCTCTCGATGTGAAAGGATGACAGGGAATTAAGAAAACAAACAAAAAAACAGCAAAACAGTAATGCTTTGGCTTTTTCCCCCCCATTAGTCACCAGAAAGCAAATATCAACAGCCTGTTACAAATTTGGAAGTGGTTCAGGCATGATCTCTCTGTCAAGACATGCACAGTATGCCAAGGGCAAAGACTGAATGTAACACTTCATTGCAGATTGCTGTCGTACGATGTTCCAAAGAGATTTGTAGATATAGCTAATAAAAGAACTTCCACAAGCCTATGCTTCTGTCTTAGGTGGGGAGGAAAAGAAATGACCATTGATCACATTATTCTGTCCATTAGTTAAGGTAATGTACTGCATAAATAACCATTGTTAGTTGTTGTGTGTGGTGATGGTTGTTTGTTTGTTTTGCCTTTTCTCTGCCCTTTATTAAATACAGTCTGCTGTGAAAGTTGGAGGGGTAAGGAAGACAGGACAGTCTAAACAAATAGCAGGAAATAGGTTGTTTTCTTTGTAAGGTGGCCATTGCTGTGGGATGTGCAGAATGAATGTTGTTAAGTGCAATTTTTTTTCTTAACTAATTGTAAATGTACCTGTAGTGTACCATCTGTGGTGAGACTGTGTTCAAAGTTAATACAGACAGTAGTTCATACAGGTCCAGGATTAAATTCTGAAAGGGAAAAAGGAGTAAGAGGCAAGAAATGAAAGAAGTATAAGGGCAGTTTATTTACAGTCTGAAATTGTGTTAATGTCGATTAAAAATGCAAAACAAAACCAGCCCTGCTGAACTAGAGTACGTGAGACCACCTGATATCTATTAGTCTTCAGGATCACGTTGATCCAGCTGCCAGTAACAACAGGATTTTTCCAGTCACTGTTCATTTTGAATGGTTTTAACAGCTCCAGAAGTATTCATGAATTCAGATTTCCTCACTCCTCTGATCACGTTGTTGGCTTAAAATTCACATTTAATTAACCTCTTCACCCAAGGCATAAATCAATACTAAACCTCCAAATACTACCCATGCTGATAGTGATTTTCATTTGGAGGGAGGTTGCTTGAAATTAGAAATTAAGCTGCCTGCAGGATAGGAGCAAACTAGTTGTATGGAGTGAAGCACAACTTGTAAACTGCCTTAATAAATGTCCTTAGATGGGATGGGAAATCCATTCAGTAAGGTTCCAGGGAAGAAAGTGAGAACCAGACTAAGCTGATCACAAAGCTGCATTCAAGACGAAATTCATGTGAGGCTGGACTCGCTAAAACACAGATTGCTGTGTTTAGAAATCCTGAGGTTCCAAGAATGATATTTTAAGCAGCAACAGCAAAGAGCAAAATAAATTAGAATTCTATTAATTTGCATGTATGCAAATTTGTTATGAAAATCCTGTACAGAGTTGGTTCCTCATTTCTATTACTGCCACCTAGTAATACAATGGAGTATTTCTAGTGTAGCAGCTCCTGAAACTACAGATTTCTGTATGCTTGCATCCCAAGGGGTATGGGAGATGCTAGGTTGCAATGTAGTGTTACAGAGACTAAACAAGCTATTTACTTTCCCTTTTATTAGTGCATTTTGCAGGAACTTAATTCCTATCCAGTGAGCAGCAGAAGGGGTTCCTATCTTTTTATGCTGTAAGAAGAATTTCTGTATAGTTCTGAACTTTTTTTTTTTTTTTTTTTTTTTCTGTGG
>VXAV01011439.1:253063-275748 GCA_013399715.1 Alectura lathami
CATTACCAAATATATATATGTATATATATTTATATATGTACATGTGCTGAAAAAAGAAGCCAGTGCAGCCTTTTCCAAGGAGTCTTTCCCAAGTATTTTACTGTACAACATTCAGAATTTACATCAATAGAACAAGGCACAGAAAGTGTGGTATGAAGCCAAGGCCATGCTTTTTTTTAATGTTCTTCTCTCTTTCTTACTCCTTCAGCTTCATACTAAGAAAGCATTTCAAACCTCTGCTCTTTTTTCTGTTCTAAACACACTTAAACCATGGGGAGAAGTGGGGGAAGAATGCTCAGCAGACTGAGCAAAAGCCAACATTTCAGAACCCACTCATTGCAAAAATAGGGGAGCAGAAGAGATGATGGAGCTCCTTTTAGAGGAATATTATTTTAATATTAATGTATTTATTTAGTGTGTGTTTAGGTCAAAGTCCCTCCCCTTGTTTTTGCCAAAAGGCTGGTCAAAAATTTTGGAAGTTGGGAATGTAATGGAAATTTTTCAGTTAGTTAGCTCTAGTTATGCATAACCCTGATTTAAGTCTCAACAGACTGACTAGCACTCCATTTTACTTCATCCAAACTAGCAACAGGTGTGCATTTAAAGTTTTTGTACCCATTTACAAACTGAGATCAGAGTTGCAGTGGGAATGAATTTGATTAACAGGTGGGAGGAGGCAGCTGCACCTCCCCAGTCACAGGTTACCTGATGTCAGTTTGCTCCCAAGGATATCTCAGAAGTACACATAGTCCACATCCCCGCTGAGGCACCCGTGTACTGCTCACCGATGCACTAGGAAACTTTGTGAGATTCAGTAAGGGTATCTGCTTTTCAGATTGGAAACAATGCATGTGAAAATATTCCTCCCTCCCCCTCTAAGTGCACTAATAGGGGAAAACTGAAAGAATTGTTTGAAAAGATATCATCATTGTGTTAATATTCCAAATTTCAGTAGGGGAAACACTAGGTCTTGCATTTTTAAACTGCAAAACCATAGCTTCAGCCAGCTCTAAGGTGAGGATTTGTTTTTGAGGGAAATACGCCTGCTGTTAGGCCCATGTCTTCCCCCTCCTGCTGTATCAGAAAAAACTTGCACCAGGCTTGGTGCACAGCACCCTTAACTTCCTGTTGTGCTACACGTTTCCTTTTGGGATTAGACAATAAGATTTATATACAGAGACCAGATAACACGGGGGGCTGACATCATCTTAAATCTGCAGAAGTACATTCTCAACCAAGGTTATCACACCAGGGGCAGACAAACTAAGCAGCTGCTGACACAACCACGGCTCTACAGTAGGTGAGTGGCTAATCTCTTTAGGTTACAGTACACTACATCACAGATCAGGGACAGGTCATCTAATCTCCCTATCCCTTAACTAAATTTTCACAAGTGACTTCAGCTCTAGTTACCCTGTGACAGCAAGGCAAGGAGGCTACCCATTGAATCCAGCTCACCTGGATTCCCTTGTAAAGCACAAACCAGTTATTCAATACCACTGAACAGCTTATTTAAAAGCAGCTTTTGCAATAGCTTGAAAATTACAATACACCCCTACCCACCCAAGCCCCAGACAAGAAACACTAGTAAAGTCTGTACTATCCACCTCTAATACAAAAAATAGTGGCAAATTCCTAGACATTTATTTTATTTTTGGACAGAACAGTGAACATGGATGCTGATAGGTTTTTTCCTGTGGCAATGAGTAAAACATCAGTCCTGCTTTCTGCATTGCAGACGCTGTTACTATCAAATGATTCTGTAAGTGATTCTTTAATCTTAGAGAGGTTTGTTTATTTTTGTCCATGTTGTAAAGGAGATTTGTTACTGTTTATGTTGGTATTGGTAATGAGAGAGAAGAGCTAGGCTGTGTGTTATTAGAAAATGATTCACGGTCTTTGCCAGTGGATTGAGGGGTTTTTGTTGTTGCTGTGGTTCTTGTGTGCTGTGTGCCTACTGTTTGAGTTACTGTGTTCATCCAGGAACCCTTTAAGTTCTAGGTAATTTTAACGAGACAATCATGATCCATGCAGAGAGGACACACGTGCCATTTTACATGCTGCTGCAGGAAAACTGCCAGCCTCTCCCGAAGCAGGCATAGTGCCAAGGGAGTAATTTCACCAAGCAGGTACCACAGATGAACAGCCCCCAGAAAACACTTCTCAGCAGGCTTAGTGTGAAAAAGGATCTTGGTGAATAATGCCAGCCACCCTTACTAGTGCGTAAAACGCGTGAGAACTTTCTATGTGTAACTCAGATCAGTAAAACAAAGGCAGAAAGACAAATCTGCAGATCGTTTGCAGTTGTTAAGGGCTCGGATATAATTCCCTGTTTTCATTCAGTTACTTACCATCCAAGGTAAAGCGCAGCCCTTTGCTTGAAAGTCTGTGAGTTACAGGCTGAAACAGACTCAGTAAGTAAATAAATTTCAGATCATGATGAGAAGTGCCCCAACAGTTTGTCGCTTGTTTTAGCTTCACTGTATACATAACCTATATATTTAGTGGAAAAATAATAGCTGGAATTGATCAGTTACTGAACATCTTAAAACTCTTTCATAGCAATGAATGTCTTTCAAGGGGTTAAAAAAAAAAAAAAAAAAAAGGTAACTCCAGTATGATGATAGTACCACGCAGTCCTAGGAAGAGATCCCTGTTCTCACCACGTTACCTGAATGGCCTTCTCTCTTATGGAACAAGCTGTGCTTGTTTCCTGGCTCATGGAAGAGGAGACCAGCTCTCAGAGATAAAAATAACAACAAAAATAGTTCTCTGTACTTCAAGAGAATTGCGTTGATATCTTTCCATCTATTACGAAATGCCCAATAAAATTTTTGCAGGAGTACATTGTGGTTTTATGGGACTTGCACTAGTAAATGAAGTTGGAATTTGAATCTGCAGAGTGGAGTTCTTTCCTTTGTGGCCCACAGGATTTTAATGTAAAAGAGTAAGATTGCAAAAGCAATGCTGTAAAAACTATAAATTAGCTTTATGATACTGCAGTCTGGCAAAGCTGTGAAGTGTACCATTTTTGTGGAAAAAAATTGTAAGTCATTTTAAAAATGCAACTATTAGTCTTCAATGACTCACCGTGCAGAAATATCTGGAAGTGTTTAGGAAGATGAAAATATGTTAGAGCAGATTCTTTGGTGATGTGAAATCAGCATGGCTACTTCACCACATCAGGCTCAGGGCAGCTAGATGGAATCTTGTGCATGCAACATTGCATTTCTTTCTTTTACCTTTTCCTTTGTGAAGAGATTCTTTTAAAATTATTTTTCAAAAGTCATCATTTATAAATTAGAGGAAAAGAATCATATTTGAATTTGTGACCTCCAATCCTGCTTCACGTGCTCTTTTACATCTGGGTTTTGGGTCAAATCACATAGACACAGATTTCAAAACAATTCTTAGTAACATACATGTTAAAAATACTCTCCTAGAATTTTAAGATCGCTAATCATTTTCAGCATATCTATTTATATAGCATTTGCATATGAATTTAAATTCTCATTCTGAGAGAATACTGTATTGCAAAGTATCTGTACAGCAGACTTGGGGGGGGGAGTTGGTTTTTACTATAAAACAAACAAACAAGAAAGCCAACAACATTTAACATTGTTTCCTTGTATTGTTTTGCTGCCTGTTAATGGTAAGAAAATCCATTTGTGGCTGCCTCATTTACATGGCAGTAGAAACATTTTCCCCAAAAACATTGTAATTTCTCTCTCTAAAACTGGGACAGTGCAGGAAAAAGGGAGGAGAACTGGCACAAGCCTCTATAATTATAAGTGCTGAGTTTTATTAATATCATCTCATGATGCTAACACAGAACAACAGAAAGGGAGCATCTGAGAACAGGCATATCTTCTGTTCCAGCTATAAAAGATATAAAAGACGCAAATTTCCCAGGAGCAGGAGAGAAGGGAACAAAAAGACCTCAAAAGTCTAACTTAAGTTCTTATTGCCTGATTACTGCCTAATACAACCATTGTTATCATAGAGAACAAATAATCTCCTCTTTATGGAAAATTGTTATGATTTCACATATTCTATCACCTCAGTCTTATTTTCAAGCTACACAGTTTTTCCTCACGGTTTTATTTTCTGGATGTTCAGGCAGCTGAATCCACCCTGATGATGCATTAGGTTGAGTAATTTGCACAGTAAAGTCAGTTACTGCATTCTCAGGAGTCCTGCGCGCTCTCACAGGCATTTCTTAGGGCTTTACGCTCCAGCAAGATCTTCATCCTCTGTGATTGATACTGAATACGGGAACAGTGAGAAATGGAGAAATCGAGCAATTTAGCATGCATTCCTGTTGAGCAGCAGACAGCCCATTGGCCACTCCATCTCCAAAAATACACAACTAGAGACAATACAGAGAAAAGGGGGCGAGGGGAAATGAGATGAGGTCTGTAAGACAATGGATAATGTGGACAAGGTAATTTGGCAGCAGTTCCTCAGTACTCATTATTACATGGAACCAGGGAGACCCCGTGCATTTGATAGGCAGCAAGGGTGAAACAAAAGGAAAGCTTATAAAGGAAGAGCTGTTCAAAAAAAACCTGCAAAACAGGATTGTGGATATCGTTTACTTGTTTTCCTGGCTATCGTTCATGAAGGCCTGGTGTTTTGGTGGGTTTAGAAGGGACTAGTCAAATTGTTGACGGACAATATTCTTAAACACGGTGGTTTGGATGAAACCCTCTGAGCAACTCTTAATATTGAGCTCATTTTTCTTAGACCATTTCCCTAAACTTTCAGTCCTGGTCACTATTAGAGACACTATATAGGGCCTAATGGATGTTTTGTATGATATAGTATGGCAGTTCTTGTAAGACTCAGATGTACAGCTAGACAAACTTGAATCAGAAGTGTAAGCAGGAGTCTAGTTACTGTTTCAAATTCCTTTCCAATGAGGTAAAGGTAGGTAAGTTATTATAGCATTTCTAGTCCATTTAAACAATACAAGGTCATCAAAACAATAACAGATTAGAAGAAGTCAGAGTTCTTGATGTAGACAACAGGAAGGTCAGCAACAAAGAAGCTGCTCTGGCATACCTCAAGAAAAAAACAGGCAGCAAAACCTAAAGGGAAACAACAATACTCCGAGCAATGCAAAATTAAGATCTTACCTCAGGCCCCAAACTGAACAGCTTCCTTTCTCGCACTGTAAGAAACTGTGGCATTTGTTCCTTTTCCATGCGTTATTAACGCAGAATCTAGACTTCATAGGAGTTTGGATCTGACTTGGATTTTGGTGTACAACCCAGGTCCCTTCCATCTGAAGGCCCTTTCAGGTGTACTTTGGAGGAAATCAGTCTGGACAGCTTCTGCTTTCTCCCTCTCTGCTGCAGGCAGAGTTGGGTGTCACTGTACACAGAGGTTTTTCAAATCTACCCAAGTCTTGAATGTAAACGCTAGGCATTTCCTGAGAAAAAGGCTGTAAGGTCTGAGCAGTATATATACTGCTCAGTATATATAGAATATAGCAGCTCCTTCTGACCCCACAAACACACACGGCTCTTCGGAGCGATGCGAGCACGCTGCGGCACTCACAGGTCATTGTTGTGCTGGCTAGCTAACTGAGCTAGTCTCAAAAAGCAGCAACCAAATTAAAACTGCGTCTGAGGAGAAGCTGAGAACAAATTAACTGCCTGAGAGTGACTGTAGCAGGTTTCCCAGACAACTGCAGCTCACTCAAACTCCATTGCTTTTCTTTTCTGTGGATTCCATTCTCTTTTTTTTTTTAATCATGACATTTTGTCCAATGAAAAATAGGTTTCTGAGGAGGAGGAATTCAAGTCCCTACAAATATAATTCAAACACAGACAGAACCATGTGCTGCTGAGAAAAGTGACAGCTTGCTGCCAAATAAGCTGGTATTTTTGTCTCGGTCTTAAATATGCTTGCAGCCATTATGATTTCCCATCGCAAACAGGAACTCTGATGTCAGACTGCATGAAATACTAAAGTTAGTTAAAAAAAATGTTTGGGGAAGTCTAAGTATTTGTAAGTATAAGATTATTCCAGCCTACTGAGCTGCGAAAGCAACGAAATTTGCAATTTCAGATCAACAACAAAGTCTCGCATCAAGAGCTGTTGATTGTACTTCTCAGAACTGGGATCCTGGATGAAGAAATAGTTCCAGATTATCAATTTGTGCACTAAGTGCCCCCCTGTGGCTCCTCATGCTGGTCTCAGCCAAATATGAGGGGTTTTTGTTGTTTGTTTTTAAATACAGAATTCTTGTTTTCAACTTCTTGCATTTCCATAAAGCTCCTTAGGTCTTGTTCATTGTCATGCTTTATACTGATTGTGTTCCTGATAGCCTTGGGTCAGAGCTAACGAGTACCTCAGCTGATTTTCAAGAATATACGAGTGAAAATACTGATTAAATTGGGTTTGGTACTAGTTCTGCTAAGATGCTGACTCACAGGGACAGCTTTTTTTTTTTTTTGGTTCAGTTGAAGTAATAAATCATTTCTGTATGAGATGGATAGAAAATGAGGAGAATTCACCAGCTGAATTCTGGATTTGGTGGTAAATGCAATGTTTTTAACTAAACCAAACAAACACAGCCAGCTTTACATGTTGCAAAATATGCAAGCTGTACAATGAAATCAAGCCAAGTTTTGGCAGTAGTATGTGGGGGTTGTTTTTTCAATCTGAAACTAAATCAACATTAAGCTTTACTGATTGAATTCACCTTCAGTTTTTAGTTTAGACCTCCCAAAAGTGTGAAATAGGGCTGGCTATTTCCTGCACTTCATTTGATTATTTAAATCCACCCCCAAAGAAACAGTTTTTGACTAAGTGGAAAATCTGCAAACTGAGAACTTTAGAAAATTTCTCACAGACATTCACAAACACTCATTCCACAGGGGACAGCTTTGTTCTGTTCTTTTCTTAACAGAATAGGAGGAAAACTGCAGCAAAGGTACATTAATTGATTAACTGAATTTTTAAAATGAATTGCTTGGATGACACGTGGTACCTATTAAGTAGTTGTAAGATCTCTTAATTGCTCAAATATCTGAGCAGGATAAGGCCAGATCTTCAGTAGTCCTTTAGTTAAATTGCAGCAAATACAAAATGTCAACATGGTTCTGGCAAATGACATTTTAAATCCACTCTTTAGGTGTGTTAAGTTGGAAATGCTGGACAAAGGGGACTCAAGGCCCCCAGAAGACAAACCCTTAAATTAGAAGTAACCTCTAGTGGCTGTATGTTCAGTGTCGCATTTGCTCTTATCACTAGGCATTATACTCCTGCTAGCATTATATTCCTCTTTAGCATTACTGTTTTCTAAACACAGCATGTCATAATATTTACCGTGCGTGGCTCTGTACCTCACTCCTTCCTGCCCCTGGGAATGATGGATGTTTAGTCTTGTTTTTGAATTTGAAACATGAATTCTAAATGAGAGAGTACTGTAGCACAGGGAGAGCTTGTTTTCCTTATTACCGAGATGATTTTTCATAGGGCTTCTTCTGCTCCTCCAACTGAAAATGGCACCGCGGAAATGAGCGTCTGCCTCCTTTCGCAGTGTGCAGAAACCCTTACTTCCTCCCTGCCAAAGAGATTCTCCAGTGTAATAGTCAGCTGGCCATCGGTTCTTGAATGGAAAAAAGGGACTAAAGTCCATTTTGTCTGCTGTAGTTGAAGTCGGGCTCCTCAATCTCAGTTTCTGTTATGTCTGAGATTTTGGAGTGTGTCCTTCCTATTTCTTCCAGGGCACAGGCTAGGGAGTCAAGGTCTCCATCATGTTGGTGTCGGGCTTCCCAGAGGTCCAGAATGACAGCAGATGGACTGCTCTGTGTAGCAAAATAGGAGAGATTCCTGAAAGGGGGGAAGGAGGGGGGGAAACAATGAGATAGAAGGGTTAGGAACAGAAGCCCTCAGCAAGATCTAACCAGATGAGTAGAGGGAATCCTCCAAAGGACACATGCTGGTGCACTTGATTCAAGTGCTGCTTGCTCAATTTAGCAGAGGTAGAATATACAAATCCCATTTTGCTCTGAGGTACATAAATGCTGGCCAGCACTTACCATCCTATATGATCTAGAAAACAATTCAGCTCTGGAGAGCATCATCAGTAAATGTAGCAAGAATTGTCTGGGAGAGAGATTGTGTAATTTAAGTTGGTGATTTTATGAAGATATAAGGTATCTTTTCATTTATAAATTTAGATTTTATTTTGATGCAATTTTTAGATCTTTGTAGGAGTGATATTAGCAAATGATTTGGTAAAACAAAATGCTTATCAAACACATTGCTCTATTGACTGGCTTGCATAAATGCTTTTCATAGCATTTGTATTACATATAGGTAGATGTTTATAAATACGGAGAAAAACAAACTTGTAGCATAGAAAAATTTGGAATTGAATGCTAGTATTTGCTTTTTAAACAACCTGCAAGCTAATCCAGTAACTGCTACTCATTTGTAAAGAACAGGTAGATGCCACTTTTGTCTCAAGTTTCTCGATTACCTTCCCACAGTGCATTTGTCTTGGTAGTAGAAAGTTAACCCAGTGAACAGGGTGTGTGTGCAGTACAACTCCAGCTTTGTAGAAGTCTCTTGTAACAAAGCTACCAATAGCTTCAGTACACTGCAAGAACAGATTTCTGTCTGAAATGTGGAACTAAACCAGGCTGATACTCCTTACCTTGACATCAGCAGAACTACAACTATGGCAGTGGTCTGTTTTTTAAAAAATTACTATTATTATTTTAAATAGATGGGGGAAATATTATTACACTAATATATTACAGATACATGGAAATCTGTGAAGGCGTGTTTTTTGCTCTACCATCTAGCTTTAACACTATACTTTGGCTTTTTTAAACTGCTCAAGAACATTCTTTTTCTACGTATTAATTTGGTTTTTAAAAAATGCATGCTGCACAGACCAGATGTTTCTAATATAGAATCAAAACAAAGGACTATCACAAACTTGGTCTTAAATGAGCCATTGTAATCTCTGTAGTACACTGCCCTTCAGTTTCCTGAGAATGCAAAAAATTCCTCTGGATTAAAGAGCATGAGAGCAGGCAGTAAACGGTGGTAACTAAAGTAGAATTTTCTGACTCACTGCTGCCAGACTGTAAATTACTCCTCTTTGGCTCAGATGTGGTTTATTAAGATTCCTGTGAAAAGAAACTAGTCAACAGAAAATCGTTTTGCTTCATCTAAGTATTCTTCTACACTCTTCAAAACATATTTTAGACTGGATATAAGGAAAAAGATCTTTATGATAAGGGTGGTGAAGCACTGGCACAGGCTGCCCAGAGAGGTGGTGGCTGCCCCGTCCCTGGAGACCTTCAGGGTCAGGCTGGACAGGGCTCTGAGCACCCTGACCCACCTGTGGGTGTCCCTGTGCACTGTGGGGGGGGTTGGACTGGATGGCCTTTAAAGGTCCCCTCCAACTCAAATGGTTCTATGATTCTAAGCTGTGACAATCAGAAAATACTTGAGTCAACTGCCTTCACCAATTTAATTTAGCCAAGTGGAAAATGCAAAATAAGCAGTAAATTAGTTTTTATAGTGCCTTTCAGTTTTAATAACCATAATATTATTACTCCTAACAGTAGAGCATGACATTCTCTGAAATATGCCTTTTCCTTAGAAAAAAAAATCTACAAAATGTTTAATTCAGTTCAGAATAGAACTTGGGGGAGGGAGAGCAGCCAAACAACAGCCTATGTGATTTCTTGAGACAACACACAACTTCACAAGTCCTTCAAACCACTGCTTTCATAGTACACAATAGTGCCAAAATCCTTTCAGTCTTGTACTTACCTAGGCCCCACTCCTGTGGGTGTACAGACTGAGCTTAGAAGCTAACATCAGGTGGGATGGGACATGGGTTTATTCAGAGGGGAAAGCAGTTCCTATTTTCAGTAGCTAGTTACATATAAAAGAATGTATGAACTATGAGAGTAAGAAAGGTGGTTACTATTTACACATCTTCAGTACCAGCAAACAAACAAAATCCATAGCATAATAGCAGCAAATTATTCTTACTGCGTATCTAAATGTTCACCTTTCAAAATTGCCTTCCATTACCTGCTGATGCTGTTTTTTTGTGCTAACATCTGCCAGTCTTTGCCTTTGGCATTGGGCGTGTCAAATGTTGCGCAGATTCTTTGTCTGATAGAGTACGGGATTTTGAATGCTTTTGCACCCATCTGTGCAGGGAAGTTGCTGTCATCATGTGCAAAGAAAGCAATAGTTTCTCTTTCACTCTGTACAGAATATAAAAGCAAAGTAGTTAGTACAGCATCAGGTCTTGTGCCTGCCTGGAGGTCTGTAGGCAGCCCTAGCACGGTAACAGAGTAACGCCAAGAGTCCTGCTTTTTTAAAGCACCTCAATTCGGTAATTATATCAGTTTCTCCACAGCAAAAATCTCTATGGAATCCAGGTTCTTCTTTAGCTCGGACCCATTCTTTTGCTATGAAATTATACCAGCCTTGTGTAATGGAGTCACATTTCCATGCGTTATTTGTTTCAGTGCAATGCAGCATAAATATTAAATAACCATGATGCTATAGTGTCTTCATATAACATTTATGGCACATTCCAAAAGTCATCCATGCAAAGCAGTAGCAGTGCTGTGGATGTATCTCATTGTCTGCCTGTTCAAATATGCAGCACAATAGTAGGTGCACACCCTGCACTCGAGAGATAAGCACCTGCTACCTGGCTAGTTTGGGGAATTTTAAAACAATGAACAATTCAAGTATTCAGTTGTTGATTATATATTTATTTTACAGTCTCACTGCTGTAGGAGACATTACCAGCTTGCTTGCCTTAGCACAGCACTGCTGTCCTTCATGTGTGAGCAACGCTGCAGTCCTTGAAGGGCATTCTGCGTATACAAAAATGCTCTAGTGGCCTAACAGCATACAGGCAATCCTCTTTTTTTTTTTTTTTTCTCTAAAACTCTCATTATTCTAAAACTTTTTGCAAGAAAACTATCACCATCAACTCACATATATTAGAATTCTAGAGTATCTGTAAATACATCTGATTTCTGCTGGAAATGGAACCTAATGCTTTGTGTGCTTGTTACAATTTTAAACAGGACATGAGAAACTACACTGAGGTAGTAAGGGCAAAAAGAGGGCGCAGTTGTCTCGTACTACACAACTTGACAAAACAAAAAGGAAAATGAGAGAACACTTTACCTCTAGAATGGATGTCTGGATCTGTAGGATTTGCTCATGACCCTTGACTTGCCGGACGCAGATCTTGCAGGACAGCTGTGTGGTTGCAGGAGTGTAGCGCTCCAGTGAGAAGGCACAGTGCAGTGGCTTCTGGTTACTGCACCACACACGAGAGAACGGGACTTCCTGTGAGAGAAACATCCCACAAGAATGGGGAAGCAGGAGTGAGAAACAGAGCAGGAGTGACAGTCGCAGAATGGGGGAAAAAATCTGTAATCTGGTCTGCAATTGCTTTTTTGTTAATATCTCTACAAACTCAGAGTAGCGCAAAACTAATGAATGACAATTGGTTGATAACACTAGGATGGTAAAATTACTGGAAGTCTGCGTTTCGTTCTCCCTTTATAATTAAGTTCCTAGCAGACAGATGGAATGTAAATCATCTCAGAGCTACAGACATACACTGGATCTTCCCAGAGGTACAAGATGCCAGCAAAACAGCTGCTTTTAACCCTTGAAGGTGCCTGTCTAGCTTCTGAACATGATTGCTACAGCCTCTTCCTGCTCTAACACCCCAGCAGGTTTTAAGGGTTCCCCCTACTTACTCGTCAACATGGTGGGGAGGATGCCAAGCACTCAGCATCTGCTCCTGTAGGATGGCCAGGACAAACAAATGCACTTTGCATTTAGAGAAGTTTTCTCTGCCACCTGCTATTAACTCTTTGATGCTGCACTTTTACAGGATAATTTATGCCTGTTCAAACCTTGAAACAGATACTGCTAATCTGAGAAATCATTAACATAAACCTTTCCCCATCATAGTATCTGACAATGGTTTCTTTGAATAAGCTCTTCTCAGTTGTTCTAGAGAACCAAAACTCTTCAAGCCAGCTTGTTCCTAAAGTGTTGGTATGTAGGAGAGAAATGAGTAAACACTGGAAGAAACTCCGCATAAAGAAACAAGTTCTTTTACATACAGACAGACTAGAACCAACGCAGAGCTGTCAGCAGACTTGGGACATCTCACAAAACATTTCACTGAGAGGGAAATACAATGCCAGTGCAAGTTGTTCAGCAGCTTCTGTTAAGAAACAATTACCATCTTTCTCAGCTGTCCAAGTCATTCAAACCATACTCAATTATGAAATGCAATCATTTCTTTGGTTTCAGTATCAGACCATTCTGTCAGCAGAGGTTTTGCACATGCTTCTTTTAAACTTTGAGTGACTGCTGAGAGAATGGGTGATGTGCCAGCTGTGATCCAACTCTTCAGCAGGTCTGTGCCTTCCTGAAAGCAAACACAGCACCTAAGTATTCTTCCATGGATTGTGAATCCCTCATGTGACTTTAGTTTTTGTTTTCATCTTGCAGCAATGAATTTAATAGCTACTTTAGACCATGCCACTTGCTTTGCATTCAGCAAAGTGAAGTCTTTGCAATGTGTAAAGATCAATACAGAGAAATTTGCTCTGGCTTTCGTGACTTCTTTTAACAGCATGCTGTAGTTTAATTTTGACTAGAAACTCTAGACTATTACTTGCCAACAGAGAACAAAAATACCTAAGTAAAATAAACAATGCATTTATTCATAGGAGTTGTGCACAGCGTTAGGAAAAGCACTGAACCAAACAAGTTCTGAGGCTTCTGACTCACCCTCAGAACTTTCCTAGCATCAGGGACTCATGACCAGCACAGGAGATAATGCCCCAAGGAACCAATACCTCTCCAGAAATAACCCCCCCAGTTCTTAACTACAAAGGAATATGTACACTGGGGCAGCAAAAAAAAAAAACTCTTGCTTGGGTTAGCAGCAAAGTTGTTTGCAGATAGCACAGCAAGTATTGTTTTCTGCATGCTGTTTTCCTGGTTTGTCATACAGTGTTGTTCATGTTCTTCCGCTTTGTCCCTCGGTATGTAGCTGTAACACCTTTCTGCAATAGTCTTAAACAAGAACACTGCAACTTCAGTGATTTCTACTGTGTATGTGACAAGGCAGTGAAAGTGTTCACCTCCTAGCAGTTGCGTATTCTATTGCTACAGCTACTTAAAGAAGCTGCTTTGCTGCAAAAAAAAGTTTAAAATTCGTTTTAAAAAACCTTTTTTTGGCCAAAATACAGTACGATGGACAACTCTTTCTGCATGCTTCTGGAAAAAGGGAGATTGCCCAGTCTGATTAAGTTCTGCATTTTAAAGTAACAGCTCCCTCTGCGTGCCAGCACATTGCTAGTAATTTCCAGTAACCCATACATTTAGAAATTCATCTTTTTGTTTTGATTTATACTTTCCCGTCTTCAACAGCCTCTCTAATTAATGTCTTACAGGAAAAAATAATTTGCTCTTCATCAGTTCTAAGAATATGCATGCCATAATTTGAACTCATGACATTTAAATACTGACATATATCCTCTCATTTTCAGCCATATATTCATAATTATATTGAAATCGGAATGACAAAGATATTGAAAAAAACTCAGCAGATGAATTGTAACGAGGATATAGGCCTTCCATTGGCAGTAACTGAAATAAGGAAAAGGACAAGCTGGCTTTCTCCAAGATTTTAAAAAAAAAAAAAAAAAAGTATTCTGTTGCATGTGAAATGTTTCATTTTGTATTTGTCAGAACCATAATGCAATGCATTTCTTTTTTTTTTAGCATCTTAAGTGTTTAAAACACACCTTTCAAAGCTAAAAGGGACAGCTGTCTCATTTGTGTTCTGTCTATACCAGTGAAAATACTTGCTGCTTCTGAAATGAAATGTAAACAAATAAAATTGGCAAGTACCTGACATGCAGTAAATGGTTTGATTCTCCAGAGGAAAGGAGGGATATCAAGGACAGATATCTGGAGACTGAAAGTATTCCCCTTGAAATGCAAAAGTTTTGGTTCCTCCAGTAATTGTCCTCCTTGGAATCTTTCATCTAAAACCACTTCCTGCAATGGAAGAGGAGAATTTTATTATTATTATTATTTTAAATATTATAAAGAAATACCCACTCTAATGAAAATTGATCTCCATTAAAGGTACCTAGTTCATCTACAGCACGGAGTCAGCAGTGGAGTACCTCTCTCACAGGCCAAGAGATGGGCACTCGCGTTCAGATTTCACCACTGGAGTTAAAAGGATGCTATAGGCTTTGTCAGCTCTGTTTCCCTGCACATAACGATGGTACTTAGACAAAATTTCTTGGGCTTCCTCGGTATCAATACCTACATACCTTCACTAGGCATGCAGTAATTGAAAAGGAAATCTTAAGGGTATTGCAGCTCACTAATGTCTGTCGTCGTATTTGGGGGTTTCAAATTGAACCTAGCCAGCTGTCTTTTTTACTGAAAGTCACTCTTATTTGATTGTTAATACCTCATTGTATCCCACAGGATCAGTATTGAAAAGAAAAAATCCACCAGACGTTCATTACCCAGAGGTGCGTCTGACACCAGTAAGAAGAGCGAAGCAAAGCTGTCAGCCCATTTCCAGGTAACGCTATTTCCCTCCCAAGACGACAGTGGAAGCTGTGGTTAAATTGACATCATTGTAATTTAGTCCCTCACCTGCCCTAGAATAACACAACTGTGCCTGGTACTTCATTAAGCATTTGAAGAACTCCTACAGGCTGCGTCTAGCATTTCTTAGACATACAAACTTAGTGAGATGCTTAGTTACTGGACTGCAAGGAAGATAGACAAGAGTAGGACATGGTCGGTGAACAGTCCGCTGAGTCAGCGATCAGGTTATCAGAGCAGTTCTGGGGAGAAGGTGCTATCAACTCTTCAGAGAGCCCTGAAACAAATACACTAAGAGTACACAGTAGACAATGCTTTGGTTTCATTTTTCCTCTGTCAGGGATTTTCAGTAGGGCAGGAATTTGCATACAGCCCTCTAGGTCTGTTCCAGCCTAAATTTTTGTAAGATTCTGTTAATTTAAAACATAGTAGTAAAAAATTGTCCTTGGCTGTATTAGGCAATGCTGCTTCTTGTACAGTTACAGTACAAACACTAGCACTGTTCTGTACAAGTACGGCAAAAACCTTTGTATCTTATACTGGACTGCACTTAGAAATGCCTGCTTAGCCCAATCCTGGTATTGTAACCAAAAATATATTTTCTACAGTCACCACTCAGTGTAAATACTTACACTACCATGAAGTTGATGCAGCATGCTTATAAAGAAAGTAGAATTTAATAAATATACAGGTGTTCCATTATATACAAATATGCTGTTAAAATTTCTATGAATGCAGAAAACTGGTAATTACTCTTAAATTCTCTACAAAAAAAAAAACAGCTTTGAAATCTTATTTTAATATATATTAAGAAAAAATAAGCCAGCATCCTTCATTGTTTTGCTGAATGTCACAGTAATTTGAGAAATTTTAGAACGTTGTAAAAGTATTCATTAAACATTATCTATAAAATTATAAAAATAGCATTATAAGTACAATTTTTATAAAATGTTATAAAACTGCTGCGCAATACTAACTGAATACAGACGGGACTTATTCATAACCAATGCCGAGTCTAAAGGCTCACACACGGAAGGTTTACGCTAACCAAATGTAAGAGTCAGAGCTCCTTTACATGTTCAACAAATACCTGAAGGAGGAATTTGGGCCTCTGAATTTCAGGCACACGCATCCAGGAAGATACTCTCAGCTCAGGAATTGTGTAAGTATTATAAAGGGTACAATTACAAAGCTGTTGTAAATCTTTAACAATCCTCTCAGTGGCTTTGCTTTTATTAGAAGCACACAGATACTAGCACGTGCTCCATTAAGATTCATGTTTTTATTCTGTACTGTAGGAAGAGGAAGCAAAAATTCTGTCACACCTGTCTTTGTTTCAGCTCTCAAAAGAAAACCATTTTTTTGAAGCCTCTTGGTTTACCATGGTGCAAATCCAGTGAATTTCATTGTTTTGTCTTGGAATGCCAGGTAGAAAAGTCATACTAATTTCAATTGCCACTTGGGAATGGTTTTGTTTTTGTTCTTTTTAAAGGAGAAATGCACAACTATAATTTAATTCATGTAGAAAAAGATGGCAATACAACCTCTTTCTTCCTGCTCAGATTGTAAAAAGCAGAAGAAACCCTGAAGTGACTAATGACAATGCAAGTGTAACGAGTCTGAGAAATACCGTACATTGAGTGACGCTGACTTACGTCGGCTGTTAGAACTGGAGAGGCACTCAGCTGCAGGTGCAAGCAAGCTTTGCCTCTGCCCTCGCAGCCAAGGCACTGAGCCCAACCTGACGCTCCTGAGCTGTGGTTTATGCTGTGTTAACTGTAGCTATGTGGTTCCTGGTTAGTCTAGAATGTAGGCAGATGCAAACTCACTCTGCCTACAATAAATAAGTAGACAGCTTAGCAGTCCTAAAGCTCTTCCAGTGCAAATAGACAACTGGAACAACACTGCAGAGAAATTAAGGGATCCGTGCTTAGTCATGTGGCAGTGGCATAAAAAAATTACAGTGTCCTCATTCTTACTCGTTTTGAACTCTGAACTGTTGTAGCTCAGGGACTAGCCCTAGGAATAAGGAGTGTTAGCATTCTATGGAAAAGTAATTAAAAACAAAATATCAAAGTGAAACAATTTACCTGAAATGCACAAGGTGTGTTATCCATACAATACACTCTCAAATTGTAATCCAGAGAATTGCAAGACAGGCAACCAAAAACCGCTACTTTCAGCTGTCGAACGGCACAGTCAGAGATGGGCTCTCCAATAAGTGCATAAGTTCCAAAGCTGTTTAAGAGAATGTGACAGGCATAAGGATCCAACAGGCAGTAGCAAGAAGTAGTTTCCTCTTCCACAGACATCACTTCCTGCAAAATGAAATTTGAGTTAAAAAATAAAATAAAATTAAAAAATCAGTAGGCCTTGACATTAGAAGTCATGACATCATTTGTTTATTTTGATTCAATTGGAATGCAAAGTTCTGCTGAGAGCCAGCCTGCACATTCTTAACTGATGCCGACCTCAGGGACATAGGCTAGACCATACAGTTGACCCTTTTCTGCACATTTTAGTATAGCACTTGAACAGAGTTCAGCTATTTCTGAACAAAATGCACCTCTATTTTATTTTTGAAAAGAAAAAAAATGCTTTACAACATCTGATTATTCTGTCCCTTTCATCATCTTTGACCAGCTCCTGCCTGATTAAGAGTCATCACATTCCCACTGTCAGTACAACCTTTTACGTGGGAGCAGAAGTGTAAACGTACCTCCCATTTTCCTTGCTGTGTTCTTTTCTTCAAGTGAATATTCCAGTGCTCGGAATTTACTTCTGCACAGTGCGGTATAGTCAATGCAAATGGAGTGCTGACAGACATGTCTGAGGGGCCACATGTAACCTCTGGTCCTAGAAGGACATCTGTGCCTTCTGGCTGTAGGCTGGGTGAGGGGAACATGAGAACATCTTTGAATCTTTCTATAACGAGTGAAAATGTACTCACATTAACTGCAATATAGAAATTTTTAAATATTTTAGTTAAAATCTAAGTAAGCTTCATCTGTTACAGAAAAGGTAAGCAAGCCAACTGCAGCACTAACTGTCCTATAGATTTGGTAGCAGGAGATGAAACAAAACTATTAGGCCACATCTACATCCATCACTGGCTGGTCGGTTTAGGATTCTGGTCTTTAAAATACATTTCAATTTGTTTAAACCAAACAAAACACTAAAATTACTCTGTGCAAGTAAGCCTTGTTTTATGCACCAGCTGGTAGCATTACCATCTAATTTTGCCTGCAAAGAACGTCAACAATATTTTCACAGTAGCAAAGATAAAACAAATTATGGTTTAAAAGCACGGTCTCATGAATTTCTCCAGACTGAATGTGATCTCAGTATTTGAAAACAAACCACATTATATTCTGCCAAACGAACAAGACAGGTAACTCATTGCAGACATCAGGGAATAGAACATTTTGGCCTTAATTTAGAAATTAAAGTATCTGCTTGTGATCTCCATTAGTTAATGGAGATCCCAACAAGTACAGTTGAAGTTTATGGTTTCGTCTGATCTGACAGTATTCATCTATGTTTGGTGCTTGCTAAGTTATAAAAACAGAGCATCCAACATGAATCTTCCTTCCTTCTCTTTCATTCAAACCTAAATTTAATGCTGTCCCACATAATGTATTTTCCCCACCTCTCAAAACAAATACCTGTGCATAACCAGTGAAGAAGTGCATCAGTCTCACTGCTTTGCCATGAAAGCTAGCAACTGAAACACCTTGCCCTGGATGTTTGCACTGTAGTCCTTCATCTGCGTTATACGATACTCGCTTGTGGCTTCAAAATGACTGGATATAATTAACCCAAAATTGAAGACAACTGTGTTTTCCAGATAAAAATAAGGGAAAGAACCTTAACCAAGATGTAAATATGATGATGTATCAGTGAAACTAAGACACAAATAAAGGGAAAAAATCCCTGCTTAAAAATGAGGATACACTTTCACGGCCCTGTCGCAAGCTAACAGTGACCCTGCCCTTTGTCATCGCAGCACAGCAACAGTCGCTCCGGTACTGCCTGTGCTGAGTGCAAGGCCACGTGGCCACATCCCTAAGGCTGAGCTGAACAATACAGCCGAGGGAATATAGCTCTTCTCTAGGCACACATAGGTGTGAATCCTGCTCTTAAATCAACTGGATCCCAATCCTGCAGATAACTGCAAAGCTACCTCACAGCAGGATTCTCAGCTTAACTGTGAAGGTGCTCTGAAAATGCAGTAAAAAGATCATCCTTGTTCAAGACTTACAGTTCCATCAACTGCAGTGACATCCCTCGTTAAAGACTACATGTACAAGTGTCTGTGAGATGAAGACTAGAGTTAAAAAAAAATAATAATAATAAAAGACAGCATTAACAGGAGACCAGGTCTGCTTTTTCTATTTTTCAGGTATCATAACTGCTCTCTAACCTCAGTGCTTTTAAGTGTTTGCAGGTTTCTTAGGGGAAAAAAATAAATAAAAGCACAAGCAGACTCAACTCTAGCTGCCATTTTTCCCTTTGAGCAGCAAGCGCACATAAGAGCAGAAGAGAGGGAACAGTGAGAAGCACACAGCGCGCAGTGCTCGCAGACCTTGCTGCAGCAAAGCCCCTCAGCAACAGCAGCGGTCTTATCGCTGTTAGCAACACAGGGGAGGGTGCTCTGTTGAGCTGATGTCAGAATACCTATTCCAAGCACAGTTCAAGTAAAACTACTTGCTTATGAATGGCAAACAGTTTTTCACAACCTCTTCATTGCTAGGAAAAACACCGATTTTGCACAAAATAACATCACTTAACACCAACCACTGCCACCCTTTGTAAATGGTATTGGATTTCTGTAAAAATAAAACCTTCCAGCAAAACCTTTCCCAAATCACCTCTCTTTCCAGATAATTGAAGAAGCCATCCAGACCTGCTTACAAATCCAAAGGAAAAAGTCTCAGAATGATTAGAAACCCTCAAGCCAACTTTTATACATATTTATTTTTCTCTAAGTTATTCAGTTCTTATGATTTCTCTCTGCTGTACCTCGGCAAGTGCTGGTGCATTCCATTTCCTTATCTCTGCTTAGATGCAGCTACAGGAAGGGGTAACAAAAGCATATTTCCAGAGAGCAAGACAACTCCTAGTTATTTAACCTTGCTGGTGCATCTCTGTCCTATCTCTCCCTCAACAGACAGGTCCTCTGCCACACGGCTGCTGGTGACAAATGCAAAAAATGGGAGGAGGGGTGAGGCAAGAGGGGAGGAATTTTGCTGAAGTTACTGCCAGCACTCAGTTTGACAATTCGCCTTCAATGATGGCAGCAAAATACAGGTTAGCTTGTTTTCAGCATACTGCTACCATGTTTACCCCTAGGAGATGTCACCAATAGCAAAACTAAAATGCTGGATTCACAATTCCCATTAAAAATAGATCCGATTTTTTAAGCCTCAAGAATGCAATTAAACACTGGAGATACAAACAGTCCCGCTCATCTCTGTTCCTATTGCTATACCTTTTACTGTAATCTCATACCAAACTACCTCAACAGCTAAATGAGGATTTGAATAGAAGTGACAGCTAACTCACTTCCTAAGTCTAAATCGGAACAGTATGATCCTTGTTCTCTCAAACATTTCACGATGACCTCAAATCCTTACAAGAACCACTGGTCCTACATCTTCAGCTTGTGAAGTAAAGAACAGCTGTCCTCTTTTCCTAATCCACTATTTCACTCTTTCTCCATCTCCGAGCTTTGTGCCTGTCCAGATGAACAATCCTCTGCCTTGCAGGGGTATCTGCACTGTATGCCTGGGGGCTGGTACCCCTTCCTACCACCTTCCATCACAAGTACAGTTCAGGTACCACAGCCAGACTGAGGACTTCTCCTCCCACCATCAGAACACACAAGCCCATGGGCAATAAGGGAGCCCAGGCTCCTTTCACATCAGTGCAATGTGCACTGCTAGAAAAGTCTGTTTTACCCAGTTCAGATGGTGAAAGATGCAGCAAGATTGCCCCAACTATGTGAAGAGAAATACAGTATTTTTATGCAAATAAATGAATGTCTGCCTTTGTCTTACTTTATAGAAATTCACTTAAAATTCTGACAATTTTCAGTTTGGTTTGCTACCTCTTTCTGCCCACAAAAATGGAAAACAGTAGGCAAAATCTGCTGCTTGTATTTAATTAACCTATTTTAATTCACTTCTGCAGAACCCTTGCAGATAAAACAGCTGTGGTAGTGGTTTTTTTTGTTTTGTTTTCTCTTCTTCTTTCCTTCCTTTTACATATCTTATTCTTTCACTGAAAATGATCAAAAAACCTATAGCTGCAGATGGGGATGGAATATGAACGTTTTCACAAAGGAGTTCAGATCAGAGGGAAGAAAAACTAAAACAGATTTCAGATTAAGTTTTGGAAAATATTTCCAGGCTTTAAAATTCATATGCAGCGCTGTATCTTTCAGTTTGATCTTTTCAGTTTCATTTCTTAAAATTTGCCTCATGAAAAAAAAAGCAACACTACAAGACTAAAGCAAATTTACATCTAAGAACGAAGAATATATTCCACCCATCTTGACAGTTTAACAACATGGCTAGCACTTCATAAGCTTACTATCAAAAGCTTAAATAATCTTTCTCTGACTGTGTGTAGTCATAAAAGTGAATGGGAAGGTTCATTCTAAAGCAATCAACTTTGGGCTTGACTCCTTTGGCGTCTCTCATGGTTTTCCACACATATTCCGTACCATGACATATCATGCCATCATGTAACAAGCTGGCACAGGTGGGAGGGCTGCTAAGGGGAAACCACAGAATGAAGGCAAACGAAGTGATTACAGCTGAATTGACAAAAGCATCCACATGTGCTGCTGGGAACAGAATTTTAAGCCATGCATCTACAGAGCATCTAGTTTTAAAGGTATCTAGAAATCAGCTAGGCTTCTTTTGTATGACAGACACTTGCCACACACATGAAGCACCAACAGAAAAAAAAACCTTTCTTTTCCTATTTTCTTTTTTTCCTTCTTGTCTTTGAAGTACATATGACAGAGCTGAAATCCAGAGCACCTCGGAGAACTAACTTGTCTATTTACAGAAGAAGAGCAAAAATCACCTCCTGTCACCAGACACAATGTAGAAAAAAAATGCCTAAGGATCAAATTGCAGTTTAATTTCTACTGTTTATCAGCTGTTGCTGGCAAATCCAGCTGGGGAACGGATGCTAGCCGTGATTTATAAACCAAAGTAATTTAAGAAATGGTCTAGAGCATTCAGTGATGTGTATGATCTAGCCTACTAAACATCTGTCCTGAAGTAACAACAATTCAGTACCTGCACACAGGAGGGTCACTCAAACTGATGACCTGGATAGTGGAATTTTACTTGTTCCCTGAAAATTATGAGCTTCTGTGGACCTAAAAGTTCTATAATGAGTAATGAAAGCACCCGTGCTGTCAGCAGGACATTTCTCAAAAATGATGAAAAAAACCAGCGATTCAGAATTCAACTCTTAGCATCTGTCAGATGCCTTGAGGTATTCCATCCTCCAACAGCATTTCAACAATTGTGTGCTGTTTCACAGAAGTACCACACAAAGACAATTTTGCTGTCATTTACAGACACAGTGTATGTCACAGCAGTGCGGTCACACCAGCAACAGTGGAGACAGATATTCCATTCCTTTGGACAGTGTTGACAAGAAATCCATGAAATAAGCCACTTCCACAAATTTTGCATGCCATTACTATGTGTTGGGTTTTGTTTTTTTGTTTTTTTTGTTTGTTTGTTTTTTCAAACGTACTTCTTACCTGGACTCCCTCGGACTGATAGCAAGATAGATTTCCCATGAACCCTCTTCAGGGATTGCTCCATGTGGGATCAGCAGACTGACTCCTACAACAGAGCAAAGGCAGAACTCATCATTTGGAAAGACACTGAATGTAAAACTGAGTTAAAGGAAACCGTGAATGAAGATCACAAGAGTTCAAAAGATAACATGATAGCCAGAAGTGAGGGCATCCACCCATT
>VXAV01011440.1:0-11782 GCA_013399715.1 Alectura lathami
CTTCCAACCCAAGCCATTCTATGATTCTACAATTCTATGAATTTAATTTTAAAAATTACTTTCTGCAAGCATTTTTTTTTTTTTTTTATATTACTGCTTGAAAGGAAATTATGTGTGTAAAGGATATTGACCTGTTGAAGACAGAAAAAATTTAAAATAGTGCCCCAGAATCTAAATATAAACAGGGCTTGTTTGTCTCAAGAATATGAAGTTGGAAGTTTGCCACAACACAGAATTAGGTCTTACTCCTATGCTTTAGTAATATAGTTTTGAGTAACTCAAATGCTTTAGTAGACCTGACAAGAACCAAAGAAAAGCTAGAGAAGTAAGATGTATTAAAAGTAATTGGAGATTATGATTATGGATTAAATTACTTAGAAAACAGTTAAAATATATTTAAACACATTTCCTTTGTAATTAGGAAGTTTTAAAAAATGCTTTCAAATATCTTATATTACTCTATAGGGAATTCATCACTTTGAGGTATAAATCATTACTACTAATCAGCTTATAAATGTAAAAAATGAACTCCAGGATATTTGGTGTTTCAAAATGCACATAGAAAAAGGAAAAACCATCTCCAAATCTTTATGCTTTATCTGCACTGCACTTCAAGTCCAAGAATTAAGGCTTGACATTCTGGAGAAAAAGGAATTGAATTTAGCAGGAAGTTGTGTTGGTTTAGTCCTTTAAAAAACAAACAAACAAACAAACAAAAAAAAACATCAAAATAAATAAGCTCTTTCCAATCACAATAGATATTTTAGAAGTATTTCAGAAAGTGGTGCTTTATTCTTTCTTCCTTCTCAGTTGTTCGCAAATTTCTGATTCTGTCAAACTCCTTCTACCACAGAAGACCTCTCTCTATCAGAGACCACAGAGCCTACCTAGTTCCAATCCTCCTGCCATGGGCAGGGTTGCCAGCCACTAGATCAGGCTACCTAGGGCCCCATCCAGTCTGGCTTTGAATGTCTCCAGGGATGGGGCATCCACAGCTTCTCTGGGCAACCTGTGCCAGTGTCTCACCACTCTTTCAGCAAAAAATTTCTCTCTAATATCTAAACTAAATCTCCCCTCTCTTAGTTTAAAACCATTACCCCTTGTCCTATCACTGTAAAGAGTTGGTCTCCCTCCCTTAAACACCGAAAGACCATAATGAGGTCTCCCTGAAGCCTTCTCTTCTCCAGGTTGAACAACTCCAACTCTCTAAGCCTTTCTTTCTAGGAGAAGTGCTCCAGCCCTCTGGCCATCTTCTTGGCTCTACTCTGGACCTGCTCCAACAGCTCCACATCCTTGTGCTGGGGGCCTCAGGCCTGGACACAGTACTCAAGGTGGGGCCATACAAGGGCACCATACAAGGGCACAGGAGAGGGGGATAATCGTATCCCTTGCCCTACTGGCCACCCCTCTCTTGATGCAGCCCAGGATACAGTTGGTGTTTTGTGATGCAAGAACACACTGCTGGCTCATGTCAAGATTTTCACCCACCATTTCCCACACATCCTCCACAGGGCTACTCTCCATGAGTTCTTTCAGCCTCTACACACATCTGCGATTGCTCTGACCCAGGTGCAGCACAATGAACTTGGCCATGTTGAACCTCATTAGTTTCTCATGCGCCCACTTTTGAAGCCTTTCCAGGTCCCTCTGGATGGCATCCCTTCCTTCAGGTGTATCAACTGCACCACTCAGCTTGGTGTCATCAGCAAATTGCTGAGGGTACTCTCAATCCCACTGTCTAGGTCATTGATAAAGATTTTGAAGAGCACCGGTCCAAAGATGGACTCCTGGGGGACACCACTCATCACCAGACTCCACCTGTATATAGAGCCGTTGACCACAACCCTCTGGTTACAACCGTCCTAACAATTCCTTATCCACTGAATAGTCCACTCTTCAAGTCCATACCTTTCAAATTTAGAGATAAGAATATGATGTGAGAACATATCAAAGGCCTTGCAGAAGTTCAGGCAGATGACAGCAGTTGCTCTACCTTTGTCTACTGATGCCATCAGTCCATCATAGAAGGCCACCAGATTGGTCAGGCACAGGTCAGGAAGAAATTCTTTACTGTGAGGGTGGTGAGACACTGGAACATGTTGCCCAGAGAGGCTGTGGATGCCCCCTCCCTGGAAGTGCTCAAGGCCAGGCTGGATGGGGCTCTGAGCAACCTGGTCTAGCGGGAGGTGTCCCTGCCCATGGCACGGGGGCTGGAACTAGATGATCTTTAAGGTCCCTTCCAAACCAAACCATTCTATGATGTGATTCTGTGTTACCTTCTTGAAGGAGACCTCTCAGATTCCTTTGGGACAAATCTGAGGTCTTCCCCTGCTGCTTCCTAAAGTGTTCCCTGGCTCTTCTCAGTCACTCAGAAGTACATCCCCTACCACCATCAAGTTTAGTTTAAAGCCCTGCTAATGAGTCCTGACAGCTTGCTGCCCAGAACATCCTTGCCCCTCCTTGTCAGCTGCATCCCATCTGACATCAACATGCCCAGTCTCTTGACTGTGTGCCCAAGATCAAAGAACCTAAAACCCCAAGCACAACACCAACCACACAACCACTCACTCAACACCCCAGTCCCCAGCTGGGGCAATGGAGGTGAACCCTATCTGTACTCCTGCCTGATCCGTTCAACATTCTTCTGAGGGACATAAAGTCTATTTTAATATTTTGTAATCTTATATTTTGTTGCAGCCTCACATGACCCATCTTGAAGGAGTAGATAGCAGTAGTAGCAGATGGTAATCCTCTGGCTTTATGAGGCCTGGTAGCCTACTCTTGATGCCACAATTGCAGGCCCCCAGCAGGCAGCAAACCTCTCTAGAGAGATTACCTGGGTGGCAAACAGTGCTTCTATGCCTCTCAGTGAGGAGTCTCCAATTACTAACATCTTTAATATTATATGGGTGGGTAGGTCTTAAGAGTAATGCAGTAATCATTACTGGGGATGCATTATGGGCAAATTCTTTTGTTTTCTGGCTTGGTTGACTTAAATGTTATTTAGAAGAATAATCAACAAGAAATAATGAACCTCTTTTGTATGCATGGCTGTACATGCATTCTTAAAAGTGCAGCCATGCTTACAAATGCTCATAAGCAGCAGATATAAAGAGTAAGTAAAGCAAAATCCTCTGTATTTATTACAAACAACAACGGAAGAAAAGCCAGATAAAACACACAGCAACAAAACCAACTGCCTGAAATCTGAGCAAACATTCATGAAGAATTCTTACATCAGCATTCTGCTTGCTATCTTCAGCATCCTTAAGAAACCAGATCTATCCTTACAGCTTTGTATTCCAACCAGGAGACAAAGTAAATCTACCACCATTGTATTCAAGGTCACCATCTTTTAACACTGTTTTCCATCAAAATTTCTGTCTAGATCTACTGTACTAACTGTAATTTAATCAAAAATCTTCTGCACAATCACAGTCTAAAAGGAAAAGGAGAAGGAAGGAGGGGCATATCATTAGGAACATGAACTGATAAAAGGAATTGCTGAGCTGAACCCTCCTCACTCCCAAACATACACATCTGCACAGCAAACCAATCCACTCAGTAATGCTGGAAAGAAGAAAGATGATTATGATAATGACATGCCCTGCAGCTTTTTGTTAATGAGAACATCTATCAACTGAACTACATTAGAAACATTCCAGTTACCCATGCAGTGAGTTATTGATAAATATGTTTGAACAGCAGACAAAGCATGCTACAGAATTACTGCATAGCATCTGCCACATCCCTGTAGTGCACTGTGATGTCAAAAGCAGAGAAACCTTCAGCCTGTCCACAGGATGTCTTTGCTAGCCTCTAATTATATCACAATAAACATATATGAGTTAATTTACTGAATGGATCTAAGCTTCCTTTTTTGACAAGCACTTTTCAGCACAGAACTGCATTCAGGCTAAACTTTACTTGTAATTTCCTACTTTAGCAAAGCATCAATGCATTACATAAAAAGATAACTGGAGCACTTGTGCTGAAAATTAAACGTGTAATTAAGGCAATGTCACAAAAGACTACCTTAAACATAACTTTTTTTTAGCACTTTTACAGTATTGCCAAGGCTTTCTAAAACACAGACCTTTTTGCATGTAACAAGTAATTGAGCTACGTAGGAATTGTCCAGCTTACCAGGAGTACCTTGCACAGCCAGATGGTCCTTATGTCTGCTATTTCCAAATTTATGGCAAATATTGATGAAAACTCATCAGCTTCTACATGCTTATACAAACATAGCTGTCAAAGGCAACCTGCATGTTGGCATCACATGGTGCAGTTTTGCAAATTCTGCATAAAGAAGGTTTTTGAATGTCAAAAGTACAAACATGAGAAGGAAAAACAAACAAACAAACAAAAAGGTAAAGTGTTTCTAACATAAGCAGAGCTAGCCCTAAGGACTTACAGCTCCGGGGGAGGAAACTAAGGCATGTACTGCACAGGCCTAAGCTTCTATATCCAAGGTTCTCAAAAGTTCAAGCCTGGTTTTACCCAAGAATACAGGTGTTCAAAATGAAATTCAGCAGAGACAGTTGCTAGAAAGCCAGGAATGTCTGGAGACAGAACAATACATGCAGGAAGTCAGCAGACAACTTAACATAATATTTGGTCTCGGTCTCTACATTCACATGTCAAATAATGAAGTGATACCCATATGGCTGTGTGAGGGCATAACATTCAATTTGTTTAGAAGTGGTTCCAGCAAGAGCCTTACATAATTATGAGCCTACGTGGAGACACCAAGATAGAAAAAGTCACAAGCCACTTCACAAATATTTTGAGCTTTCATGACCTCTCATGGATCAAGCAGAGTACTATGGCTAGTGAAAAATAGTCAGTTTTTGTGTTTTGCTTACTGCACCTCATACACAAATTGGTACTCAGAAAGATAAACTGATATAAGGATATGTGTTAACTTCCACTGAAGTTTTGGTGAAGAGCCATAACATTTTGTCAGCTGACCCAATCATCACCTCAGTAAATACTGAGGAGCTTCACAGAAAAAAAAATAGGTGTTTCATCTGTGAAGTAGTGCTCCAAGACTTCTTCTGAGGTTGAATGTGGCACTCCTCATAATGCACTGTATAAAAGGGGGGACAGGAAGTTTTTATTTAAATATTTCCATGATAGGCCTTTATAGCACATTACCATTTCATGATAACTACTCAAGTCAGTTCAGATTTTTTTGGAAGTGTATTGATTTAAGATTGAGAAGTATATTGTATGATGATTTGGAAATAAGAGTTTTCAGGCTATATAACCAGTGTTTGCTCTCAGTCTTCTATACAAACATGGGATACAATATGGGATACAACTACATGCATTTTTTGTTAGAAGCTTGTTACTAGACTGATTTACAGTCACTGCAGAAGCCTGACACTAACAATGTTAACTTCCTAGGCATGACAGCTCCCTCTTCTGTCAGCATTGACACAGTTTTTTCAAAGACTGAAGTTACATGGGCTTAGGAACTCCTGGCATCAGTTTTATACCTGGAAACAGCAAAGATAGCAAACATTTCTCAAAGTGCCATGGCTCTGCATGCTGCATGTACAGTCAGCAACACAAAGAAGTTCTGCCAGGAGCCTTTTAAAATAAACAGGGCTAAACAGCCATCTGCAGTATGGAAGGGCTGTTCGCTTTGAAACTGAAGGTCTCCACATTTAGCACGACAACAGAAAACAAAATAGCAACAAAAAAAGCATGAAATGCATTCTAGCTTAAAATCTTTAAACAGAAAGAGACTAGCTGACATTTACTTTGATACTTATTGTTTCTTTTTGGTGGTATCTTCAAAGTGACAGACACTTTTTAGAAAGCCAACCTTTCCATTAAGCCCTAAACTTCAGGCTAGTTTGCAAAAATGCAAGATTCTAACGAAAACTAAGCGAAGCTGGGATTTTTGTCTGAATCTTTTAACAGCGTTTTTAGAGTAATTAAGAGAAAACATAAAGGATTTCACAGTTTGCTCAGAGTCCACTTTGCACTCTATAAAAGCTTCTTCCCACAGGATGCAAAAATTAATTGATGAGTCCAGAAAAAAATAAAAATTAATAAAAAAAATCTTGCCAGCTGTGACCAATGGAATAATGTATGAAAAAAAAAAAAAAAAAAANTTTGCACTCTATAAAAGCTTCTTCCCACAGGATGCAAAAATTAATTGATGAGTCCAGAAAAAAATAAAAATTAATAAAAAAAATCTTGCCAGCTGTGACCAATGGAATAATGTATGAAAAAAAAAAAAAAAAAAACATGAAATATTCAGTCAAATCTAATATAATTTTTTAGTGTTCTACTTCGCTGTTTCAAAATATTCAGGTTTCGTTGGATTTGAGATCACTTTTTTCAGAATTGTTCTTGAGAAACAGCGCTTGCAATAATCTTCACATGACTTTTAACCCTGAATGACTGAACACATTTAAAACCTTTGACTTGTTAAGACAGTCAAGTACAGAAGTTACGCTACATACTTACATGGGAACACAGTTAGAACTATGAAAGGCCCTGTGTTGTTCATGTTTTACTCGGATCTTTCAAATCAATTCTGTTTTCAATCCAATGTACACAAAACAGGAAGAAGGGAGGTGATAAGCAATTAATTCAGGTCCCTTTTTTCCCAAAAGGAAAAGATTTCAGATGCCAACACAACCAAACACCTTTCAACTATTTTCTTCCAAAAATAGCACAAAACTAAGGTTCAGAAAAATCTTACTGAAACGTCCTTTCTGAATCTAGCATTTACCCAGCTTTGCAAGCCTCAGTATGTTTCAACTTATGTATCAGTAAGCTGTTCCCCTAATGTTCTTCATCTTTTAATTTTCCCCAAAAACTTTGATTTGTATGTTAACTTGTTTTAATACCTTTACTTTCACCAATGGCAAAAAAATTGTTCTTCTCTTTCCTCCCTACTTACAGCTACTGCACAGTGTCTTTTTTCCTACAACATTCACATAAAACTTCTGGCTTTACTCCACGTTTTCTTTTAATAATGTTACCCCTCCTGTGTACCAGCACAAACTGCAGGATGGAAGCATGATTACCACTTTGCAATCATCTGGGTGTGTCTAGGAGATGAAAAATGAGATCTTCAAATCTTTTCTGAAGTATTATAAAAAAAAAAAAAAAAAAAAACCTGCAGATAAATTCACAAAAATCTTTTATCATAGTTTTGAAAATGTGGACCCTATCCAGCATGAGAGCTTCCTAAATAAAACATCATCACATTGGTTCTTTAAAACACCAGAATCCCACGCAGAGAGCACAAGCAAATCATTTGCTCCCACAACTATTTTAAGAGTCCTTTGTACATGAATAGCAATTTCCTTATAAAGAAGACAATGTAAACACCATCCTCCATTTGGTGTTAGGGCATAGTGGATGTTGGAGGCAACCGAGAAATTAATTCCACCACTTTATATTTTGCTCTTAACCTATTTTTTAAATCTTTCTTAGTGCTCATCTAAGTTGAGTCAGACATTCTCAGTTTAACCAAGACACACTTGCAGAGCAGAATTTAATGTAGAATCATAGAATAATTAAGTTTAGAAAAGATCTCCAAGGTAATGAAGACCAACCATCAATCCATCACCTCCATGTCCACTAAACCATGTCTCTAAGCACCACATCTACAAGTTTCTTAAACACCTCCAGGGACAGTGAGGTGTTCCTGCCCTTATTATTCGTTCTGTCCTTATAATGTAAACATGGAAACTACAAACAATTCTACGTAGAGTAATTCTATTACTACTTATATGTACACACTCCAATTTTAGGGATGTCAGCTAGATAAAAAATTCAAACATTCTGATGTCCTGACTCCTCCTCCATGTTCTTCTAATGGCAGGCACAAAATTTGAACCTGTAAGTTCTTATAGAGCTCTCATTTTTCCAAGACTTCATAGGGCTTAATTATACTTTTAATTTACATGTCAATCTGTTGACTGTTACAGCCCAGAAGGCCAAATGCATCCTGGGCTGCATCAAGAGAAGTGTGACCAGCAAGGTGAGGGAGGTGATTCTGCCCCTCTACTCTGCTCTCGTGAGAACCTGCCTAGAGTACTGCATCCAGTTCTGGGACCCCCAACAAAAGAAGGACATCGAGCTGTGGAGAAGGTCCAGAGGAGGGCCACGAAGATGATCAGAGTGCTGGAGCACCTCCCCTATGAAGGCAGGCTGAGAGAGTTGGGGTTGTGCAGCCTGGAGAAAGGAAGGCTCCAGAGGGACATGATAGCAGCTTTCCAGTAGCTGAGGGGGCCTACAGGAGAGCTGGGGAGGGACTCTTTAGAAGGGTGTGTGGCGATAGGACGAGGGTTAATGGCCACAAACTGGAAGAGGGGAGATTTAGGCTAGATATTAGGAAGAAATTCTTTCCTGTGAGGGTGGTGAGACACTGGAACAGGCTGCCCAGAGAGGCTGTGGATGCCCCCTCCCTGGAAGTGTTCAAGGCCAGGCTGCATGGGGCTCTGAGCAACCTGGTCTAGTGGGAGGTGACCCTGCCCATGGCAGGGGTGTTGGAACTAGATGATCTTCAAGGTCCCTTCCAACTGAAACCATTCTATGATTCTATGATTCTATGACCATACTGTAACAGAGCTTAGCTGAATGCCCATTTAGACTTATACCAGGTTCATCTTACTGTCTCTATGAAAGAACTTCTCCAGTCCTTCCTTTTGTCCAGTATTTTTCGAGTGCACTTGAGTACAGAAATACCTAAAGACTGTTTGTGACATACACTGAAATACTATAACAATAAAGGTTCAGACAGCTACACTGAACTCACTCTATTTCCACTCTTGAGTTTTTAGTAGTTATTACATTCTATAAAACAGAGCAGTTCAAGGATTTCTACAAAAATGCCTTTAAAGATGACATAGAGATAAAAGAGTGTGGTTGCTTGTTGTCTGTTAGACAGTCGAAAAGTAAATAAACCCCCCAAAAAAGGGACAATTCTTACTCTCTGTAAGAGAGATAAAAGTGTGACAAAGCTTCATTTTGAGTACTGTGTCTACTCATATTCGTGTTCTGCTAAAGATTACCAGATATTGATAGAGTTCCCATACTGAGTGCTTCTGAAATCGTATACATATGTAAGAATATGTATCAGTTGTATGCACATACAAATTCTGGTGTTACAATGACAACATAAAGTCTTTACTATTTTAATATCAAAGCTTTTTTTCTGTCATCCTCAAACTCAAATTCCAAAGTCTGTCTGAAAAATGTAGGTACCTTTTTCTCACTTTTAGTTCAAAATCTGAAAAAATCAATTTAATACTTCTATAACCGGGAATAGCTTGTTACAAAATGGAATCAGCTCCTACCAGCTCCATATTCAAGTCTGCCTTCATACAGTTCTTAATGCAGCTCAGAAGCATAAGACACACAATCTGCCTGACAGAAAAACATTTTTCCATAGCCTGTCAGTGGGTATGAAATAGATACGGTATTATTTGATCTTTTAATCACAATCGTTTATCAGAAGGAAAGCACACTGACAAACTCACAGAAGTCTGTCACATACAATAGTCTTTTCTTCCTACAATGTTCTGCTCTTTTTGGTCTGTATGACACAGCTTGCAGAGAGGGATTTAACGGTATGAAATAACATGAAGAATGGCAAAGCACAAACCATACTCAGAGGGAAATGCAAAATGTTTAAAAACAGCTGTAAATGAGAACCAATTTAAAGCCGCTGTACCTGCACTTCGGGAATGGCAGTTAGCTGCCTTGAGAGAACAGAAATCCACAAGTTAAGTATTGCTAATGTTGTCCTCCCCACTCATTACCCTGCAAAACAACAACCTCCTCAAATGCTCCTGCTATTCCAACAGATTACTTTGATCTGTCAAACCATTTTTCAGCATCTCAAAAACAAAGGACTACCAGGACAGGAACAGATGTGATGGGAAATATACAATAAGTACAATGCCATTAAGGATAACTACAAAACTCAAAGACAGTAAAATCGTTTCTGATGTATTTAGCTTTTTTTTTAGTTTCTTTTCTTTTTTTTTTTTTAGCAAGATTGAAAAACATTAAAATTTTTCTCTGAATATTATTATAATTTTATCTTTTATTACTGATATAAGTGGTGGGTAATTAAGCCAAAGTTTCTGTTCTGTGCTAATCCCAGCGTTGTTGCTGTTTTAGCCGTCCACGCTGGCCAGCTGGCTCAGACTTTTTGTTGGGATGTGGGTGCGTGAAGGACTGCTTAGTTGTTTCTGAGAAAAAAGAAACTGCATGTTTGTGTGTATAGTGGGTAGTGGATATGGGGATACTGGAGCAACAAACTGAGCTACACAAGCGGTGCCAAATACTTTTCAGACAAAGATGAACTTCTTGCCAACCTTGACAAAATTGATTGAATATAATCCTTTGGAATACGCAGTATGATTTTCTCAGTGGGATGTCACAGATGTTAGGTGCTAAGCTCTGAAGATCACAGAAGGTGCCACCTGCACAGGCCATTTTCTGTCCTTCAGCAGCTCCTATCTTCAGCTGAACAGCACACAGAGCACCCCATGGCTGGAAATGGGCACACTTTCTCCAGCACAACATGACCACATTGAAGGTAGAATTTACCTGGAAAGGCTGTTCCACATGCATTCAACTGGGGCCCATAATCAACAAATGAGAGAGGCAGCCTTAATTAAGATCAACCAGTAAAGAGAAATACGAAAAGAAATGCAGTTTGAGGGCTTATATGGGTGAGACAGGAACCAGGATGAGGAAGAAGGGACTATCAGAGGAGACACAAAGTGTAATGGGCAGAAGGTTTGTCCACAACAGAACATATGCTCATCCAGAGACTAAGTCTAAAAACTCAACACTTAGAAATCTCAGCATGCTTCTGCAGTCAGAAAAAATCTGCAGAACCTATCGGGGAACTGTGACCTGTAGTATGTTATCATTTGTGATTCTGCTTAGGTATTGTCTCTGATCCACTACTGCAGATAACAAAAGAATTATACATTTTATAATAAAAATTACACATTTCATACCTCATTTATAGAAATTGACCTTTAAAATATATCTGTAAAGCAAAATAATTTCAAATATTGCTAATCAATAGCATGTATATAACAAATGCTTTCAGCAGCATTCAGCTACAAAATAACTGTGCTGTGCCAGTACAGACAACAGGCAGGTCCCTACTCTTAATATTTCCTACCGAATATAGAACACTACAGGGATTCGGGGGTTTCTGGTACTTGAGGGGTCTTTCAAATCTTTTGAAATGACTGATAAGTGCTACCATGACTGAAAGTTAGTTGCTCTCCAGAAACAAATTGGCAAGGGTGAAATGAAAAGTGTAAAAAGCCGAGAAAATTCACACCAAAAGCTACATGCAAGAATTATAGAAAGAAAGATCTTAAAAGAAATTAGCCATAGGACAGGACACCTCAACTGAGCAGAGAGCAGAGCACCAGCTTACCTTCAATGCTAAAATGGTTCTGATCAAGGCAACAGCAAGTTTTGCTAGCTGGTGTAGTACGGCAGCATTTTTATGCTGCCAGGGGCAATAAATCCTTGGAAACTGTATAACTAAATAAGTGGATGAATAATGAGACTGAGGAGCCAAATACTCAAAGCTTAGGATACACTTACACTTGTTTGAGAAAACTAAATTCAATTTTATATTGTTTATATGTGTTTTTTAAAAAATTATCTCTCCAAAGCATCACACAACAACTTTCGTTACAGGCAGACTTCCTTGGCAATTTCGAGCGCCTGACATGCTAATTTTGATAGTTGTATTTTAACACTTTTT
>VXAV01011441.1:19430-32236 GCA_013399715.1 Alectura lathami
TTTTTAATATTTTGGGAAGTTAAGATGTTTTGTTTTCACTTACTTGCCTGAAATGAATAGTTTTAATGTTCCCAGATTAGAATGTTTTGTTTGCTGAACTCTGTTGAAACTTTTTATTTGATGTTAGTTCAAAACGGACATACATCTGCCAATGATGCCGTGGATTGCTGGCTTCTCACTTGCTTTGAGACGAAGCTGCAGTGTGCTAGGAGAAATACAGAGAGGGATAAAGGAGATTTGCTTGTAATAGAGCATGATAAATAAGTCATGTGAATTCTTACATAACAGAATTTGAAGTGTTCAAGAACATACTTCTGAATAGAGTATTATGCCCTACAGTTATTCCGTCTGGGAGACAGGATCCACTGGTACAACAGAGGTAAAGGCATGGGACATTCCCAACCAGACAGGTGCAGTGTTGTGTCTCTAGCAGTGCTGTCTTCCCAGACATAAAACCTGTTGCAGCAGGTCAGCATGTGTTTTGTTTCAAAAGGCACCCACAGCAAACCTTAAAAATTAAAAGATGGTGTACAAGAAAAAAAGAAAGGAAAAAGTGGTACTGTTGCAGGGTTCTCTAGTTACTATGGTAGGACTACTCAGTGCACACGACTTTTGGTTAATAACTTGCCCAGACCACTGCCAAATACTCACTGTTCTATGAGACATACAGACTATTTTTATCCCATTCCAACAGGAAAATAGTTTTTTAAAGTTCCTGTGGACATTTTCATATTGATAGCACATTGCTTATTTTAGACATTTTTAAAATTAAGCAAAGTCCCAGATTTCAGGCTAAGTTCCTTCCTTGGCTACAACGCCTAGGGCATCTAAGTTGTCCAGCACCTGGAGCACTGGCCCCTGGGACAAGAGATTCCCAGGCTCTGTGGCTCTACAGCCTTGCAGCTAGTTGAGTCTGTTACCGTGTTCACTTCCCTGTACTGACAAACTGTTGGTTTTATTGTACTGAGCCTGAAGTTTCTGTGTGTTTTGACTCACACCGGACATCCCAAGGCTCCAAGCCCTTAGTGTGGAGCTGGTAACCCAGCAGTGACTAGCACCTCTTAGGAACACCAGCACCAACAAGTTGCAAGCGGTCCAGCAGCTTTCAAGCCCCATTTCACCAGTGGAGAACTAAGGCACCTAGCAGTTAGTCTCAGGTAATACCAGAAGCCTTTAGTGGAGCAGAGACTTGAATGTAAGTCTGTGAAGTAGTATAGGCACTGTAGACCATTGACTCCTTTCTCTAGCTGAAATGGCTACCAGCTACATGTCAAAACCTTCCATACTGAAATCACTTGTAACACAGTAGCAGTAATATCACCTGGCACTGGAAGAAGGTGTTCAATGCCTTCATACTGTATGCAATCCTCACAACTGAAACCAGTAGAATCACAAAGAATACACAGAAAGTTTAATCATTCCATTAACTTACCCTAAGTATCAGTTTCACACTAGGCTGGTCACTTTTTAAGCATCACTTCTTAGGAGCACAGGAACAGAATGTCAGAAGTTGAATAGGTCCGGCAGGAGTTTGGCTTGGCTGAACAGTGATCTTCTGGTAATAATTAGCGTGATGGTCTTACCTCAGTACCTGGTAAAATTATGGAGAAGATTGTTCTGGGAGTGATTGAAAAAACATTTGAAAGACAATGTGATCATTGGTCACAGACAACATGAGTCCATGAAGGGAAAGTCTTGCTTAACATACTTACTCTCCTTTTATAACAAGGATACCCACCTAGATGACCAAGGGAAGCCAGCTGGAGTAAGGTTGCTGGATTTTAACAAAGCTTTCAATACTGTTTCTGACAGTATCCTTCTGGACAAAATGTCCAGCATACAGCTAGAAAAAACATAATGCAATGGGTGAGTGATTCACTGATGGGTTGGACTCAAGGGGTTAAAGTAAATGGGGTTGCATCAGGCTGTCGACCAGTCATTACTGGGTTTCTTGCAGGACTCCATTTTAGGGTGAGTTTTCTTTAATGTTTTCATAAATGACTTGGATACAGGACTTGAAGGTACGTTAAATAAGTTTGTGGATGACACTGAATTAGAAGGAGTTACTCCCTTCCTCGAGGTTAGAGAGGTCTTTCAGAGAGGTTTTGACAAATTAGAGGGCTGGGCAATCACCAGCTACATGAAGTTTAGCAAGAGCCAATACTAGATTCTGCATCTGGGACAGGCCAATCCTAGCTCTATGTACAGGCTGGGGGACAAGAGGCTGGAGAGCAACCCTGTGGAAAGGGTTCTGGGGGTTCTGCATGACAGCAAGTTGAATCTGAGCCAGCAGTGTGCCCTGGCAGCCCAAAGGGCCAACCGTACCCAGGGGTGCATCAGGCACAGCACTGTCAGCTAGTCAAGGGAAGAGATTGTCCCACTCTGCTCTGCCTGGTGCGGCCTCACCTCAAGCACTGGGTGCACGTTTGGGTGGACAATACGAGAAGGACATAAAACTGTCAGAGAGCATCCAAAGGAGGGCTACAAAGATGGAGAAGGATCTGGAGGGCAAGAGGTATGAAGAACAGCTGAGGTCCCTTGGTTTGTGCAGCCCCAAAAAGAGGAGGCTGAGGGGAGGCCTCATGGCAGCCTACAGCTCCCTCCCAGGAGAGCGGAGGGGCAGGCGCTGAGCTCTGCTCTCTGGGGACAGCAACCGGACACAAGGGAATGGCATGGAGCTGCATCAGGGGAGGGTCAGGCTGGGGGTTAGGAAAAGTTTCTGCACCAGGGGGTGGTGGCCATGGAACAGGTTCCTCAGGGCTGTGGGTCATGGCCCCAAGCTGCCAGAGTTCAAGGAGCATTTGGACACCGCTCTCAGACACAGGGTTTGGGTTTTCGTTGGTGCTGTGTGGAGCCAGGAGCTAGGCTCAGTGATTGCTGTGGGTCCCTTCCAATGCAGGATATTCTATTATTCTATTCTATGTGCAGAAAGCATTATTATATGTGATTTAGCATACACTGTACAGCAATCATAAGAAAAGTGTGCCATCTTGTGGGAAAACACAGAAAATATCAAACTATGTCCTCACCTACATTTTACATACATTATGCAAAATGAAGAGCATTAACAAATATTTGAGGGAATATTCAGGATGTTGTTATCCAAAGAACAAATCTCCAGCATGAAAATAAAAGAAATAAAACCTTCAATAGGCAGGTTCAACTTTCTGATCTAAAGACTTACCTGGATTTTGTAATTCTCAGATTGAGATGATAAAGTCAATCAGGAGATTTATTTCTGAAAAATTCCAGACTGGCAGACATCTCCCAGGCAGCTGTGGACTACTACAGTAGGCTAGCTGTTGCCCAAAATAAATCAGCATAACCCAGCTAACTCATACCATCTTAAGCTATCAGCTTTTTAAGAAAAGAGTATGCGAGTTGATCAAAAGAGACAGAAATAAAAATAAAGGGAAAAGAAGGAAACCAGAAATACTTGCAGAACAAAACTTATATCACCAGGGCCTCAGTCTTTGTAATTCTTGGCAAAGAACAAGCTGGAAAGACTTCATATCCAAGAGAATTCAAAGATATTAGCAGTACAAAATGAAAACTAGACAACAGCAACAAATGTCTTGGTCAAAGATCAAATGCTCTCCATCTTATCCTTGGGTTTATACAGTTTGGAAAAGTGTTGCTTTTCAAACAGAGTCTGGATGTGAGTATTAGTGGACTGCAGTTACTGAGAAGTCCTGCTGTGAGAAGTGTCATGAGGCAGAGATGATGAGAGAAGACCAATATGCATGTGTGGGATCAGGGCACAGAGACAAAGAAGAAAGTTGGGGGAGGTTGTTCTTTAGCAAAGGAAAACATATAGTCGACATCTGTGGGAGATGTCTGAAGCTGCTGGAGAGTCCTCACATGGTTCTTGCTGGCATGAAGGGTGCTGGCATGGAGGGGACTCAAGGCCACTGCTCATCCCCTCTCCTTATGGCTGGTTCAATAGCCGTGGCACAGATCTTCTGAAAAACGAGGTTAATGAGCTCTTTACAGCTCAGGCTGCTCAAGCTGGATTTACCCTTTGACATCAAAAAGTGCCAGATGGGTCTCATTATCTGTTCCACATTCCCACAGCCTTTGAAAAAGGCAAGGCAAGGCAAGGCAAGGCAAGGCAAGGCAAGGCAAGGCAAGGAAAAGAAAGGCAAGGCAAGGCAAGGCAAGGCAAGGCAAGGCAAGGAAAGGAAAGGAAAGGAAAGGAAAGGAAAGGAAAGGAAAGGAAAGGAAAGGGAGAAAAGAGAAAATTCCACTGAACTGAACACTAAAGGAAAATAAAACAAAAAAGAAAAACACAGGTTAGGACCAGAAGTATTGCTATAAAATCAGATTTGGGACACATGCTTCAAATTGAAAAATGACTGAGAGGTATTAGGCAGTGGAAGGAAAAAGGATATTAACAAAATGCAACCCAACAAACAACAAATTGTCAGAAATCTTAACAACCAACAGAAAACAAAATCTAATTTTTTTTTTCCTATTTTGTTACTTGGAAAGCAGTTTTAGTCCCTTCAGAAACAACAGTGTCCAATGTATCAGAGATAATTTTTTTTTTTGTTTTAGCATTAAGCATGCTAGTCACAAATTAAGGAAAAGCTCGAACATCAAAACAAACAGAGACTTCATGTGATACATCCAAAGTGTTTGCAGAACTTACTCTGAGTGTTAGTAGGTCCTTAGAGTGGAGCAAGACTCACACCAATGGTCTTTAAGCCTAGATGCCATAGTATGGAGCTTAATTGCTCTGTTTTCTGGAAGTCAATGAAGAGTAACGGTCTCCAGAGCCTTCTTTAGTTTTAACTAGTCAGAATTGCTTTTGAAGGAGCCTAGATCTCCCTGCAGATCAGAGCTGTAAGTTAGGGACTTCAGCTAAATGCCTTAAGTTAAGCAGGTTGAATCACAAGTTTTCTGTGGCTGTGTTCACATTAGAGATGTTAACCAGACTGTATCTAGTCCACAGTTAAACTGTGTGTAGAATATCTAGAGGTCACGCAGCAATATATTCTTCAACTTATTGACCTTCCTTGATTGTGCCAAACTGTGTCTCATGTACACATCACCATGTGTTTGCTGATGTAGCCTCTCAACAGAGAGAGTCAGCTTGGACTGAGTACTGAGTAGGCAGTTATGCTGTCCCCAGACTGACCTGTCCAGAGGTAGTTATGAAAGGATGTATTTGTAGGACAGCTTTTCCGTGCCTGGGATTGCTAGGAAGAATGGAATGCCAAAACATCACACTGTACCCTCAGCTCAGCCAAAACATTTGTCCAGTACTCTGCCTTGTGACATGTGTGCTTATCCACTAACCAACATGCAGGAAAAGCTGGACCGGTGCTAGTAACAAGGCCACACACAGCTGTAGCCTTTATACTTAGGGCAGCTGTGAAGGATATTGCCTTTTCTGGTACAGAAGAATGTCAGCCTCTAGCAGCAACACAGTTATTCGCAACAGAGTGCATCCAAGCTTTGGTAAAGTGAGCAGAAGTGACAATGAGCAACTAAGATGGGATCTGGACTTGGTATCAGAATAGCATAGGAATAGAATAGAATAGAACAGAACAGAACAGAACAGAACATAAATGTTGGAAGAGACTTTCAAAGATCATCTAGTCAAACTGCCTGATCACTTCAAGGCTAGCAAAAAAGTAAATGAGAGCATTGTCCAAATGCCTCCTGAGCAGTGGCAAGAATGGAGCATCAGCCACCCCTCTAGGTAAGCCTTCTCCAGTGTTTGACCACCCTCATGGTAAATGAATGTTTCCTAATGTCCAGTCTGAACATCTCCTGAGATTCTCTATTCCCCGTTGAAAAGAGAATCAGAGAAGTAGCAAGGAATCAACGTCAGCATCAAGCTGCGGGAGGCTTTTTGTCATGTAAGGATGGATTATGTAAGCAAATGCTGATCACATCATGCCATTGCTGAGCTTCACTTGGGAAGGTTCAGTCTCTTACTTATATTAATTGTAGCTTCCTTTGATGACAGGATCAATTCCAGTGAAGGGAAGGGAATTGTATTTGAAAAAATGTCCTCCTCAGACTTGTAGCAACTTCATACTCCCCCTGACGAATGGCCTCTTTGTCAGTTCAGCACAGATGTTTGATTGTATTCTAGTTTTTTTTTATGCACAGCCTAAGTTGTTTCTTAAAAAAAAAAAAAATGCAATAACATTGTTACATATTTACTCTAAATTCATCTCATTTGGTTTTGAGCTTTCTAAAAATATAAATTACATGTGAGTTTGACTAAGGATCATTTTTCCTGCCTGTAGTCCCTGACTAGAACAGGACATTGCAATCATTCACTGACTCTAGGGAGCCCATGACAAGTTCTGGCAATGCTGGGGAACATTGAAGGAAGAAGAATAATTACGATGGGAACCCACCCTTCCTTGCATTAACATAGACTACCATGGGCCAGTGGGTGATGTGCACTGGCTATACCACACGCCTCTTGTTCTCCTTTGTTTCTCCTGGCAATGAACACTCTGCTGGCCCCTTTCCCAGCCCAAGCTATTCAACTTGAGACAGTTCCAAGCGACAAAATTGAATCCAATTTAAATTTCTCAAAGCTTGGAATAGGATTTTAGTCACATATCTAGACAAAAGGCTGCTTCTCACAACAAAATCTTTTATATCAAAAATCTAAAATATATTTTATGTTGCTGACTAGTCCATATATGACATTATTTCAATGATTTTTCTTTGTTTTATCCAGTTAAACTCAAACTCCCAAGAAGAAATGACATACAAATCCACTACTACTTGCTTCCTTGGACTTTCAGCTGGCTTTAGTCCTTCATTTTCTCAGCAGACTTGGAAACTTCCAGCCATATGATTTTCAAAAGGCTCACTTCTAAGGCAGATCATCTCTCTTCCCTGCCCCATCTCTCTAGGAAATAACCCCTTTACTTTTTCTAGTCTCAAGCTTCTCTGACACAGCAGATTTAAAAAATAAAATAAATAAAAATAAAAAAGCAAAAAATAAACGCAGACAACATAACCTAAAGCTGTTTTACAAGGGATGTATCATATCTTCCTTCTTGAACACCCACAGAATGAGGTGGAGGAGGGAGAATATGTTTGCCTTCTCCTAACCCATGCTCACAGTCCAGGGGAAACAGTGAAGAACCCAGAGAGTCATTAAAGGTGTGTTACTGATTTGCTTGGGCTGGTATGAGCCTAGGGCAACCACCAGCAAATGAAGGAAATAAGTTATTGCATGGTACAAAACAAGTCCCTGGAGGTTTTAGATCAGAACTTCAAAACCCTGGCTGGCAGTTTTTTGTATTTTTAATTCTTTTTCAGAAAGAAAAAGTAGGTGACCTTATTTCAGGTCCTAAAAGTTTTCACAAGCCACAGAGTGTTGTGTAAGAAAGCTTTTCCCTGCTCTGCCTGATGACAGTATCTGTTTTCTGAACCTGGATCTAGTTGGTGCTAGGCAATGTTACAGATGAATTGCACAGGCAGTTTTCTGTCTCAGCTCTTTAAACCACATCATTTTAAGGTAGTAGCCCACAGTATTTTTTTTGGCTGATTTGCCAGACTGTCTTGAGATTTCATTTTTGCCAGATATTGTAATCACAATAAGTAAAATTTTTCACTACATTTATTTCTCCCTGTGAGGAAAGCAAGCTCAGGACCCATTCATTTCTAAAGACAGCACATTTAGTATGTATGTGCTGAAAATCTGTGCTGCATATGTATGTCTTATGGACACTTTTATGATGCCATACATTCATGCTTAAATGTTTGTGTTACATAGTACTGTTCTGTGCTGTTTTCCAGACGACCTCAGTGACCTTATGGCCAACTGTCTTTTAAAGCCAGGCCAATCCCCTTATGACTCCTCATTCATTGTTCTTCCCATGCTTCCCAAGTATTCAGGAGAATCCGATTTATAAGAATAAATGCTTTCAATTGTCCCTTTGATCCCATGTATTCAGTGAGGAGAGGTGCCATAAAAATCTTTTTGCTAACTAACAACAAGAGGCAAGACGACTGAACGCTATCAGCCAGTCCACATCAGGAGCTAAGGTCATGGATGAATGTGTGGAAAGCTGTAGATATGCCTCACATTTAAACTGCAACTGACGTCAGCGAGAGTCTGAGCCAAGGAAGAGCTGCTGGATTTTGCCTGAGCAATTTTAATAGTGTGAGAAAACTTGCTCTGTTTCTTAACTTTAACTAGATTGTCTCTTTAGATTTAACCCAACTTTATCAGAAAGCCTTTCTTTCTACACTGAGAAGCCTGGTATTGGGCAATGGGACTGCAGAAAAAGTACTTTGGGTATGTCCTGTAGCAAAAATAATCAATGATTTTGTTTCTCATTAGAAAGTCTTTTGACACTAGAAGCAGTGTCCATCCTTGGATAAACTTGCTCAGACCCTGAGCAACCTGCTCTTGTAGGTGTCTCTGCTTTGAGCAGGTGGTTGAGCTAGATGATCTCCAAAGGTCCCCTCCAACCTTAATATTCCTGCAGTTCTGTGAGTTGAGTGTTACAAGAAGGCTCTAGTACAGCATACTTTGTATGTTATTCATGAATTTTAAAAACTGGTGATTACCTCACCTCAGATCCTGTTCTAGGCTTCAGTACTTGTGTGACTACATCAATTTCGAGAGCATCGCTAAATGAGTGAGACAGTGCAGAGTACATGGTATACCTGCTCAAATTTCACTGGAGTGAAAGAGTAAGGCAAGTGTATAAGATAGCAAGTACCAGTTTCACACAATCCGTTTAGGATTTAACTAACATGGTCACATTTAAGGCATGTGGTTTAAAGAATATGGTCAGATTTAAAGCCTTTCTGAAGCCTGCCTGGCTTCAGCTGTTCTCTGTACCCTTTAGCCATAAGAGGAAGATGGAGAATAATAATTACCCTGTTGCTTAGTGACCTGACTCACTGTCCCTTTCATCAAAAATGAGACAAGGTGTGATAAAAATTTTATTCATGCAGAGATGACATTGTATCTTCCTATCATAAGATAGCCCTAAGCAAATTATATTATAAATGTTCCTTAGCGTTCATGCGTGTGTAATTTCAATTTTTTGTTTAGTCTGTAGGATCAAAGACTTGGAATGGTTGTGAGATGTGTGACAAATGAGAGTGTCACAACTGTTTATGTGACTTCAGGCTGAACTAGCTAAATTATTTAGACACCTAAACGTGCAGAAGAACACCAAAGGGAGTTTTTGAGAGCCACCCTACTGATAGGAGCAAATACACACATTTTTAAAGGTCCAAGTCTACAAAAGGATATTCACATCTAAAGTGAAATTTATGTTCCTTTGTCTAAAATGTATGTCCTGATCATCTTCTACTTGTTTGAAGAAGCTCCCACACAGTGTCCTGACAAGTAGCTGTTAGGCATACACTGTAGATTAGGTTTTGCCAGTTCTTCAAATTTTGCTTGGAATAACTGAACTATCTTAGGCCTAGAGAAAGACAGCAAACATGACTCCCTTGCTAAGTGAAAGGTAGGAAATGTGAAACCACTGACGAAAAATTGAATTTTCTGCCTGAAAGAGTGAGTGCTGAATCCTTTTGGTTATTTTACAAAGGAAAAACCTTATCAAATTTTCCTTAGGACAGTGTGAAAGTACAAGCACTCAGCTAGAGGGGACACGGCTCCTGTTCCTAACACCAGGGTTACTTCTGCTCCCTTTAACAGACTGAAATAATGATGCCCACCCCTTGACAGTTTGGCTGGGCTAGCCAAGGCAAGGCAGGATTTGCCTACCTGTGTGAAGGAAAGGCCACAAGCTCTCATGTCACTGGACAGCAATGATGCTGTGCATTGGGCACAATGAGGCTTTACACTCAGGCCCCAAGGAACTACCCAGCACATATACAGTAGTCCTGGCTTTTCCCAGAAATGTTACTCTTTGACACACATGCAATAAATCTGCAGTCCTGCCTTTGGGGATTTATTTATGAAAATGTTACCAAACATATTTGTACTGGTTTTATATGTAGTTATTTATTGGTATCATATTTAGTTCCTGAGGGGATGAAGTTGTTTTTTTTTTCTCACGGCTTAGTATCACTAAGCAGAACACTATTGTTGAAAAACTTATTAAAGGTCATTTTATATCTTCCTGCCTCTGTTTATAACAGTATTAACTGTAGCAGTTAATAAACACATATCTACTTAATGTTAGGGGCTCCTTCTTATTGTTTTTCAGGTTGCAGCCAGGTTAGCAATCTACTTTTAGCATTCAGTTGCAACTATCCTGATCTCATTGAAGCACCTGCCTCAGAGATGTCCACACCTTTGCATTATTTACAGACATATACGGCGTTAATAAAGAGGGGAATATTTTTTATGTGTTTTTTTGTTGTTTTGATTTTTTTGTTGTTCATTACTGATGAAGTGCTATAAATAATGGAACAAGGGCTTACAATCAGTGAGCATTCACAAGGCAAGTTGATGGGAAATGTGTACGCTTTTTGTTTGGCTATTTTTAAGAGGAACCAGAAGTAAAGTTCTGATGTTAATTCTTAGCTTAATCTGTGCCTGGAAGAGAGATTGCAGGCTGCTGGCCTGCCTTACTTCTCTGCTAGCTGAAAAATCACTCTTGCTCCTTTTCCTGAGAGAAGCAGGGAAGAACTGCCCTCTACATTCTCCTGGCAGGGCAGGGAGTATAGCAGCAGTAACTGGAAAGTAACTTGTAAGTAATGCTACATCTTGAGGAGTAGAGTGAGCTGAGTTCTTCTGTACTGCTGCAGTTTCAACCAGTATTCACAAGCTGCAGACGGGAGGGATGCTTTTGTGATCATGTGAAAACCTAACAGTCGGAAGGGGAAAAAGAATAATCCTGTGTTAAGGAGCTTGCAGTCTTAATACAGGCACATTGTTTCAGGATTTAAAGAGATTAGTGCAATGTAATGTGAACACTGGGCTAGCTAACTCTGGCATTCCCAGCTCACCCTTCTTAGCCATCCCCTCACTTAAATGGACACGTGTGGAGGGAAGACATCACAGTTTTCCCCTAGCTCTCCGCAGGTCTCTGCTTTGTAGTCTTGTTGCTGTCAGCTGTAGTTATCCCAGCAAATTCCAACACAGGCTGAGGCAGTTCATTTCTTTTCCGTCCAAGAGCACTAGGAGGTTTTTTCTGTAGAAAAAATATGTCCTCAATCCATTTTTTTTTTTAATGAATCTTAAATTAGTAATTGTATAAGCTTAGCTGATACTCAAGGACTTGCTGTTTCCTGCTTTTTGGAGAACTCATCCTGTTCAGGCTACCTCTGGGTCACAATAGACCAAAGCAGATCTTGGGTCCTCCACACTCTTCTCTCAACAGGACTCCTCAACTGTACGGCATTTTCAATGGCTTACTTCAGTACTGGCAGAGCAGATGGTTTGAAGTCTGAAAACAGGCCATTATCCTGCAATTATTTCCAGTCCTACTCCTTCCCTAAGTCACTGATAGAGAATTCTTCTCTAATAGCATTGCATTTTTCCAGCTTATGTCTTTCTCATCATCTATTAAGGCAGAACAACTTGTTCACACAGTATTCTAGTGGCCCTTTATAACATTATCAACCAAAACTGATGCACAATATTACAAACTACCACACCTGGGTTATTGCACAGTGACTCAATGTCTACCACAATAAAAATAGATCCCATCTGTGTGTTGACACGAAGCATTGTCCTGTTCAGGAGGTGGCTTTTCCTAGGTAAGATCTTCCTGTATAAGAAGATATTCTTATGTGAAGCTTCAAGTACCATTTGTATGTGAAGCACAGAAGTATTCTTTTCAGGATGTGAAAATGAGAATGTTTATGTATTCAGTTTCATTTACAACTCAATGAANTTCTAGTGGCCCTTTATAACATTATCAACCAAAACTGATGCACAATATTACAAACTACCACACCTGGGTTATTGCACAGTGACTCAATGTCTACCACAATAAAAATAGATCCCATCTGTGTGTTGACACGAAGCATTGTCCTGTTCAGGAGGTGGCTTTTCCTAGGTAAGATCTTCCTGTATAAGAAGATATTCTTATGTGAAGCTTCAAGTACCATTTGTATGTGAAGCACAGAAGTATTCTTTTCAGGATGTGAAAATGAGAATGTTTATGTATTCAGTTTCATTTACAACTCAATGAAAAAAATCAAATCTTGCAGAAGTCTCAATGTACATGTACATGCTATTCCTTTATATCTTTTTATATGAAGAAACAATAGATCATGTTTTCCAGATAGGTTAGATCAGCCAAAATAAATGATCTCATTGAGTTCTTGTTCAAGTGTCTTTCAAGATTTCTTTTCCAGTTATCAGGCTTTCAGAATCTGTTTGGTCTGTTACAGTCAGAGATGGTGCTCTGTAGTTAGCTCCCCCTGAATTCAGTTAGTTTGAGTTAGAGTGACCACTCAGCAAGACACAGCAATTTTATTGAGTGCTTAGATTAGAAGAGCAACTAGGTTCAAAATTTAATGAACTTTTGTAACTTCAGCTTAAGTACCAGCATATGAATTCAGCACCAATTGAATGTCAACCTCACATCTTCAAGCAGGTGAGCAAGTCCAGGGAAAAAGCCCATCTGAGTTCAAGGCTCCACCTGAGGTTCAGTGCAAATTATCGTTGCAGCAAAGTCAAGCTCTCCAAGCTCCGTAAGACATCTGTGCAATGAAGCTTGTTCAGACCATTAATTTCAGTGCATTTGTCCACCAGGCAACAAGGCACAGATTGTGGACCAACAAACAGAAATCAAATGACTAAGTGATTTCATATATAGCAATATATGCATATATAGCAACATAATAATTCACACAATTGGTATAGTGAAATTCTTCTGTAT
>VXAV01011441.1:32673-43484 GCA_013399715.1 Alectura lathami
CTTAATTTATTAAAGCAATATTTTTATGAGAATTTGATATTGTTGCCATTGACATTTTCTCCTGAAAACATTTACTGCAGCATCCACCATCACTATTCCTTTCATTGTCACGTACACATAAAGAAATTAAACTTCTACTTATCTTCTTTATACACTGATTTTTTTTTTGTTCCCCCTTATGTTTTTACTTAAGAAAATACTCTTTAAACTATCAGTAAACCAAGCATGTGATATGTACCATCTGCTCCCAGAAAAAGCTCTGGAATTCAGATAAGCCTTAGAAGAGGAAAAAGGGGGAAATATTTTACCATCAACAAAACAAACAAACAAACNCTAGAAAGCATAGTTTTTCATTCTTCCTCATCAAACAGGAAAACAGCAGGCCTGGGATAGAAGTAGCTGCTCTCCATTAGATGACAGAAAGGAGGAAGACAACACCATAAAAGTGAAAGACAAACAGCTATCTCTCTGTCAGAGGAACACTATTTTTAGTTTATTTGCCATAATGCATCTGTGTTTTATTCTAAATTTGTTGGGGAGTTTGTGTAGGATTGCCAACCAAGATGCTTCTTGAAGACGGCATTGTCTAGGGACTAGAATCACTTGAAGAAGCAATAAAATGCTTTTCAACAAATGGCTGACAGGCTGAAATAACAGTAGCTTTGAGAAGAATATTACACATAGGACTTAAAATGGTCTAATGAGTTCCTGCTGCTGAAAGGGGAAAGCCTCTCTTTGCTTCCCAGCCTCTTAAACTGCAACTTCTGGGCTCAGCTGCACACTCAACACCATGCCATGCCAGTGGGTATTGCAAGCCTGCTGGTGACCCAGAGTACCAGAGATTTCATTTGGCTCAGCAAAAAGTTAACTGGGCACCAGAAGGGACAGAAAAAAGGAGGCAAGGTCACTCAGGCATCGCCTCATTTCAATCTGGAGTGAGCTGCTGGACTGACACAGCTTTTCATACTATCTAACTTAAGCTCAGGATTTTCATGCAGAAAATACTCAACTCCACAGTGAATCAGGTGTAAACAAACAAGTCCTCTGATTTAAAAAGAAATAAATCACTTAAATCCCAGGCTTTGAACGGTGGCAGAGATGGGAATGTTCTCTTTTTGTTTCTGCATTTATAGTATTGCTTTTACATCATTGTAGAAGAATTATTAGGCTATCAACATGACAGTATGTGGCAGGCAACAAAAATAATCTTGAAACACAAGAGGACTATAGGGGAGAAAAATGGCCTCACACAAAACTGTTTATTAAATCCAAGATTTCTGTCCAATTCTGTGCTCTCTGAGACACCCCTTAAGAGAGTGCACATTTAGTGCTTTATTATATCCTACTCCTATTACATTCTGAGAGCTCTGAAAATGTTCTTCACCTCTCCATCTTCGGCATTTTTTTCTATTACTAAAACGCAGTCGTCCCTGACATGGAACACTAAGGCCATTTTCTTTTGCCATAAAAAAAAAAGACATCTGTTTAGTGGCTGGAAGGGATAGTAAAGGTTTGCTGTAATGCAATATTCCTACACAGCACAGTTAGCCTAGCAATAGTTGCAATTAAAAGTGACCAATTTGCCCTGTGGAATATGACTAAAAACTTTTACACTTACGATAGGTCCTATGAATGTTGTCTCTCACTGTCATGAGTTGAGTTGTTTGAAATATCTCATGAGATCTTTTGTAATTGTGGCTATTTCCTATGTTTCAGAAACTGCTGGAATCTTCTCAGTGACATTATGTGATGTATCAGCTATCCAAGCTATATTTTGACAGAAGAAGTTATCCCCGTGCAGGAAGTATTTACCTAGGAAATGTAGCTATTTTTTCATCACCGTGTTCATCTTATTCCTCTGTAATACAAAAATGTGTACAAGCTAAAAACAACTTCAACAGCTTGAAGTTTGCCTTCAAGTCAAACGAATGGAAGTATAGTCTGGCAGTTAAAAAAAAAGTTGTGCCTCTCCACAGCCATTATCTAAAAATAGCTGAGATCATAGAATCACAGAAAAATTAAGGCTGGAAGGGACCATGGGAGATCATCTAAATCAATCCCCTGCTCAGAACAAGGGCAACTTAAAGGTTAACTCCAAACCCTAGGTCTAGTTAAGTTTTAAATATCTCCAGGAATAAAGATTCAGCCTCTTTTTTGGGGAACCTCTTGCAGTACTGCACAACCTTCAGGGGAAAATCATTTTCCTCAGGTCCTACCAGAATTTGCCTTGCTGCAATTTGTGTCCATGGGTGTTTTATCACCTTCTAGTGAGCATTTCTAAGAAGAGGTTGTCTCCATCTTCCCCATAGCCTCCCTCTAGACGAGGAAGATGGCAGCTAGCTCCCTGTTTAGCATACTTTTCTGAAGGCTGAAAAAAACATATCTTTCCTCATATCTCATGTGCTCCAGATCCTGAACCTCCCCTGGACTATCTCCAGTTTGCTGCTGTCTCTTGTATAGGCATGTCCTGAAACTGAACACAGCCTAACTGCCTCTTTGGTGCTCAGAATGGAATAACCACTTCTACTTGCTAGCTACTCTCCTGCTAATGCAGACCAATAAGCACTTCAGTATGTTTCATGTTTATCCTGGAGGTTGATATTTCAGACTTTTTTATGCTGCCATGAAGACTGCAGAAATCATCAGGATTGGTTTCATTTTATTTTCAAAGAAAGGAAAGCTGGGTTTTCAGGAGAGCATTAGGCCCTTTCAGCTCATGGGTTAGGGGAAAACATCAAACATCTCAGCTGTAACTATGGGAGCTGGCACCAAGAAACATCTTCTACTGTACAACTTGTAAAAGGAAAAACAAAAAAGACCTTGGAAAGAATGTGACATTGCATACATGGTTTGAAAGGCAGCATTCATCCACTGGGGATGCCGTTCTCCCCCAGTATGCTGGCCAATCAAACTGTTCCCTGCAGGTGGAAATATATCTCTGGATCCTCACTCAACCCTCCTGTTGCAGGAAAACCAGAGACCATAATAAGTCCTTAACTGTTAAACTTTCTCTTCACCCATTCTTTGACCCACAAGTGATGTTTCCTTTACCAGGAGCTTCATCAAAATGCCAGTACTCACCAGGAAGAATCAACAAGCAAATGGAAAGCGTAACAGAGGTTTGGTCTTCAGCTCAGCATAACAAAACCTCTTCTCATCAATACAATGTCCCCTCTTCCTAGCTCAAAACAAAACTGTCTCATTTTTTACATGAGCATACTTACGGTTTCTTACAAAGTATTTCAGAGCTTCTAAGGCAGTAATAATGTAGTTCTATAATGACTCTTCTGACATAGATCAATACTGGAGTGTCTGTTCAGCTAAGATATAAGAGGATTAATCCTTGTTCTCCTCTTACCTGCCAGACTCCCACCTTTTCCATGCCCTTTTATGCCTGAAAATCTTCACAAGATGGTTTTCCAATGTAACCATAGAACTACAATGATTCTGTGAGTCTATGATTCTGTGATCTCCATTGTGCCTCATTCAGCCTGTCTTGCTGAGGAATCCCAAGATAATGATAAAATAAAAGCAGTGCAACATGTCATGTATTTAGTCCCATTCTAGTGGTCTGATCACTACAAAATCACCTTCCTTCCCCCCCAGCTTGGTTTGTAACCTCTGTACAATTTACCTGTTCTAAATGTACACCTTTTTTCCAAAGGACAGATTGCTACAAAGTTCTCTTAGCATATTTTTTGGCTTTCTGGTAAAACTTTTCTTTTCTTTTTTTTTTTTTTTTTCATGCAAAACAAAAACTAAATTACCACAGATATCCTAGTGTACCAGAAATGCATGGCAAATTATTTCTCTCCTCAAATGGGGTTAGTAATTACAGTGCAACAAATGAAAAGCAAACACAGGCTCTTTTTGTGTGCCTGCTATCCAATTATAAGTGCAGTTAATCAACTTGAGAGATTAAACATAAGGCGTTTACAAGAGTGTGTTTGGAAGGGGGAAAAATACAAAAGGAGCACCCATCCATGCACTCGGTGCTTGCTGTCATTTCTGTACTTAATCATTTCTACTTTTAACTTGGTTCTATTTGGTCAGTGATCAAAGGAAATGTTAAAACACTCCACAAGTAAATTGCCCAATAAATCAACATGAATTCAGCCTTTGCTCACCTACCGAGCTTGTGATTAAGATAAAACGCTGTAACAACTGCTTCCTTTAACTGCCCTGGGAGACTTCATTTAGACTTCCATTTTCAGGGAAACCTTGGGAGTCTCGGATTTAAGGCAATACATGCTAGTGAGAATGTTCTTTCACAAAAAGTATGTGGTTGTTCATAATTTCATTCTTTGCTGTGTGGCTTTAAATTCAAGCACACATAAATTCAATGTGATCTTGACAACAAGACAATTTTTATAAGGGGAATTAATCTCAGTGGCACTGTAATGGGTAAGGCCTTGTTTGCTTTGCATAGCCATAAAAACAGTGCAAAGCTAAAGTAAGATACTACTCATATGCAGTACCATAGTCAAATACAGAGCATGAATTCCTATGAACTCAGCAGGTTTTATGCTGCTGAGTTTATCCATTCACTGTACTGCTGTGTATGGTATTTCACTTGTGTCTGTCTGCTCATAGAATCATAGAATCGTAGAATGGCCTGGGTTGAAAAGGACCATAGAGGTCATCTAGTTTCAACCCCCCAGCTGTGGACAGGGTTGCCAACCACTAGATCAGGATGCCCAGGGCCCCATCCAGCCTGACTTTGAATGCCTCCAGAGACGGGACATCCCCAACTTCTCTGGGCAGCTTGTGCCAGTGCCTCACCACACTTTGAGTGAAAAATTTCCTCCTAATATCTAACCTAAATCTCCCCTCTCTTAGTTTAAAACCATTCCCCCTTGTCCTATCACTATCAGCTCACATAAAAAGTCACTCTCCCTCCTGTTTATAAGCTGCTTTCAAGTACTGGAAGGCTGCAATGAGGTCTCCATGGAGCCTTCTCTTCTCCAAGCTAAACAAACTCAGTTCCCTCAACCTTTCTTCATAGGACAGGTATTCCAGCCCTCTGATAGTCTTCGTGGCTCCACATCTTTCTTGCGCTGGGGGCCCCACGCCTGGATGCAGTACTCCAGATAGGGTCTCACAAGGACAGAGTAGAGGGGGAGAATGCCCTCCCTCTCCCTACTGGCCACCCCTCGCCCATGATACAGTTGGCCTTCTGGGCTGCAAGGGCATGTGACTGTACTCCGTGTCTTGATGTCTTCTGGATAGTTTCATTTCAAATTAACACCCATAAAACTATGCAAATTCTATTTAAGCAATGATTTATTTATTTTTTTTTTTTTTTTTTGCGATTATCTTTACAGCTGCTTCATTTTGGCAACAACTTCTGGTTAGCTGGGGCATGTATAGAACTGTAATGATGAGGAGAATGAATTTTGGAACAAACCTACAAGAGACTTTGTAAATTCACCATAAGTTTGCATAATTTTACCAAGACAGAACAGGTTTCCAAAGATGTAAGTCAACTGCATATCAGTGGAGCAAACATGGGAAAATCACTGGATCCATCTCTGTGACTATGTGCTTTGCCATAGCTGTTTTTATGACTTCTGTTGTTCCTTTTGATGTTTTAATAGAATAATTAAGTTCCAAGAGTGATGGTGGCAATTGTAGCACTTTTACTTCTGGCTCCCATCCAAAGATAATCTTGTCTGGCCATATGTGGCCAGCATATGTGGAGAACTAGGGGGAGCAGTGAAAAGCACAGCAGTAATGTCATGAGGTGCACTTGGAGGGCTTGCACACTGGCCTTTAATTCATCTAGCTGTTCCTAGAACGTCTAATACTTGGTTACACAGCTATGTGGAAGACGTCCTAGAACATTTAGCGTTACAGCAGGGAGTAAGCTTCATCCGACTGCAAAAGCATAAGTCAACTGGAAATCCAATACTAGTCAACAGAAATTCGGAACACTGATTATTATTTAAAGTTCAGATCTCTGTGTAATGACTTGTTTTTACTAGTTTTTAGATCATGTTTATAATTTTCCTTTATTTCAGAAAACATTGGTTTTAAAAGCCTTGAAAAACCTCCTCTGCCAAATCTACACTTTTTTCTTTTCCTTGTGTTTTTTATTTTAAGACAAGAAATGTAAAGTAACTATTTGTCTCTCTTAAGTGTTTGTAAAAGAAATTATATAAATTTGAAGTCTAGTGAAAGAGATATTTTGGTCCAAAACTTCAGAATACAGATCATGTTTCATAACTCAGAATATATTACAGAACAAGTCATTTCACATTTAAATTATGGCATTTATTAGAAATAGCTTTTTAAAAGCTTTTACATGTTTTTAAAATCTGTACTTACAGTGTCCAAAATAATAATTCAAATAACTTTTCTTTCTTTATTCCTTTCCCTATGGCTTCTTCCTCTATTTCAAGAAAACAGCTAGAAAATAAATCTTCGTACAAAAATTAACTATAAGTTAGTCCTAAAGTCTAGCACCATCAGAAGGTAGGAAATGCAGCATTTAAATGAAATATAAACCTCAGCTCTGTCTGTATTAATTCTGAGATTTTTCATTTTCTTCAGTTTTGTTAGGCTTTGAAATTTCAGAAAATTACAAGTGGACTAAATGTTCATGACTGTCTTTCTCTATTTTGGGGTAAGTGTATCCTTCTCTGTGAGGACAGATATTTTGTTGACCAGCCCTGCTGTGCCCTATAGTCCCCAGTCCTGGACTTGGCTGGCAAGGAAGGAGCAGCCACCGCCATCTGGCAGACCCCAAGCCAAGCCTGGAAGTCCATCTGCCTTGAGTGAGCCCCATACCACCCCTTGGACACAGACAGCCCTACAAGGGAGGGAAAGAGATGTGAAAGGCTGTGGGTTCCTTTGTGAATTCTCCTCTTCCTCCAGCATCAGTAAGCCCCAGCTGCAACATTGACCTGAGCTTAAACTATGCCCATATGTTAGCTTTGCTGTTTGTATTGCTAACGTAGAGCTCTCTCTGCATTGAATCTGGATGGAGGCAGATGGCATTCCAGGTGAGAAGATGGATTTCTACTTCAGATGTGGTCCTACAGACAGGATGAGTCCACAAGGTTCAGGTCTCTACTGACCTGAAATCTTAGAAGGAGCTACTGATGGTGGTACTCAGTAACAGCAGTAGTTCACAGCCATCCATCCCAGTGAGGAATTTAGGAATTATTTTCCCAGTCCAATGAGTGCTCATTTAGGTTACACTGAAACATATTTTCTTTCTGACACACAATTTGAAATTTACTTTTACAATTTTTTCATAATGTACATTACTTTTTTATTTCTTAACCTTTTCCAGGGCTTCTCCAAACATTGATCTACAGTCAGCAAATATTTTCTTTCTTCTGATCATATGTAGTATATTTACAGATATTTTCAGAAGGGCTTTCACCTTGTAGGCAGAATTTTAGTCTTAAAATCAGTCATATGTTGAAATTTTTCTTTCTGAAAACAGGAATTCTTTGCCTCCAATTTTGTGGCAAGATATTTTAAGTACAAAAATAAATACATACATATATTAAAAAATAAGCAGAATCAGGCTTAAAAATAGAACTTTCAAATGTATTTCAGAGGTGTTTTCCTTGTCATTTCTTTGAAACACATTTTATAACCATCTAAACAGAAATAGATCCAGGCCCTGGCTAATGGTCATAAAGTGGTAAAGAATATGACATTAATTTTCTCGAGACAATTTAAACCAAGTGCAATTCATATCAAACACAACATACCTTCCTAGCTGGCACAGGCATCAAATGTCAATGGTCTCATTTTTTCACCACAAACTGCTAATTAAAATGAAAATTATGCAATACATTCTTGTTAAGAAAAAATTGTTCATTTGAACAGGATTCACAGCTTTCATGCCAAGTTGAGATCTTGAAAATTTAATTTCTCTGTGGGAGGAAGAAGTGTACTTCTTTCCTTGCCCAAATGCAACTTTCCTCCAAAATGCGTTGGGACTTCTACCTGTGGTCTTGCAGACAAGCTGCAGCAGGTGCACATGCCGTCTACTCCTTTTCCACGTAATACAGCTGCAGAGCACCAGTACGCAACTAGCTTCTTTCTGGAGCTTCTGTTTCTCCAGTACCCTGTCTTCCTTCCCAGGCAGGGGACCAGCACAGCAAGTTGCATATGCACAGCACTGCAGCAGTCCTGTACTGCCTTTCGGGTCCTTTAACTGTTTCTGTTACTGAAATATTGCACCTCTCTTTCATCACTGTGCATTTCAGTTGCACGAGCAGAGATGGGCTCTGGACATGTACACCCAGCAAATGATGGCTGGTTCATTTTGACTCCCAGGTGTGCAACTCTGTACTCTGTGGGGACAGAAGAGGAAAGTGAGCTGTTGGGAAGAGACTTGAAAGGCTGTGGATGGCCAGCCACATGCACACGCTTGTCTGCCAGTGAGGGAGAGGGGATGGCAGCCCAGGTCCAAGCAGAGCCTGGGCTATGACCATGGGGTTAGAAAACCTCTAATCCAGGTAAGAGGCCACTCCATATTGAAGCCTGCTTTAACTGTGCAGAGAAGACTCAGGCTAAGACACAGCCACAAAATAAATAAAACATATTTTTATTTTCCCTGTCACAATGGTGAAAACTAATTTTAAAAGTATGTGCTCATTATAAGCCTGACCAAGAGCCCATTGGGCGTTTTCCTAACTTCTTTCATAATCTCGGGTGGGGTCTTGAACATTTTGTTCACCTTTTTTTTTTTTTTTGCCAGTGGGGTCATCTGCTTCCTGTGCATTGATGTGTGCACATGTGGGAGAGGGGGACAACAGCAGGAAGGCGTGGGCATGTACATCTTCACTGCCTGTCCTGGAACTCAGCAATGCCTTAGCAGACTGTTTAGCAAGTCATATGATCCACAAGGAGTAGGTACTCAGAGATATTATAATTAGGTGAAAACTAATGAGAGCATTTGGACAAGGAGGCAGGCAGAGTAAACAACCTCAGGAAAAGAGTTCAGAGCCACAAACCTGGCATACAGCACATGTCTCCAGGTCTGCTCTGTTCCTGCTGATCACCTTAGGCTGGGGACTGATACGAGGAGGAAGCAGGATGCTGGGTCCCTAGAAGAGGAGACCATGGAACACTGGGGTAGAGGAGGAAAGAACAGCAAGCAGAGCAACTGTAGCTGCTGGGGAGAATTTAATCTTTTCCACTTTGTGTCTTCCTCTGTGGGTCAACAACAGCTGAACGTCCTATCTCTCTTCTGGCAGTCAAACACCAAACACAAAATTCCTTTCCATTCAATTCTCTATAAAGATCTATCAGATCTATTGTGAATATTCTGTGATTAAAATGGGACTCCTGTTATGTGTAAGGGCCCCTTGCCTGAGAGCATGTTTCAGACCAAGCCCTAGTTTACTAGGAGGAAATTAGAATAACGTCAGAGCTATTATCTCCCTGGGACACATGCTTGAACCCATTTATCTACTGAGTTTCTTTCTGCTTTCCAACTAGAGGCAGCAGGAGATGCACATCCCCAGAGGGAGGGAGTGAAGGGAATGAAAGAGGTTATTGTCACAGAGGCAGTAACCTGTAAAATCTGCAAAGCTGCCTCAGTATTTTCCCTTTGCTGTCCAATGTTTCAGCAACTTAACTCAGCTGCTGGTGTTTTCCATTAGGCTTACTGTCAAAATAAAAATTAAAAGGGAAGATAGAGGCTGAAAGGGAGAGAGAGGGAGAAGAGATCAACCATCTTTAATTTATAATTTCAAAAAGGATTATGATAAATTCCTTTTTTTATGCTTCTCCAGTTTGCTAATGTTTACATTTAATCTCACTTTGATACTTACTAGTATCTGCTTTAGCATAATCTGTCTCCTTCCTCCATTATTTCATTTTGACTAAAATGTGACATAACCACTAGATCCGGCTCTTAAAGATACAGGGTCACACTTTTCCCTCAGTTATGCTGCCAGCTGCCAGCATTATGTCAGCAGACAGTGGGACCTTCTAGAAGGGTGATGTATATGATTGTGGAACCCTCCACACACCTAATTCTCTTGCTATATTTTGATGTTCATGAGGTCATACAAGTCACAAAAGGCCTTGTAACTGCTAGTTTATCCTCAGTTGCAATTCATTTATTTAGGGGACTACTCATGTCCTCAAGACCATTTTAGGCCAAGTTTCTCCCAGTTGCACCAGTCTGACCAGCTAGATGTCCAGGAAGAGAGATCAGTTGTGGGCTTGGAGTTGTAAGGGGGCTGCAGGATTGAAGGAAGCTGCACTGGCCAGAGCAGGGGAGCCTGCCCTCATCCCTTAAAACGGAGCAGTGACAAGAGAGGATGGGAATGCTCACAGCCCAGTGAGCCCCTCGATAAATCAGCTCCTGTAATAATTAGTGGAAACATTGGGCTGGGGATGCCCAGTATCCTGCAGTTGTATAGCTCCTGAATAAGAGCAGATTTTTGTGTGTGTAGTTTGCTGCTGCCATTACTCTGCTTCAGACAGCTGAACCTTGACTCTTACTTTTGGCTCAGCAAATCCCAGGGGCTGAGTCCAAAGCATGGACCCGACAGCATTGGGAGACCAGAGCAGCACAGTGGAAGGGCTTGGAAATGTGAGTTTCATTTCCCCTAACTTTAAGCTTCTCTGATGAGGAAATCTACTGCTGAGCAAACTGCCTGGGCAGTCAGTGAAGAGTCACTTCAGGCACCTTAGTCTGAGACCCCAAGAGCTGTACTGAGGCTACAGCAGAGAGTGACTCCTCTGGGAAAGCAAGGCGCTGGCCCAACGCACTTAGCACTTTGTACTAAAATGGAATTTCTCTGTTTGGTTTTGTGTGTGTGTGTGTGTGTGTG
>VXAV01011441.1:55598-83875 GCA_013399715.1 Alectura lathami
GTCAGTTAAATAGGTACATAGAAAAAAAAAAAAAAAGTACATGCATAAGTGCATAAAGGTGAAATTATATATATATTCTGCTATAATACAAATATATGCAGGAAATATCCCAAAAATAAATCTATGCTCTTTTCTCACTTTCTCCTTTCTCTTTCTCCTTTTTCTCTAGAATTAACAAAACTTACAGGTCATGAAACTTCAAAGCAAAAGCCTTCGCAGCCACAGGTGGCATAAGGTTCTATCAAGCAGACACCTGGTATAGGAAACACAACAATACGTAGATTGTGCAAGAGACTGGGACACTACTCTGACAGACTAGCACAGACAACACAGAGAAAGCTACCAGGAGGGTTATCAGGCTTCAGTGGCCAATATGACAGAGCATGGCCGTGATACATTAGTATTCAAAAGTGTGACAGTAACTTATGAAACAGTTTAGGAATTTTAGATTGCATAGGAGATCTTGCTTAAGAGCTAGAGATGATGATCTTTCCATTTTTATTTTCTAATTCTTTCCTCTGGTATTTGGCACATGTCTGGTAGCTGCTGGGTAGAGTTGCTGGAAGTGGGGAAAGTAAACGCCTACCGAAAGATTTATTTGGTTCTCTGATACAGAAATTCACCAATTTTTAAAGGAACGGGAGCCTGTTAAAACAAGCATTCAGATGCCCTCTCCCACCCCTCAGCCCTAATCTTCCATTTCTTCCTCATTATAGCTAGTTCCTTTCAAATCTACTGTTTGGATTGGGCTTGAATTTTGTATGGGAGGCAATGCCTGAGTGAAGTAATGAGGAGACATGCAGTTCTGCTAAGTCTGTATCAACATTAAATTCTTCCTTACAGTCAGTGGGGCCCTGCTAATAGGGCATTCACCTGTGACTCAGAATGGCAGGTTCTTTCCTCAGCTTTTCCATCAGCCTCTTGGATGATACTAGATGAGTGATTATACCTTCATGTACCTTACCTTTTTTCTGACTGTATAATAGAGGGAATGGCACTGACTGCTTTCATTAAACCCTTCAGTTCTCTAGATAAGATTTTATCTTTCCAGTGAGGACACATAAAAAGGTAAGGAATTTCGAACTAGACTTGAATATCCGAAACAAATATATTTGCATATATACATGAGCGTGTATACATATATATATCTCCTACCTTTTGGAAGAATGAGAACATCTTTTCTCTGAATGGAAAAATGAAAGGGTAGGCTGTCCATTACCATGAAATAGTCACTGTATGGCTTAAGGATGTACACTGTGTTTGGTAACTCTCTTATTTTATTTAAACAAACAAAAAAAATGCAACCTTAAAAGAAATTCATACAACTACTAAAGTCCAATTTTAATCACTATGCACATTTAAAGGAAAACATCAGAACTCTATTCTTCCTTCTGTGAAAGCAGATTGTGTTCAAGCTGGAAGTTCTACATCTTGTTTTTGGAGACTTTAGAGGGAAGAGAACATTCATTCCTCGTTGTGATCAGGAGTTCAATTCTTGCAAGTGTTATAGGGAGAGATCTGTTGAGGAGGAAGCCCAACTTATTCCCCACAGCTGCTGGGATTATGCAGCTGCAAATATGTTTTAAAGGCACGACTCCTTCAACAATATCTACTTCAGAGAACCTCCACTCCCTTGAAATACCAATGATGTGTCAGCCCAACTAGTCCCATCCTATTCTGAAATATCCAGAGATTCAAAACACCCTCCAAAGTTCTGAATTTCTCAAAAACCTCTAAGGAAATTTGTCTGAGTAGTGAGGAGTGGCACACCCTTCTGCACACATTACTCCTCCTTTCCTCCACAAATGACAGCTGATTTTTGTCTGGGTTAAATCTCAGTTATTTAAGTCATATCCAACTCCCAGTCTGTGTTTTGCAGTGGAAAAGCGAAGACAGATCAGCATCTGGTCTGAAGGAAATTAAATACAAATCTGCATGTCAGCTCCATAGTGACCAGTAGTCCAGACTGTTTACTAAACAGTAGGAAAAAGGCCCCTGTTTTAATTACTAACAACTGTTTTTCTCTTTACTTTTCTTTTNGTTTTTTTCTCCTTTTTTTTTTTTTTTTTTTTTTTTTTTTTTTTTTTTTTTTTTTTTTCTTTTTCTTTAATTAGTGTACTGTTTAGCAGAAGTGAGCTTCAGGTGTACATTACAACAGTTGCCTGTTCCTAAGGAGAAACCTTAAGGCAAGCCTTGTTAGTATGTTTCATCCTAGTTGGCACACAAACAGTAGCATGCCTGTTACATGGTTGCTTGGGGAGCGAAGATGCAGAGCAATTGCTTGTGGTTGCGGCTTCTTGGACAGTGGGAAGCAGCTACAGTGGTAAGATTTCCTCTCACTGAGGCTAGAGTAGGAGATACTGGAAGACACAGAAAGAAAGAAAAAAAAAAAAAAAAAAAAAAAAANAAAAAAAAAGTGAGAAAAGGATATATTAGCTATATAAACACTGATGAGGCTTCATGCCTTTGGGAATGTGCTGTGCCTTCTAGACATTCAGCATAATTACAGTCATGTCCAGATTTACCTGGCCCACTTGTGTTATTCTGCACCCACTCTATAGTGTTCAGGGAAAATCGAAAGGTTTTTCCAGAGCACCAGGGAATACTTTGGTCTCCTTAGAAGCTCTCTGCAGAAGCAATTATTTGGAAGAACAGAAGGCCATGCTCCTTTATTTCTCCACAAGAATGTAAACCTTTCATTTTTTCTCTAGTGGTGTGGTAACAGAATTTGTGAGTTTGCTGGAGCAGCTGCTGCATGAGAAACTCTTGCAGGCTGCATCTGCTAATGGGCTTACCTGCAACAGGCTGGCAGCTCTCCAGTGCCAAGAGAAGGAGGACTACGTAGAAGACTGGCTGATGCCGCAAAACTAGCCAGCCCTTTCATGAGGAAGTGGAGTTAAACGTTTTCTACACTGTGTGATCATTTGCTGCATGCCAGGTTGTTGGTGATTTTGTCATACGGATAAAGGATGAGTGCCTTGGAATTAGAGTATGCACAGCATCTCCACATATCTTGACCTTATTTTTCTCTCTTTCCCCCATCTCACGCTGCACCGTTGCAGCCAGGCACTGCCTTCTCGAGCAGCCTCTGGGATTCTACTGCTGACAGTAATGCTTGTTTAACTGTTTTGTCTTGGATGGTGTGAGCAAAGGGAACGTGGCTTGAACATAGCATGAAATTATGACACAAATGGTCAAACATATTCATATATACACACAGAAGGCCTCGAGTATATCAGGTCATGGTTTTGGCTTATCTGGGACATGCTGAGGTTTCCAAAGGTCTGGCCCAAGAGTAAAGGCAAATTACGCTTGCTGGACTGTGTACAAGAACTTTTTAAAATGCAGCATCTATTTAACTTCCTTTGATTTTCATAAGGTTACTTTTATCTAATTCATAAACTATGTATTGCACATAAAACTATGAAAGATATGAAATATTATGAAACAGAGACAAATATGCCCATGCCTGGCTGTGTAAAGTATGTTCTCTCTTATGGAGAAAAAAAAAAACAAAAACAAAAACAAAAAAAAACCACAGTATTTCCATTTTCTCTGGCTCCCACATGTTCTCTTGGAAAATTGCCTCAGCTGCCCAACCTTCCCTGCTTGTTGGACCCATTACACTGACATCGATCTGCTTGATCACTCTGCTGTGGGGGTCATTCCCACATACCCTGAGTAGATGGGAAAAGTTCCTGGGAATGCATGTTTGTACGCTGGAGTCTCGTGATTTGGGGGTTCATTTGCCTGGTGCAAATTACTACTGCACTAAGTATTGCAACAGTACCTGCAAAGGGTTGGTGACACTGCCTGGAAGGCAGTCAGGAGTTGAAATTCAGAGGAATTAGCTTTGCAAATGATTGACCCGAAGAAGACAACTTTTACTTATGTGTTTTTGTTTCTTCAATTACCTTGCAAAGAGTTGTAGAAGAGATGAGTATAAATATATGCCATAGACTCAAATTATAGATACTTAAAAAACATTTTCTGACAATGTACTAAGTGAAAATGATGCATTAGAAAAAGTCTTTCTTGCCCTTTAAGAAGTTAGAAGCAGATAAAGACAAAAACATGTTTGGAGTCAGGAAAAATCTGAGCATTAAAGAATGAAGAAGGCAACTAGAACATCTGCATGGCACAGTGGTTTGCAGAGCAGAAATCAAGGGCCAGGGGTGGAGGTAGAACAATGTAGAGCAACACAGGGACCCTAGCTGGAGTCCCAGCAGGGTGACAGTCACATGCGTGGCATGTGTCCGATGGAATGAGCTCTGCCTTTCATCAGGGCTCAGCTGGCTGGTCCTGGTGCCATGCTGAGGTGGCCATACTGTATCTGGCTCTGACACCTCTGCCCTACAATTTGCTCTGCGGTGCAGAAGTGGTCCTACTATTTCATGCGGTAGATCACTCAGGCATCTGAAATTGTAAAACAAGGAGTTATTGTAAGAAACAGCAGGGAGAGAACTGAAGAAGGTGCCTAAAGGGGATTAATTCTTCATAACTCTAAAAGCTGCTTGGTGTTGGAAAATATAGCCTGACTACAATAGTCTCTGACTGAATTTAACCTGATAGAGCAGGGCTGTGACTGTAATCAAAATCCTTTCTAGCATGTGCTGATTCCCCAAATGCTCCTTTAGGGCAGACTTAATTAATTTAACCTGTATGGAGGACGGTCCATGAATCAGAATTCACAATGGATACCTGAGACAGAAAGACATACAAAGGATGCTTAAAAAATCAAAGTTTATAACCTCTTCTAGGGCAATGGCGCTAAACTGTGATGAGAACAGAGGGAGGACAGATTATAGAAGTTTTCACATTTTATTTTAGATCACAGATGGATTTTGTACTTTATAAAAGCAGTCATGCTGTTAACAAGCGAGGATCTAAATGATTCTGTGGCTCTTATCACCATAGGAAGCAGACAAAAATTGGCTAAATCTTACAGCTTATATTGTCATAAATAGCTTGTCAGAATCAAAAGTTAAAAAGGAAAATGCTCAATGATTTTTATGAAATCTGAGTAAGAAATACTAGAACATGAGGAATACGTATGAGGTGCAGCAGCTTTCGCTTCAGTATGTGCTAGACTAAGAGAAGAATAAGCTGAAAGTGAACCAGTAGAATCTACTCAGTGATTCCAGCTCCATCCCAGTACTGAGGACTAGTGAGCCAGTAAAACATTTGCTGTTACTTTGGTGATCTTTTTAGGATTCCTGCATGCCCCCACAATGTGCCATCTATTTGTCTCAGTCCCAGATGTAGAACTGCCATGGGATCTGGATCAGTTTGCACAAGGGTCCTTATCTCTTGGCCAAACTCCTGCCCAGAAGAACTTCCTGCAATCAAAATCCCTCCTTACACTTTCAGACTGCAATACCTCCTCCACCTGACTTTAACAACCCACTCACTTCTCCAAATGCACACTGTTAAACCAGTGTTCCTCACCATGGGAAAAGCAGCTCTGTTATGAATGAAATAACTCATGTACAATTGCAAAGACTGTAGAGTCCCCTCCTGATTATCTTTTACTCCCCCCTGGTACCTGACCCCACTGTTACCTGACATTGTGTGAACATACATGGTAAAAAAATCTTTCCTTCTCCAAAGGACTTCCAGTGTAATTAAGGAGAGGAAATGTTAACGTCCCTTTTGTTTATGAGGCACACAGTAATTTAGTCACTTGCCCTAGTGACTTCAGGATCTCTTCAGGACTGTGTGCATGTAGTCCTGTGTGTTGGCAATACTGGCGTTTCTTTTTTTTTTTTTTTTCTGTTTCTGAAGCGTAAATTGTTTTTCATGTTTCCTTGGTGTAGATCATGCCAGATTCTGCAGGAGGGTAATGACTTCTCAGGCAGAATGAAATCCTGTCAGAAGCACTGAATAGCACAGTGACATTGAAGGGTAAGCCAGCAGGTCTTAATGAACATCGTCAACATGCAGAGGCTCTGAGTCCTCACATTGTGCCAGGCAAGATGTAAATCACTGACGTAAAGCACAGAGCAGTGGAGCAATTAACTCTGTGTGCAATGGCAGTGCTTGAGTTCAAGGCAGGTCAGGACCCACACGCTGGACTGGGGTCCTGGAGGCCAATGCTGGGCTCTGAAAAATCGTGCAGTGTCCTCTGCACCCCAATGACGTGAGCATCTGGGATGCAGAGAACTTAGCGGGATGCACAGACCTGGGGAGCAGCAAAACACGGAGTTGTATGACTGTCTTGGTCTTGTGTGGGTAAACTTAGCTGTTCCTTGCTTTAACTTCCAAAGCACCAAAATGTGCAACTGACAACACTGAGGTCAGTGGAACTTTTTCCACTGTCTTAAGGGAGGCCACAATCTTGGTTTTCTCTGTAACTTGATTTCCCATAATAACAGTGAGTGTTAAAATCTTCCACCCCAGAAGTGTTATTTGTTGGTTAAAATGTTTTTCAGCAAAGCAGTACTGGTGTGGGTGAAGTTCCTGCAGGTCAGCTACATGGATAGCTGATGGTGTGAAGCAGAGGAAGAGATGTATGAAATTATAACAAAAAGGGGAAAAAAGGAAAATAAGATGAAGTACATGTAACAGTTGTGGGAAGGCATGCATACAAAATTTCCTGAAGAGGCCGTCATCTACAGGGTTTTCACTCCCACTGACAAGAAAGAAGGAGGATGAAGGGATCCTATATATGCCTCTGTTCTCTCTGTGTCCCTCATTATCCCCTTGTTCTGTTTGATTTGGCTATTACTTCAGCAGCTTTATGGTATATCAACAACTGCATTCTTGCTCCTTCGGAAGCGTTAACCTAACCTGAGTCTGCACCCCAAGTCATGGGGCTCCTTTGCGCACCCAATGCTTTATCCCTTTCCAGTAGCTCTTCTTATCCCCCCGGGGTGTTGCAGGCTGCAGTCACAGCCTGGCTCTCTTGCCTCACTGCCACTGTGCTTGTGGCAGACAGGGTTCCGTGCTGAGCTCAAGAGAAGAATGCAGGGAGGAAGAGAGCAGAGTTAAATAAGCTCCACTATTCCCAGTTTCCACAAACATTCCGTTCCTCTGGTGAAAGCATATGTGGAGCCTTTCCTGGCTCAGCTTGCTGGTTTGGTTTGGCAGCTCCCCAGTTTCCCTGAGATCAGCACGCATACCGCTCGTCCTCTGGAAATTCCTCCCTGACCACAGGGAAACAGGTCACCAGCCAGGAGCTGAGTTCCAAGCACCATGAGTCTCCCTCTGCTCGGAGGGAGCCAGGTGGGTAGCTGAAACAAAGCTGCTGAGAAAGGGAAAAATAAGGTCTTCAAAGCTCAGAGATTATTTGGGAGGAAATGGGGTGGCAGAAGAGCAATGCTGTGCTGCAGGCCCTTGTTGGAGACCCAGATGCATAAAATCTTCTGTGATGTGTACCCCTCACACCCTTGCATGGCAGGGAAGAATACACATTTAGGTTAGATTTTGCTTAGTTGTGAAGAGAGTAAGCTGCCCTAGACTAGTTGTGGATATCTGCTGAGATCCAAAACATCAGGATTGCATCATCTCCACCTATTTGGCAGGTGGTGCATCCCCCAAACAGAGCTGACACTTCTGATCTCTCCTCTGTTTTGGAACAAAGTACAGTCTTTATCTGACAGGGCTTATTTGAGCCACAGAAAGGGAAATGAGAGGCAAAGGGAAAAGGCAGAGATGCTAAGAAAGAAGGAAGACAGGAAAAGCTGAAGGCAAAGGTGGCAAAAGGAAGGAAGTGGTATGAATGAGAGGAAAAGAGGAAGATAGGAAAAATGGATGGAAAGAGAATATGTGATAAATGTGGATGGGAAAGATTAAAGTACACATACGCTTAGGATTAGGGTAGCATTCACCTCCTTCTCAGCATGGTATGCATCCCCATTTGAACCTGCTCTTCAGAAGATATCCATCTGTCACAGCTGGTCTTCATCTTATCTGCTTCTTAGGCTCATGGGATGGCTGCATTTCTCTGGGTCTGGCACTGACAGCCTCAGTCCCTTTCTCACATAAGCAGGACTCACATTTTCTTCTGGTCCTCACCAGCCTACAAATGCACCACCGTGTAAAAGGTAAAATTACTGCTACTGAATCAGAAGTGTGCCAAGGTCCCCACATAACTCTTTTTGCTTGCCCCCCTTTGAGCTTTTAAAATTATGTAGGTATGAAAGGAACTCTTTCCACTGCCCAAGAGCAGCCTGTTTTTTTTTCCATTAAAGCTGCGAGAAGATTGCTCTTTCACAGGGTTATGGGACTACAGCATTCCCCAGTAATACCAGTCATCTGCTGCCATTAACACCAGTCATAGCAGCAGTAACACAGCTGCACATGTCCCTGTTTTCCCTCTATCAGTCCCTGGAGGGATGGATCAAGTTCTGCAAGTCCTCATTTTCCTCCCTGGTTTCCATAATGCTCACAGCCATGACATTATGTTTTCATTTATGCCTGACTCTGAAGTGGCACAAAGTAATCTTTTATTTAATTTATTTATTAAATGCAGATTCTCTGTCTGAGAGAATTTTTTTGTGACTTAAAACTGCTCTTAAAATAAAAGGCATTTAATGCATGTTTCATTTTCATTTACTGCTATTGTTCATGGCGTGGCACTGAACCAATTCCTGTTCCAGTTGAACACTACTTGTAGACATCCTAATATAGTACAGCGTGTTTTACATGAAACCATTCATCTGTCATAGTCACTGCAACTTCTGGTTTTCTGGATTGCCATGCCAATTTGGCAGAAAGGTTTGGAAGGTGATAAGTCTAATGACAAAAACAGTTTGCTTTGTTGTATTCTTCCACCGGGCTTTTTACTGAGATAGACTTAGCTTGACTTGTGCTTAGTAAACCCAAAGTTCATTTGGGTTCACCAAGGATAAGCCAAGGATTTTTCCTCACTTGTGTGCCCCATAACAGGAATTATATGCAACCAGTCCCAGTTAGGCTCAAGTCACTACGGGCAATGTGAACCAACAAGAACAGCCCAGACCTGCTTTCTGGCTCAGGCTTGGCGTTCCTGCCTGTGTTGTCTAACCCTCCTGTCTTTCTGCACCAAATCCCTGTCTCTCACCGTGCTCTGTCCCTCCCTAAAACCAAACCCCGATGCACAAGGGGAAGACAGCAGCTACTTGGTTGAGGTCTGGGCAACACTGCATATGGTGGATGGAAGGAATCCTCCAGGAACACAGAGATTAAAAGATTCAGATGTTTATCAGTGCAGCTGAGAAAGGCAAGGCAGTCACAAGCTGGCTGCCACACGGACCTGAGGTTTGTCTTGTCATGGAGCTGTATTTCTCATGTTCACCATGAGAAAACTCTGTGGGCTCCAGATTATGAAGAAGTCGTATCAATCTGATAAATAGCTAAATGTTAGGGACACCGTAAGGAATTGTATTTCCCTAGAAAAACACTCTTTTTCTAGCCAGAAACTGTATTTACGGAGCAAGAAAATAACTGTCAAAGGAACAAGAGTGTCTACCCCAAAACCTCTGTGTATGAATGCTGCTGAACCTTGGGGTGGACCTCAGCAGCCTCTGAATGCCTGCCTGCTGAGGTGGAAAAGAGTGCTGGTCCTTCTAGGTCCAATTCAATTAGGAACAGCTACTTAAATATATTTCATTTTATTTATTTCTTTTCAAAATTCAATGCATTTCCTTTCAGGTGCTTTCATTGACAAAATAAAGCATGCATTATTTATATGAAGTTATAAATTACCTTATGAACGTACTTTTCACAACAGCCTGGAGTGTTATCTGCGACTCAATGCAATGGGCCGCAGCTGCTAATCCAGTGTGTCTGAGGAGCTCAGCAAGCTAGTTTACATTATTCTTCTTCCTTAATATCTGTGTAGTGCTCAGAGGTCAAAAAGGAACTTAAGGAATACTGGGACTCCCATTTAGAAATGTAAATATGGGGACAAGCTGTTCCTACTGCATTTTGTGTCCATGCTAAATGTCAATCTACCACTGCTAATGATTGGTTTGTTGTATGTGTTGTACCTCAGACAGCGGTTTCCTCTGACTTATAAGCCAGATCAGTAAAAAAAACGCCAAAATATGACAAAAAGAAATATGATGATAGCATTAGATGAATATCAACCACATACTCAGACCTAGATGATATCTACAAGCTTTCCTGGTGATCATCAGTACCACCGAGCTGAGGAAGAAATGGTTTCAAATTGAGAGAAGGGAGATATTTAGGCTGGATATAAGGAAAAAGTTCTTTACCACAAGGGTGGTGAAGCACTCGCACAAGTTGCCCAGAGAGGTGGTGGATGTCCCGTCCCTGGAGAACTTCAAGGTCAGGCTGGACAGGGCTCTGAGCAACCTGATCCAGCTGTAGGTGTCCCTGTGCACTGCAGGGGAGTTGGACTGGATGGCCTTTAAAGGTCCCTTCCAACTTGGGCAATTCTGTTATTCTGTAATTAAGTGTCATGCAGAATTATTGCAAAAAGTTTGGTTTTCACGAAGTGAGTTTCTCTAGGGACAAAACAGCACAAGTCAGTATGATCTAAACGTTTTTCATTAGCAGATATAATGACAACCCACTAAGTGTATACACACCGGTAAAAACTATTCTAAGCAAGCACATTTAATTATGAAAACTTCAAAATGTTCAAGTGAGAAGAAAAGCCAAGTCCTTGAAAAGGCAGGATAATATTTACAATGTGAGCATTGCAATTTATTTAAAACGCTTCTCTATAGTCATAATGTCTTCCTTTCCATTCCTCCTACACAGAGGAGTTAAACCTAAGTATAAAATCCCAGCTGGTTTCAGTCAGCAACATGCTAATTTTTTTACTGGAAATCAAGTCTTCCTCTCTTTATCCAGTTTAATTCCTCCTAAGTAGAGAAATTGAGATCATTAGCATTTTTTCTTTAAATATTTATTTAGACTATTTTCCTGGAAGTAAAATTCCATTTTACAAGTTCATCTCAAAAGTCTCTAGAAGAAGATACTGCATGGAAAGGAAGAAAAGCTCTGAATCAAATACTCAGGAAAAATTTGCCTGGAACACACTGGGAGATGACATCTGTAGGTGACAGGAAATCGAGTAGTGAAAGTTGTGGAGTTTGAATTTTCATCAAAGAATTTGTCAGCATTTTGTGCCTTGCAGGTCTTGTCTTCAGAAAACAAGATATCTGTGCCATTTTGTCGACTGTAAGACTTCTGGAAGCCTGAATCTAACCTTCTTCTCTTCCCCTTGATCCCAAATATGCCTTTCGTAGCACAGGACTCTCTGTGACCTGGCTGCCCACTGAGCAGCATCACAGTGCTGGTGGGGCTAGCTCAGGTCACCTGAGGACCTCGCTCTTGGTGCCCAGCTGCCTTTAGCTGTTTGTGGTACTTAGGGTTCTAGCAGAGCTTCCTGTATTTAATGGTGAATCCAGTTGTACATCAATCTCAGCTTTGTTTCAGCAGACTGTGAAACTAGAAAGATCTAGGAAAGTTCTGATTTTAGTAGAGTGTGAAATAAGAAGAAATGGTAGAAAAATGTCAGCGTTGTAAAGTGGAAAACCCATATGTGTGTTTGTGGAGTGGGGGAAGCAGCTATAAAACTAATATATTTTGCATTTAGCCTTCCAGTTTCTTTGCTGTATTTCTGACAATATCACAGAGATCGATGAAATTCTGTTGGTCTAACACTGCATCTGCGCACACCGAATTCTACCAATTACATTTTGTGGATAATTACATTTGAGTCCCATCAGTTTTTAGTATTATTTTCACATAGCTGCAGAAACTAACAAAATGGGGCCCAGAAATTCACACAGGTCTGAATTTGGCAGAATAGACTTCCTCTCACCATGATCCTCCCAGAAGAAACACATGGTCCTCATGCCTCTTAGCCAGGGATACAGCATGGATTGTCATCCTTCATGTTCTGCTCAGCTGGTAAAACTGCTGTACCAGTCCAGTTCAGAAACAAAATGTGATTCCAGCTCCAGCTCTCACTTACTTTCTCAGACTTCTTTTCTTTATCTTCATTGCTAGAAAATACACAATGCTTTGAAAATACATTAACCTCAGAAATAATTTATTTCTTCATGAAAAGGGCATAGCATCCTCCTGTTTTTTGTTTATTGGGAAATGCTGATTTATATATCCAGCACATACTCTTGTCATTAAGAAAACCCGCAGCAGGTGCACTGACATTTGGAGCTTAATGAACAGCTGGAAAGACAGCTGTGGTTTCCCTGTTTCTGAAGAAAATTGATATCCTAGAGCAGAGGAAGCAGAGTGATGGGATCTGTGTATTCTACTGCTACTGATTTACTTCAGCGTGGATGGAGATTTGAAAGAAAGGGGAAGACAACTTTGATTCTTTCTAATCTGAGGGAGAAGAGGTGATAAACAATGTAATGTTTATTTGTCTTCTGTTTTAGCTGCGATATTTTTAGATAATGAATCTGAGGAATAGCTTATCACTTTGCACATGTGCCACTATATATGGATGAGAAGTTCATGCACAATTTAAATAATAACTATTTTGTGATCATTTTAATAGCTGTTCCTAGATCGACAGCTACATGCTGGAATTTATTTGATGGCTGAAGTTATTCACAAATGGCTTAAATGAATAATATCACGGCCCCCATCATTTCTCCTGCTTTTCTTTACCTCAGCTAGCAGCTCCATGATCTCAGTGGAGCACATCCCACAGGATAGTTCATGACAGAACAACTCTATCAGCAACAGCAAGAATCCTTCATAATTTTTCTTAATCTGCAGATAATATGGCCATGGATTTAAAATTAGAAAGCCCATGAATTTTTCAGTTTGACCACCTGCGTAGACTTTCGTACAGTGACCTTTTCAAGAGAGCCAGTGTATTGTGTTTCTTTAAAGCAGAAAAGACAGAAAGGTTGAACTGGACATCAGGAGACAGAAAAGTGGTAATTCTCTTTTTAGCATGTAGTAGGGGAATGACATTTTCCCAGCTGAAAAGGCAGGCTAATCTAAAAGAGAACTTCTAAATCTGTATCGTGTTGGCTGTCTAGCTGATACCCATGATTTTGTTCCTATTCTCTGCATAGACATGTCGTGGAACTAGTCAACAACAGCAATAAATAATTCCACTGAAGAATCTGAGCTGCATTTATGATTATGACAAAACCCACACAGCTTTCTGGTAGGTTTGTGGTTCAACTGGGTATTTGATTCTTTTCTTGGCATTCAGACTTAGAATAAATTTTAAATATCCTTTGTGCCTGTCAAATTTACTCTGTTAAATATTGAGGGAAGTGGAAGCATAGAAAGGAAAGAAATGGTTGGCAGCTAATGGTCCTGCAGCCTATCCTCATCTCTGTCAGAAGTAACTACGCTAGGTGAGATGGCCATCCTCAGAAAGATGTCCATGAGCTTGGTGGTTAGATCAAGGGTGTGTAACCATGAGGAATGTCCTCTGCTTTTCCCAACCAGGGCGGCCTCCCATACTTACGTCATTTGAGAACTGGAATAATCACCAAATATCTTAAGAGAAGCTGGACCATGTTTGCACTGGAAGTTGCTCATGAGGGGGAGCACTGCTGGCGGAGCAGCTGTGATGGGCAATGAAAACTACCACTTCTTTTTATTTTATTTTTTTTTTCTTAGCCTCCATTCACAATGAGCCAGATCCCTGGCTTGGCTCACCACGTGGCTGCACAAAGCAGAATCAGCCCAAAGGGAAGGCGTGAGGGACTGCCCCTTGCAGCTGCAGCCGGGGTGAGGTCAGCTTCAGCAAAGCCCTAACTGCACAGTCACTTTGCCTGTCTGGAATCCAAGGTAGCATGACTGAAACAGAAAGTACAACAAGAAGAAAAAAAAGGCCATTCTTACCACTTAGCGCTGAAACCCTAGCAGCTGGCTGCATTTCTTCCCTCACTCCTTCCCTTCATGGGACAATTGGAAGTAGATTGGTTCATCATTACATCCCTTCTTTTAAAAGAAACATCTTCAAATGTGTTTAATTAAGAATGCTTTATGTTTTCCGCTTGCACAAGGGCTCTTGGAAAGAAGTTCCAGTGAGCAATGTGATGCAGATAGGGAAGGCTGAGGTGGTCCTGCAATAAGGAAGGAGATATAAAGCATTAGTTCATTTCCCACCTCAGGCAGAGGTGGGAAAACTGCTTATTGCCTCTTTGTTAGATTTGTGCAATGGCATTAGTATTTCCTGTCTTTATTGTTGCATTTTGCTCATACAGTGTCCACCATAGCCTTTCTCCAATTCCTGAAAATGTGGTAGCAAACTGCAGGACACAGTATTTCACTTTTTCTCCCCTTCAGTTTCTCTGTGTGTATTTTTTCCCTTCATATCTGCTGCAGCAGCTTTGCTCCAGCAAAGGTTTCTTTTGGCTATCTGCATGTTTTTGTGAGCATAAATAATTCCGGGTATGGACTCTCTGTTCATGACCAAGGTAAAAGTAAATAATGCAGCATACATTTCTCCAGGCTGTGAACAGGTACAAATGCTGCTTTAATGGAAGTTCCATGTGAGGAAATGAATTTTGAGAGTGTTTCAGTTGGTTGATGTTAGTCATATATTCCAAACAATTTACTTAAATCATAAAAGTAAAAATATCCTCCTCCTCTCGCAAGTACGTAATCAGGTGGAATATCTCCTTCTCTAGTAGTATATGTTTCTGTAAACAGAAGGTTTTTTGATCTTTCTAATACCCCTTTAAATTTCTTATTCATACCAAGTAACTAGAAAGGCTATTACTACTATTGTTTAATGTAGGAACTCTGCTACACATTAATCTAATCTAATCTAGTCTAGTCTAGTTTAATCTAGTCTAGTCTAGTCTGAAGTAACATATCACAGGATATTTATGAAATACAGAATTATAAGGTGGATTGGGTCCTCCTTTATGGAACTAAGACACGTTAGAAAACGCGTTCCTTAAAAAGGAGATAAAATAATGCAATGTAACTTTGAAAGAACTGATTAGATCATTAACTAAGGATTTAAATATAACCCATTATTAATTCTAAGATTTTTTTTTTTTTCTAAAAACAGTGTTGGCTCTTGCTGATTTTTATAGGGATGCTTTCTGTATATATATTGACAAAACTCAGACTTTCAAGATAGAGTTTTTTTCTTTTAACCTTGCATTTATAATTAAGGAAGAAATAAAAGCCTATTCTCACTTTTAGCCAACAGGCAGGAAAAAAAGAGAGATCATTTTCATTATTAATTTTATTCTTAGGAGCTAATATACCAACTATATGAAGCCAAAAGTACAAAGAGGAAAATTCTCTTGGTAGTTGCCTTTAAAAATGTGCTAGTTCATCTTGGTTTGTAATTAAAATGTCTTCTCCATCTCACTGCTGTGTTCTCCTAAGGGGCACTGGGATTTCATGTCCTAGTAATAGAGATTTTAATGTATTAAAGCTGGAAAGCACAAGTCTTTGCATAGCATTTGTTGTCATGGGAGCTACTTATGTGAGTAACCGCAGTTCCACATACCTATAGCACTGCAGTGTTTTGTCCTCATCCTTATCAGAGAATCATAGAATGGACTGGGTTGAAAAGGACCTTAAAGATCATCTAGTTCCAAGCCCCCTGCCGTGGACAGGGCTGCCACCCACTGGATCAGGCTGCCCAGGGCCCATCCAGCCTGACCTTGAACACATCCAGGGATGGGGCACCCACAGCTTCTCTGGGCAGCCTGTGCCAGGGCCTCCCCACTCTCTGAGTGAAAAATTTCCTCCTAACATCTAACCCAAATCTCCCCTCTCTTAGTTTAAAACCATTACCACTTGTCCTATCACTACCTACCTGTGTAAAAATTCACTCCCCTTCCTGTATATAAGCTCCCTGCAAGTACTGGGAGGAATCCTTCTATTTATTTTTTTTTTTTGTATGTGTTTTCCTTCTTTCTGTTCTTCTTATTCTTCCTCAACTTCCCATTCATTTTATTTATCCTGTGCTAGAGTAAAAGTGTACAATTATTTCTAATAGAACAGTTTTGATGTAGGAAGGCAAAATGTCCAGAAGCATAAAGACAATATGCCTGAGCACACTTCACTGCAGTTCTGGCCAGCCAAAGCTCAGGTTCTGGCACAGACCTCAGGCCCAGGACAGTTTAAACACATTGTAGGTGCTGAGCACACATTCTTCTGGGTATGAGAAATAAAAAAATATGGGACTACTACATACAAACCCGCTCGTCAATTAATAACATTTGGCTTTTTGTGAGCTACAGTACAACTTTCACTGCCCATAGCACACCTCTCACAGGCTAACATCTCTATGGAGGAAGCAATTCTTCCGGAACCACAATCTGCCCCAGACACAAAACAGGTAGTTGCTAAGGGCAGCAAATTACTTAGTGACTTTTTGAACAACTGCAGGAAAGTAATGACAGGAATTTCACAGTCTGAGGCAGTTAATTTGGGATAGCAAGTTGCTACTCCAGTGATGGAGCAGCACATTCAAAATTAAAAGGGTTTATGTATAAAATATAATTTTAGTCTGATTGCAAGCCCTCACAAGTGAGGCAATCAAAGAGAAACATGACACAAAAAGCTTTCCTCAAGGATATCCAGACTTTAAGACTCATATCCTCTTCTCTGGTGTCTATGGTCAAGGAGAAATGTAGAGACCAATGTCAAAACCAAACTTCCCATTTACTATTAAAGAAAATACTCTTGTGATCATTTCTGATATTCGTCCTCAGATCCAAGATAACAGTGACCCCTAAGAACTGCTCACCAGCTTCCACAAGTTCAGCCAGCCTAAATCACTAATTATTTTAATGTGACATTACGATTGCTGCTGTGCCTGCCTACACAACCACCTTGTGAGCAATGTTCAGTTCATTTGCTTCGGCAATTCTTCCTGAATAAAGAAGAAATGAGAAAACCTGTTATCAGGTTACCAACAAATATCTTCTCTGAAGGGATCCTCTGGGTGTGCTGAGATCCGTTTACTGCAAAGCCCAAGAAGGTTAGAAAAAAAATGTCATGACACCACTAAAATTTTCATCTCCCTAATGGAACCAGCATATGCTCCATCCTGATCAAGAACAAGTTCTAAAGGGTTATGCATCTGGACTAGGAGCGGATTTTTTTTACTCTTGTGGAAGCTCACATAAAGAAAAGAGTGAGTGAGGCCACAGATTTTTTGAACTTTCATTTCTAATCATGTGACTTTTAGGCTCTCACTGGAGTATAAATCAAAAGTTCTGTTTCTCTGAGCTTGTCATAGGACACAATAAAAAATAGTAGCCTGTGAACTGAACGAAAAAAAAATGTTTTACATAATTTACTGTGCCTTCATGAGCAATAACCTATAAAATTTTACATTTTCATTTCCTTTAATATACGGTCCGTCATATTTATTTGCATGCACAAATGTACTCACAGCTTTGAGAATCTCTTTTGTAGTAATCACATTTACTTTCTGGTTTACAAATAAAATACACACAAATAGAGAGAAACTGCTGTCATTATAATTTGAGATGCATTAACTTCCTTCTATTGAAGTCCTGGAGTCCTGACTTCAAAAGTTTTGAGCAAGAAAGTGAAAATTTTGCAGTGAGGCTGGGTGCACTACTAAGCTTGTAGCAATTTTTCACAACTAAGCTGTGTCTGTGAGCTTGCAGTAAGAAGGTGATTGTGGTGAGCCGCTGCCTTCCTCTTCACCAACAGGCAAATGCCCTTTGTGCTGCTTGCAGGTAGTTAGGAGTTTGGCCTACAAGCCCTTCTTGTTCCTCTGCTCCTATTGCCCTTCATGAAAGGGGTCTCACAAGAAATTAAACCCCTTTTCTGTGCTCCTGAGGTCAGTTAAAGTAATTCCTACAGAGTCATGGTCCCAGTTAGATTGGGCTCATGTTCTCAAATCCTAGGGAGTTGTACATGTTTTGGATGGATGACCAACACAGGGCATGATTCACGCTCTTGGCATAATCATTTTTGTAGGGGAGGTGAAGTGTGTTGATGATGCACAGGCAATTCAGTAGACCTGCAGGTATGCTCTGTACTTTTCAGCAAGCAAATAGCATTCAGCAATTGGGAAAATAAATAAATAAATAAATAAACACTGAGCAGGAGCATGGCCTGAAAAGCAAAACCAAACATCCTCACCAGAGAAATTGAATGGAAAATTTAGGAGAGGATCACAAATATTTAGCATGTGAATAATGAGGTCCAGAAAATTCTGGCACAATTCTTAAGAAAGATGAAAGTATCTTTAAAATAAATCTACTGACATCTTCAGACTTGACATCACATATAAATGTTAAAGATCTAACTGTTGTGAGCTAAATAGCTAGAAGCAGGCCAGTGAGTTGGCAAAAGCTGCTGCAGCTCTTGTTTAAAAAATGGGTAGTCTTGAAGGAGAAGTGGAATTGAATCAGCCACCCTTGGGGCTAGACTTTTTGGCTGCCCATCAGCTTCAGGCACAAGCAGTGCCTGAATGCTCCAAGGAACAGGATGGGGCTGCTCAGGGTCAGGCAGGTGGGCTGGGAGTAAGTGGCCATGTTCAGAGATGCTACTCTCATCTTCTTCCAGCCTTGATGGACAGTGACGGTGGCCAGATCCAGGAGCACTCCTAAGACCTCTTTGATGAAGGGATTTGGAGGAAAATAGCCTATTAGTAGAGCGATATAGTGGAAAATGTTTTAGGTAAGGTTAATCAGAACCTTGTTTTTTCTATCTCATCTCCATGCATCATAAGTTTCTTATTATGTGAGCACTCAGCCTTTTACACAGAAGCGCCTATAACTCAGTTGGAGATCACTCAACTCATTTGTAACAGAACTAAAACAATAAATCAACAGAAGATTTTCCATTGCCTTAAAGCTCCAAGTTGGGCCTTCTCTGTCAGTACTGATTGGGAATCTCTTCTCCTCAGACATTCACAGACACTGAAACTAATGGTCTGTATTATCACCATGAAATGATTTGCCTTGGTTTGCATCTTTCTATGACAAGGGGAAGAAAATTGTTAATAAATAGTACCTTTTTGGAGAATAAAATGTCAAAGAGATGGTAACTCAGCTGCTATTCGTTGATATGGTCCAGATAACTTACATCAGATCTGGATGTAGATGTAGGAGGAAGTAAGGTCACCATAGGAATTTAAGGTGGAATTTGCAATTGCCAAATGCAGACACTTGCTGCAAATCTTTCCCTTTGTCAGCTTTTGTGCTAAACTAACATGTGTTAAGTCAGTGTGACAAAAGTTAGAGAGCACTTGCTCTAAGTGATCATTTGGTCTCTGAAGAACTTGTGAATTCATGGAGAGGATGGTGGAGGGAGTGATAGTGGAAGGATTTAGTTGCTGTGCAGGAAGAGAGGGAAAGAGAAGGAATAAAATAAAATGTGAGGCAGGAAAAACATATCACCTTGACAAATACAAATGTGTTTAGAAAGAGTTTCTGTGCAGACTTGGTAAGAACTGTAACAAAGTTTAATATGTTTTGGGAAGAGGGTAGTGAGATCAGGAAGTCGGTGCTAATCTGGCCCCTCTAGAGGTATGGTTCTGACACACATACAATGCCCTTTCTCACAATACAGCAGCTCAGGCCCTTGTCCCTTTGAACCTCCTAAGCTAATCTATGTCATCCTGGAAACAGGTGGTTACGAAAAACCAGCTGCCTTCCAAGATGTTACCAGTGATTCTGCAAGAGGGTCAGAACTAAATCAATAATAAATTTTTCAGTAGCCTGAAGATTCCTTGAGTGAGGCTTTTCTGGGTGAGTGGTGATGGGCTGAGTTTGAAGACTTCTTGCCAAGACCTGTGGTAGGAATCTGCACTTTGCCTGAAAGCTCAGAGTGATCAACATGATGATAATAAGCACAACAGCACCAAAGCAAGATGCCACAGACACCTTTTCCATGGCTCAGGGAAAATTTGAGATGCAAGCCATCTGCATATGTACAGGTACTCTGCACTCCAGGACTGTTTACATTGAAGGGGCATATAAAAGGGTCGTGATCATTATGAACTGGATTTCTGCCGGCTGCTTAGTAATTACAGATTTAATTGCCCAATAATAAAAGTTTTAATTACTCAGCAATTAGTGCTTGAAGTTTCGAGTGCTTCACAAACACTCAATTGTGCTCCTCAACCGTCAATAGCGAAGGATGAAATATCTCCAGCATGTCTCAGCAAAGATCTGAGCAAGAGAGACAAACATCAGTGTAGGAGCAGCAGCAACAAATGTGGATAGCCTTGTTTGCCTGTGACTGTATAGTTTGGCTGGGTGAAATCCAAGCTGTAAGAAAGCTGCGTTCTCTTCTCCAAGAGCATGAAGGAGATAAGAAGGATGCTAGAGAGAAGGTTGTTACTGACACAGGGCATATTAACTGCCAGGTGAAGAACTGACCTAGGAGATGCCTATCATTTTGATCACTTCCTCCCTCTCATGGTACTCCAAACACAAGGGTAAATGGACCAGATCTGAACTGACCCCTCACATGAAGGCAAGCACACTTCCAGAGCAGAACCTGCAGTCAGTTTGTGAGCTGTCCCAAACTCATCACTTCCTTAGCTGGGCCAGACCAGATGTTTGGGTGGTAAAGAAATCAGGGTGGAGAAAGTCTGTTGCAGAGACTAGGTGCTTGTCCATACTTCTGTTCCTTTCCTTGGTGTATTCACTCCTTCAGGCTCTTAGTCACATACCTTGCAAGTACCATTCTGTTTCTTAAGGAAGTTTTAACCTATACTCAGATGAATTTGGTATGAAGCACCCAGTTCTGCAGGTGTCTTATCAAATTGTTTGACAGCCCTCACTGTAGGATGTATTTACAGTAAGCAGTATCCAACTGCTTTGTTTATTGCATTGTAGCAATCTACTTTACCCATACTACACTCCCCAGCTAATTCAAGTCCAAAATACCCTTTCCTAGGTCGAGCATGAATTATACCTGGTATTATCCCAATTAATTTTCCTTATGATAGCTAGCAGAGGTCCTAAATAACTAAATCTCTTATGGCCTGGTTTCTTTCTGCTTACATGACTAGAACTTAAACAGCATTAACAAGTCAAACTTTCGCAAAGTCAACAGTTGGCAACAGTCCAGGAAACAGGTCTGCATTTAGGCTACAGACTTTAGAAAGAGCTGCGTATTTGTGATCTGCTTGGTTAATCAAAGAAGAAAATTGTCTGAGGAACTGTGTGGTCAGAGAGCAGGGACAATCTTTCCATGAAATAATTACAATTACTGCAGAATGTTTTTACATGTCCAGCAAAGATATCTTCAAATGACATTCAGATTTTCTACAGGCAGTGTGCAAAATCCATCACAAGAACTTTGGCAAAACAAGACAAAATTGAGCTAGTAAAAATATTTCATGGAAAAAAATAATGGCAAATAGAGGGTGAAATTAAGCTTCTCAGAAATTTAAAATAAGCTGAATGTTCTATTAAATGTTACTTCTAACTGTAGAATTCCTTTTTTTTTTTTTTTTTTTTTTTTTTTTTTTTGAGGGGGAAGGAAGGAACAGGAGGGAGATCATAGTACCTTGTAAAACATTTTCTCCTTTTTTAAACTGTTTTCCAAATTTATCTAATGTTGGACAACAACTGAAGTTTAGAAGTGAAGTTTATGAGAAAATGCACCAATAATCATGCAAGCATAGCTTTAAAAAACTCTTCCCGAGTATTAGAAGAAATCCAGCCTTGAACAAAACATTTTTTTTTCTCCTGAACTCCAAAAGGAATTTACATCTTTTTACAGGACCCAGCCAGTAATCCCAGTAACTAAAAGCCTTTAAATGGTCTGTAAAGCAGCATCAGATATTTTCTATACTTCTGACCATGCATGTCATAGATTCTACAAATGTTTTACCACACTGGTGTGCTGAGTTCAGGGGATATATGTATGTTTTCTTTCTTATTTCCCTGAGACAGTATCCATAGTGTAACAGTGACTGTGACAGACTGTCTGTACTGATTGTGTCTTATTAAGATCATAATAAATTGGGATTCACCTCACTGAATTTAGCTGTCCTGCCCAAGCCAGTACCAGGCTTGGTGAAGAGACATAAGCGTCTCCAGGGGATGAGTCACCTCTTCCAGACATAAATACCCAGGACAGATGAGGTTATCTAGGAGCTATCAACTACGGAGCGATCAACTTCTAGGCAGCTGAAACCATGAGCTATGTAGAGTCTCAGAAGTGTGACAGCAGGAGAACGGCCTGAAGAACGTAGGCCATGTGGAGGGTCAGTATTGGCTTCTCCTTGCAGAAGTAGGAGAGAAAGGTGCATTTCAAGGCTACGTTGTTGCTTGTATCATTATCATCCCTTACACTGTGGCTGCAATTCAGAGTCCCAGGCCTGGATCACGAACTACTCAGTGTTGGATGCAGCTAGCCTCTACTTCTAGAACATTACAGTCTAAACTGTCTATGTGGCCCATTTTATTTACAGTGAGAACTCGTACTTTAGAGTACTTTTGCAGTAGGCAGTTCTTTAGCTGAATCAGCTACTGAAAAGTCCTTTTCTGTGTTTGCCACCCTATGGAATTTCTCTTTTCCCATTATTATTTTCCAGCTATGCTTTACCCAGCTGCTCAGCGGTTGAAGAGGTCTTCAGCTGCCTTCCTTAATCCAGTGCTACAAAACTCCCTGGAAGATGTGGTCCTGCTTTATGAGGTTCAGTATATGGGAGCGGATGCCCAAGCTCTAACCCTAAGTCTGGGGTTAGAACAGACATATGTAAAGCAAACTCAGCTCTTCCAGTACTTAAGCAGGCAGCAGCTGTCTGCAGTACTTCAGTTGTGGGTTCTAACTTCCTGACAGCCAAAGCGAAAAACAGAGCAAATTGCTTACCACTTAAAGTAACTTTCTTCCAGAATAACCATATATTAAAAACATGATGTATTTTAATTATTTGGCCTGAGTCTTAGTCCCAAAGTAATTGTCCAAACTATTACAACAGCATGTATCAATCACTTCAAAGTAATCCCAAGGGCATGACTGTTTCACTTCAAAGTAATTCAGGTTGCCTCTTCCCCAGCAGTGGAGACTGCAGATGTAATACACAGTCTGGAACAGTGTCAGATGATTAGCTAAGGGAAAGTGGCCCAACTGAAAAATGTGCATGGGCCAAATCTATCTATCCTACAACTTGAGAAAGAAGTATTGGATTTCAGACAAGGAAGATGGGATGGGAAGCCACTGCTGTGTTATCTCACACATAGCTAAGCCACCACTGCTATCCATGTCAGGGCAAACGGCATTTCCCAGTTGTGCAGCTGCCCTTACCTCTCTAATCCCCCTTGTGGCACCAGCAGCAGCCCATCCCTGTTTGGGGCAACAGAAGACTGCTTGCTTTTCCCTCTTCCCCCCTCCTTTCCCCATAGCCTGTCTAGTTTTCCTAGACAGGTAACAGAGGACTCCAACACTCACGTAGAGACTTTCTGGTCTGCCCCACCTTCATCCAGTGCTATGAAGGGTTTGTCTTCATTTCACCAATAACAAAAACCTAAGGACAGCTTGTTAATTCATACTTAGCCTGCCTAGATCTTCTTGGAGAAAATAAATAGCTTTCTGTGTTCTGATTTTATACCAGTTTCTTTTAGCTGAGCTTGACATTGACAAGGGTCAGAGGATCTCCATCAAAGATGAGGAGCTGGCTTCGCTGAGGAAAGCTGCTGAGTTTGACACCATCTGCAATGAGATTATCCCCAAGAGCATCACAGAGATCCGAAGGCTGAGTAGCAGGCTGTCCTCCTACCCGAGGGTCCTCAAGAAAGAAGACTTTGAAAGGACAGTGCTGACTATGGTCTACACAGCCTACAGGGCTGCTCAGTCCCGGGGGCACCAGAAGGACACTTGGGCTGAATCCTTTGTAAGCCTTTACAAAGCCCTGAAGCACGACTTGATGTTCCCATACAACAAAGAGACGTCATAGTACAAGATTTGGTACAACAACTCAGCCACCTCTTCTGGTTGATAAGGGACATACGTAGCACGTCCAACACTTTATTGTATAAAGTTTAATATCCTGCTTCATGAAAGATTATTTGTTTTCTGGCTCCCTCTTGTGGAATTCACTTTATAGATACAAGTTAAATGGGGAAAAATTTCATCTTCAATCCCCAAAATCTGTTTTTGTACTGGCTTGCAGGTATTTTCTGTAAAAGGAAAATAAGCAGGTCTGGTGTATATCCCAGACAGATATGCCCTTTTTTCATCTGTGGGTTTCTTCCAAACAATACATAAATACTTGATGCTTATGCTCACGTACGTGTGTGCATGTGCTGGAGAATGGTGCTTTCCTAGCTGGGGAAACAAGCTCATATTCCAGCTGCCCAGTAAAAGAATATTAAAAAGAGATGCAAAGGTCCTCTGTAAAAGGAAGAGGATTCATAAATGTCAGCCTCCAGAAATTATGGCAAATATATTCATTCCTAATATTCTTGTAAATAAGCACAGTCTTACTCACTTCATTTGGCTGTGCCAGTTTTTAATCACAATAAAATTTCGAGAAGACAAAGGCCATTGTGAACACCAGCAGCAAACAATGCCTGTGAACATATTCCCTGGTCCCCAGAACCACCCTCCCAAACAGTCTGCAATGAGTCTTTCATTATTTGCACATGACTTTTGCTCCTTTATCTTTTGAACATGGATTTGTCCTCATTGGAGTCAAAGGCAAAACAAAAGGCCTATTTAATTTAATGATGATGATTTTTTCATGATTGTTTCACGTGAACGTAGATCATCTAAACCAGTGCTTCAGAATCCCTCTGAGGCAGGGAAAGAAGGTGGATTAAAACATGGTGCTGAATTCATCAGTGTGGCTCATTTTTGATTGTAAAGTATACTGTTCACCCGTGTATATGTGTGTGTACGTCTGTGTATGTGTGTGTGTGTGAGTGCATGGAAGAATCCTATACTTTTCACTCAGGGAACACGAAAAGGTTCACCAGTCCAGTAGTGGGAATCATGAATTTGGGAGCAGAGGAAAAGCAGCACTTGTTTATAGTAAAACCTGTCTGTAAATGTAGTGCAACTGTTTATTATAAACTACAAAAGAAAAATCACAGAAGATGTGGCTTTAACGGATAAAGGAGATAGATCTTTTTACACAGGTGGATAATGGTAGGACAAGGGGGAATGGGCTAAAACTGAAAGAGGGGAGGTTTAGGTTGGACATCAGGAAGAAATTCTTCCCTGAGAGAGTGGTGAGGCGCTGGCACAGGCTGCCCAGAGAAGCTGTGGCTGCCCCATCCCTGGCTGTGTTCAAGGCCAGGCTGGATGGGTTCCTGGGCAGTTTGACCTAGTGAGCTAGTGGCTGGCAGCCCTGTCCACGGCAGGGGGGTTGGAACTAGATGGTCTCTGAGGTCCCCTCCAACCCAAGCCATTCTATGATTCTACATTTCTATGATTCTATGATCTTGTGACACAAATGACTATAGTGGAAGATCCAAACTCTTCTACAGCAAACCCCTTAATTTTTGTCAACAAGTTATGCAAATGCTGTTAGTCCATTGGTATTTGAGTTGTTTCTTATTCCAGAGCACAAGAAAAAAGATGAGCATATTTCCTGCTTTTATATCTGCACTCTCTTTATCTGCATTTACATAATTTCTGAAGGAGGCAGGTCCAAATCACAAATAACTGAGGCTGTAAAGGACAGCTGAGGATCCCAGCCACAGTTCTGAGGTAGATTTAATTGCTTCTGCATCAGCTGGACAAATGGAACAATAAAATCCATGTCCTTTAACAGGGATATTCAAGGGCTGGAGCTGAAAAAGCCCATCCAGAACCACCTGCTTGCAGGAAACAGAAACATTGCAAGCAGTCAGAGCACACTGGGTTTGGCAATCGCTTATGGGAATGTGGACCCACAGCAGTCTTAAGAGCAGGCTGGAAATGGCATAAACACCTGGACAAAGGGTGTATAAAAGTCAGAGTCAGTCCTGTTTCTCCCTAGCAATTTCGCTATGAGTATGCATAGGTGTACAGAGTTGCATGTATGTACACGTATGTGTACACTCATTTTTGCACCCAAAAGCTTTTCATGGTCATAGAATCATAGAATCATAGAATGGTTTGGGTTGGAAGGGACCTTAAAGACCATCTAGTTCCAACCCTATTGCCATGGGCAGGGACACCTCCCACTAGACCAGGCTGCTCAGAGCCCCATCCAGGCTGGCCTTGAACACTTCCAGGGAAGGGACATCCACAATCTCACTGGGCAACCTGTTCCAGGGTCTCACCACCATCACAGTAAACAATTCATTCCTAATATCTAGGAAACTGAAAACCTCAGCCACAAAGCTTTGAGCCACAAGTATTTCCATCCTCTGTACTTGCACACACAGATCAGCACCGTCAAAGCAGCCTTGTGCTACAACTCACATGCCTTTCAAAGCCTTCAGCATAAGCACTGTTGATTTGTTTGTGTTTTCTTCCCACTCCATGATTTAGAAAGAGAGTGAGAACATTCCTACATTTACAGCTCCATGCTTCTTGGCTCCCTGAAGCACCACTTGCTGGAAGAACCTGGAACAGGGGCAATTCATAAATCTGTTACAGTCAGTGACTCCACATCTGCAAAGTTGACGGGAAAGAGCAGAACAGCAAGTCTTAATTACTGGAAGCCATTATCCAAAGAAATACTTCCCAACCACGCCACAACAGAACCCTCCCACAGTTAGGTTTTAATCATCAGTAAGTATCACAGGTCCTTCAGAAAAAAATTACAGATTGATCTGAATATATAGTCATTCTCTATGGCATACGTAACTTACAAACTGGTAATTGAAATGTTTATCTCTACAACAGAAAATAAAGTCGGTCTGAATTTGTTTCACCCCTATCTTTACACTGTGCATTGCAGAAAGAGATTTATCCCTCAGGAATATGCTCGGACTGCCCATGTTATTTAAGAGAAAACAATTAATGTAATAATAAAAATATTCTACATAAAAGTGTTTCTCCATTGTATTGATTTCAGCAACAAAATTACTATTTAAGGCTGACAACTAGGGAAACTGGTTATCTCAATCTGTGAAACTCTTTTTGGGATCAATGGTTCAGGACAGAAGCGGGGCATAGCCCCTTCCCTCTAATGGGGAGGAGGAGGAGGTAATAAATGGTAACAAGGGTGTCTCATTTTTCGAGAGTTGGAGTGGGAAGGAGCACTGTCTCAGGGCAGCTTTCTGGGCTTCCCTCTCTCAGTATTGCTTAAGATGCAGACTCAGGTTGCCTGCTCCTAGAAGGGAGAGAGAAGTTGGCTATCCCTAGTTCAGCTTGCCTCTCATTTCTTCAGAATGAGTCATGCTTACGGACAGCCCTTTTCTCTTGGGGTAAAGAGTCATTGTCTCTAAACAGAGATTTTATTCACACTCCCACTTTACAAATCATGAAGAAATGAAATAAAACATAATTTCATCCATTTAAATAAAACTTCAAGTTCAGGAGTATTTCAGACATTTTTTTAGGCTTTGTTTCTTTGTTTTCTGAAACAACTGCTGAAAACAGACCAAAATGCCCTGGCTGGATTGTTCAACCCACAATCTTCACATTAATTAGATGTTTCCTTTCAGATCTAAATGCTAAACTTGCCTGAAGGCTCTCAAAGTGCTGTTGCTTGATGGCAGTTTCAAAGCACAGAAATATCACATCATTTTTGACACAATTTTGAATTTCAGGAAGAACTAATGCTGCATATCAGATTGCTCTGCTGAGGTAAAGTGTCCTCTGGCAAAGGTCTGCCTTTTCCACCTGTCCAGGATCACTATCACAGACACTCCCCAGCTCAGTCTGGGGAGCCTAGCTTCCATCTGACTAGCAGAGTGTGGGGAGATGGGCAGCAAGGTAAATAGGTTTGGGAACATGGAAAAGTGTGTGGTTTGATATGGGATACATGGAAAATCTACAGATTGTACATGGGCCAATAGACTAACAAAGACCATTAGTCACAGAAGAACTGTAGAAATGCTCCCCCAATAGAAGACCAGAGCAGAAAGACTAAAATTTCTGAATTTGGGTCTGGATCCTACTGTCACTGATGGCACATTAATCAATGCAGAATTCAGCCCATGACTTATGAATAAGTGATGTTCATGGGTCAAGATGGAAGAAACATGAAAAACAAAAGTTACTCTGTAGAAAAATATATATACATATATTTGTCAGTACTGGGACCTTGAAACAATAACAAACTGCTTGCCAACAGAAAAAAGGTCTTTTTGCTCATTTATGTGTGTGTCAGAAAAAAGGAACCTGTTGATTTTCTCAGATGTCCTGACTGGGTTTGGGATAATGGGTGGAGAAACTACAACCTCCTGCAGTCCTCATTGGTGAATCAGAGTTGGGGGAAAAAAAAAAAAAAAAGACAATTTTATATA
>VXAV01011441.1:90193-103309 GCA_013399715.1 Alectura lathami
AAAAAAAAAAAAAATCCATCAATGCACTTGGAACCATTATTTTGCTGATAAATAAGATTACCCAAATGTTTTGCCCTGGTTTATTTGCCACAACTTTCATCAGCATCATCTTCTTCAGGAACTGGACTTTTGGGTTGTAGCCTAGATTTCTTACCCAACCAGCTGCGCTTTTGATGATCCTTACACGGTCCTTGTTGAGTTCTTATGGTCCAGGCACCCTCAGCCTGGTGAGTCCTATGAACATATTCACAAAGGCTTTCATAGCAGCTGGTGTGGCAGCAACATGTCACCTTCGTTCTTTCTCCTTACAGGAAGCCTCTTGTGCCTACGTGCTGATCGTGACTGCTGCATACTGGGTTTCTGAAGTGGTACCCCTTGGTGCAGCAGCTTTAATTCCTGCTTTCCTATACCCACTTTTTGGAGTCATGAAGTCCAGTGAGGTAAGACCAGTATGCATTTTTTTTATAATTTCATCTCTTTACTCTCAGTTAATTGTTCGAATAAAACAAATCTTTGTGGACTAGCAAGACTGAGTCTGGGAGGAAGTAGTGTGAATCTTATAATGTGTGACTTGGGCCAACTAGGCCTTTCTTCTATTAAAGAAACCTAGGTATAGGAAAGGCCATAGTAGCAAAGAGAAGTGCCCATCCTATCAACTACTGCATGACCAGTAGTTCCTAAACACATACTGCACCAAATGATCCAATCTTTCCCCTCCTCCAAAGTCATAAACAGTACTTCTGGAATAAACTAGAAAGTTTCCTTCTACTAATGGATATAAGATTTACATGCCTTTAGAATTATAGAATCATACAGTTACAGGAAGGCTGGGGTTGGAAGGGACTTTAAAGCCCATCCATTCCCAACCCCCTGCTGTGGACTGGTTGCTAAACTGGCCTTGAATGCCTTCAGGGACAGGGCATCCACAGCTTCTCTGGGCAGCCTGTGCTAACGCCTGTAGATGATGCACAAGGCATGAGGCTACATATTCTAAAATGTATTACCATTTACTACATAAAATTAGAAACTAGTGATGCCTTGTTCTAAGGCAGTTCTAGTTCTAAGGCAAAAGAGGTGTTGTGCAAAATAAAATTAAAAAAAGAAAGAAAAAAAGTCTCTGATGCATTCTGAATTTGCCTACCTGAATTTCTCTTCAATGTCATTTTCTTTCATGCTATGCCAAGAATTTCTTTGATTTTATCTGCATCTTTTTTTTTCTCACATTTTTTTCTCACTTTTTCTCTCACTTTTTCTCTCACTTTTTCTCTCACTTTTTTTTTTTTTTTGGTGGTGTGAGGTTGCATTACACTTGGTTTATAAGGATTAGAAATGCAGATAAGAACACAGAAGAATGTATAGCAACCATAAATTTAATGAATTTCTAACTAAACCTTGCTATGTGCATGCCCATAAATGGATGGGGTCAAACATAAACCAAGAATTTTACAACCTATCTTCTTCCTTCCAATTTTGCGACAACTGTGTAATATAATCAGGTACATTTCTATGTCTGCACAGTTAAATATTTTCAAGATCTTTTTCTTAACATCAAGATAAAGTAGTTGCACTTTTTCATTACAAAAGCCTGCAGCAGACTATAGAAGGAAAATTTAGGGGTAGTCTGACAGAAATTCAATATAAAATCGACTTAAATGACATTGGAACTAGTGCAGAGAATGCATTTTTTATTTTAGGAACAGAAATAAAAACTTGTATATTAGAATAAGCAAGGTTGATGATGCTGCAGTATTTCCAGTTTGCTATTCTGGAATGCCATAGAAACCAGGGCTCGTGCCTTGCAGTTTAAGCCACATTTAACTCACAGGGGCTTAAAAGCATGAGTCTGGGTGTTGTGTGTGTGTATGCTTGTATTAATAAGAGCATTAGTATTCACTTGTTTCTCTAAAATGGCTGTGAAAAGGATAAAGCAAAACAACAGATTCTTTGTGCTGCTGGCTCGATGGATTCCTTTCATTAAGTTCAAGATGTTTTTGAACGAAGAAGGAGGAAAATAAAGAAAGTTAATCAGAAAGAAACCAGTGGAAGAAAGGCAAAAAAGTGATATTTGAAAGTTCTGGCATGCAACCATGATGGCCAAGTCTATCAAGGTCACCATGTTAAATAAATATATCATTAACACTTACTGCAACATGCACAAAATAACATTAGTGCCGTTTGTGCGCTTTTATTGAGGACATCAGAATAATGGAGGACAATGGACAAAATACTGTTTCTACTGATTCAAATTGTTTTAAAATGCTAGAGCCTACCTTTTTATACAGCAACAGTTTTAAACTGAAGAGTTAATGTTAAAGAAAAAAATATTCCAGAAACAGCTTGTGAAGAATTTCATTTGAATAAAATAAAATATTCAGCTAAATTCCAAGCATCCAATTATAAATTTTATTTCCTCTCATTTTGTTTGTTTTTACAAAAGAAAAAAAAAAAGTGAGTGTGTGCGAATGACTTTTTTTTGTTTCTTGTTATCTTTGCAGTCACTTAACAGAATATCTTCTCCTATATTCTTCTGTCTTCTCCATATATTCTCCTATGAAGGAAGGTTGAGGGAGTTGGGACTGTTCAGCTCGGAAAAGAGAAGGCTCCAGGGAGACCTCATTGTGGCCTTCCAATACTTGAAAGGAGCTTACAGGCAGGAGGGGGACCGACTTTTTACTCAGGTGGATAATGGCAGGACAAGGGGGAATGGGATAAAACTGAAAGAGGGGAGGTTTAGGTTGGACCTCAGGAAGAAATTCTTCCCTGAGAGAGTGGTGAGGCGCTGGCACAGGCTGCCCAGAGAAGTTGTGGATGCCCCATCCCTGGCTGTGTTCAAGGCCAGGCTGGATGGGGCTTTGAGCAACCTGGTCTAGAGGGAGGCAGCCCTGCCCATGGCAGGGGGTTGGAAGTAGAAGATCTTTGAGGTCCCCTCCAACCCAAGCCATTCTATGATTCTATGATATCTTAGCAAGCCCCACATTCAAGAAATCTGCTTTGGAGTGTTTTCTGCATGGTGTCTGAATATTTTCTTTAGCTAGTTGTTGATTTTTGCTCATCCTTTCTAAATTAAAGTTCTCTTTATTTGAAACTTAGCCCTCTTTTCATAACACAATGCAGGTGGATTTTCACTGTGGAAAGTTCTGGCATAGTTTCTGCAGAATGTCACAGCAATATCACAACCTTTCTTTATCGCATTCAGAGCATATGTCCCCAAATATATATTTTTTGGTGAAGCTTTAAGTTCTAGAGATGCCATATTTTGGTCAACAATTGAACATGACATAAGAAGCACAACCAAGGTAGACAATGATATTTCCATAATGAAAAAGAAGATGAAGCACATGAATAATGTGTCCTCAGCGCAGAAGTTTGCGTCTGTTTGAATTTGGGCCTCACTCAGTATGGTTAACTCCAGATTGTTAACATCTTGCTCAAAGAAGTAATGTTTAACTCAATCTCTTCAAAGTTAAGAAATCTACAAACAAGAGGGTATGAAGCTCCGTTATTTGTAAATGCATAATGAAAGAGATAAAAGAAAACATTAACAATTCTTCAGTTTCTTCCTCTTCCTGTGATTCTTATGATGGAGGGCGCTGGAAATCCACAGTATTTTTTGTCATTCAGCATGCTCTCTATGTAGAGTAGTTACTGTGTTTTTTTAACTGATTGTTTCCCCCTTGCCCTTAATGCAGGTGGCTGCCGAATATTTCAAGAACACAACTTTGCTCCTCATGGGTGTGATTTGTGTAGCAGCTTCTGTAGAAAAATGGAATCTCCACAAGCGAATTGCCCTGCGAATGGTTATGATGGCTGGAGCAAAGCCAGGCATGTGAGTGAATCTTTGACTTTAGGGCAGCCTGACGTTGACAGCAGCAGTTTGAAAGAACAAATAATAACTCAGACATCTCTATCCACAGACAAAAGCTAGCTGAGTTTGGGGCAACTGTCCCTACTCACCAACCAGAATTTTAAAGATTTCAAACATTCTCATCATTTTTTTTCTGCCACTTCCTACACCTAAACTTATTGTTCAATTGCTTTTATTTTCTGCTGATTCTTTCTTTCTAGTCTCTCTGTTCTTTCTTTGCCTGTTTAGCAAGCACAAAATGATTCTTGAAGTATCCCAAGATGCCTGGAAAATGCTGATTTCCAAACAGGGAAGCAAAGGGTTTTCAATGATATATGGTCTTGTGGCAGTTCTTAGCACAAGGCAGCATTTTATCCATTCACAGAATAGTATTATGGTACCCATAAAGAAAAAAATGACCCTATATACTTAAGCAAGAAAGCCTTTAACATTTGTGAAATTGCCTCAAGGTCTCCCTATGTTATGCTCCAGGTTGCTTCTTTGCTTTATGTGTTGCACCACGGTGCTCTCCATGTGGCTTTCCAACACATCCACCACAGCCATGGTGATGCCAATAGTGGAGGCAGTGCTCCAGGAGCTAGTGAATGCTGAGGAAGAGCGTGATGTCATCAGTACTGCAGGCGGCACCATTATGGAAGAAAACGAGCCAATAGGTACTTGCAAATATTGGTCATTCTTTTCTTATTTAGCAGTGACCAGAATAATTGACATACATTATTCAAATTCTATTGAGGTCAGAGCTGCCTGATTTGTACTGCCAAAGATTCTGGTCAATTCTGTTTCTTTTTGCATGGTGATATTTCTTTCAAAAATAAAAGACAGTTTCAAGATGTGATGGGAGAAGTGGAATTGGGAAATAATTTAATCTGAATTAGGGCACAAGCTCGAGTTTATGTGTCATAAACTCTTAGGTCATAGGATTTTACAGGGTCAGGAGGAAGTCTCTTTCCTTTCAGAAATTGAAAGAAATTTAGCAGAGGTCAAAATGTATACTCTGTGACAATCCCATGCTTGCTCATTCTACTTCTGCCATTCCAAGCTGCCCAGTTCAGAGCAGGAGCCAGAAAAAATTCTTCTTGATTGAAATGAGCTTTAGCGGTTTTTGATGTTCATTTCTTCCCAGAAAGAAAGGATTTAGGAAGAAAAAAAACTCTCTTTTCTTTCAATTCAGAAATTCCAGGCTGAACAATGATGTGATCTAACCTAACTTAAATTCTGGCATCTAAGCCTTATGTCACATAGGCTTGACAATCTATGAATTGTTAGAGGTGCACTAAGAGGACAATACAACACAACAGAAAGCTGCATAAAGGTCATAGAGTACCTGAGAAGGTTCAGACAAGCTTTTGTTTGCAATAGCTCCTTCAGGTTCAGTGGCTCAGAGGCTTAGAGCAGTTCTTACCCTAAGAACTGATTTCTCTTCCTTCTGTACAGGTTTCAGCGAAAAGCATGACCAGCCTTCTCTGGAGCTTATCTTCATCAATGAGGAGTAAGAATGAACCCTGTACATCACGACTGGAGATATGAGCCCTACACAGGTTGCGATGAAATGAACCTAGGAATAGAGCAGGAAGGGAAAGCAAAAGCTGAGAAATGAATGTTATAGATGTAACAGACAAGGAAAGCTTATATGAGTAATGAGATTGATGTAATTGTCTGGATCTCGCTAAAGTTTGCCAGGATCCATCTATTTTTTTAACATTATTACCATTATAAAGTAAAGGAAAAATCCACTTGCAGAGGATTTTTGAGGAAAGCCTGAACAGCCAAGAGCATTCAAGAGACATATGGCAGAACAGGGAGGAAAAAAAAAAAAAAAAAAAAAACCTGTAAAACATTTATTTCAACACAGCCTAAGATCTTCAGAAGTTTAAAACACTAATAGTTTCAACCAGGCCTCTATTTTGAGTAAAACAAGGGTAGATAAAGGAAAGGACTAATTTCAATGTCACATTATCAAGTTAATCAGACAGACAGGGGTATATACAAAGTGCTGTTCCTCAAACTACAGTATAAGCTACATTCCGAGGAGGACCTTCTTACAAGCTATGAGATTAAAATAAAGAGTTTCTTCCTGAGATCCTTCTATTTTATTCACAAGGGTTCAAAATAAAAGAGAAATAAGCTCTGGTTATATCATTTAAGATTTTCTTTAAAACAAATGTCATCATTCAATAGCTCATGCTGACGACTTTAAGTTAGTTTGCAAGTTCCGAATAGTTTTCCCATTAGTTTGGAGTATAATGAGCTCTCCAATATTCTATCTTCTTATTCTCTCTTTATATCCTAGCCACATTTTCATCAGTATAGAAGAAAACTTTCAGTCTTATGGTATTATACCACTAAATTCTTTAAGCCTTATTGAAATGTGTGGGGGGGATATTTCATAGCAGAGCTATTATTAAAATAGTATTACTTGAAAAAGAACTTGATTTTTTTTTTGGGAAAAGAAAAGTAGCCCATATTCTGGAATTAAATCTGATTTCAAAGGCAAAGTATAAGCCTATTGGATTGTTTGCATGGTCTGTATGCCACACAGGACACATTTTAGTGAAAGCTTTAATGCGGCACAGGATCGTGCTCAGAAACAGCATTGAAGAGGCTGGTAGAGGAAGAACTTGAGCAGAACAAGATAGTGGTAGCACTGGATTGCCTAATGATTCACTCTACTGTGAATGGAGACCATTTCTAGAATGGAGTACATACTACTAAGAATACATATTTTTTCTTTCTTGGAAGTGGAACCTTATTGCTACTAAGCTAGAGACAGAGCTATGGAACATAATAACTGTTCCCATGTATACGCCAAAATACCACAAAAGAGGAACTAATAATTAGTCCCATTTATAAGGCATTAGGTCTCCTACAGATTTTGCCACTCCTACCCACGATTTGTGCCTTTTGGGGGAGCTGGGTGAATAGGCATTTTTAAAGTATATTTTCCTTTCTTTGTTTTTAGTGCTACTACTACTGACTTCAGCTCCTTGATGCATTCAAAGGTATTGTCATAGGTAGCACCTGTATCTTCTGAGCTACGCCATCTGGTAATGCCATCAGAACACAGTCCGCACAGCTCCACAACAAAATTCTGCTCCCTTTATTCCAAACAAGAAGCAGTTGTTGTCAGAGGGTACTAACACAGAATGTCCTGCTTTGTATTTAACCCATCAATCTGCTTGCAAAAAACTAGATGGGGAATATTAACTCTGTAGAGTTTGTTTTGTGTATTGCCAAAGATCAGTCAGCAAACTAATAATTCCATACAGACTCTCAGTTTTTAGCAAGTTTGGATAAGATCTTTTATTTTCCAGTTTTTGTCAGGTTCTGCAGCTGAGATGCCTTGGTTAATTAAAACAAACTACATATCTTACAAAGTCATAGCTTCTGACAAGGGATCTGTTAAATTCTGCTATATGGCAGAGGGAGAAAACCTAAACCAATTGTATTCTGACTTATAACGTCTCTTTAAAGCAGAAGCAGTATTTTCTTTTTAATCTCGTGTTTTTCCAGTATAAAGTTTACAGCTGAAGTTTCAGTGTTTTTGTTTTGTTCTGTCCTGTCCTGTTCTGTTTTGTTTTGAAAGCCCACAGCGCATGACCTTTACAAAGCATCATCAGTCCTAATCTAAGTGCCCCTAGGAACAGAAGAAAGGCTAATCTAAAGGCATTTCCCTCCTTACAGAGCATGAATAGCGTGCACATGATAGCCAGCCCAATTGGAACAATGAAATCCAAGAGCAATGGGCAGCACCTGCCTCAGGTAAGGAGATGCTAAAAATGGAGGGTGAAGAAAAGGACAGAAGTGAATATCATTTGCTCTTCACTGCTTCGTTTTCGTTCCTTGTAAGCTGCTTTGCATGAAATCATTCTCTGTCATCTTATAGTAGTTCCCTTTTGGCTCCATGCTAATTCTTGCTCTCATTAAGAAACCCTCAGCACAGGTATTTTTGGGGCACACTTCCCAGTAAGAGACTTCCCAATGTCTAATACAATTAATTTAGCTTTATATTCAGTAATATGACTACATGTTTCCTTTCTTATTTGACAGTTCTATCCCCTTTATTTCTACAAAGCCTCCCTGGAAATTGGTGTAAAAAAATTATAGCAATCCCTGACAGACAGTGTCCTACTGTTGTGTCCTAACTGGACAGTTAGGACCCTAACTGTTCAGCCAGTGGGTTTGGCAGTTCTAGTATCCATCTCCTTTTTATACTGCCAAATATACTCCATCAAAATCCTCCATTACATCAGTCCACTGCAGCATTTCTGCTTTGCCTGAGTGAATCCAAGGACTGACTGCTTTTCCTGCTACACTTGTGTAGTACCTAAATGGCATAAGCACCTCACAGGGATAATGAATTTAGAACATCACTGATTTTATGACATCAGATCAAATCCAAATTAATGGTTTAACAAATCTGTTTGACTCACTTGCTATCTTTTACCTCATCCGAAAGAACAGCCTTGAATGTAGTGCTCTGGTTTTCTGTACCTTTACAATATAAGTGCTAGATTTACTAACATGGAGTCCTGCCTGTCACTGTTAAGAAAACTTCATTTGGAGCAATATTTTTCTGTAGCTTTTTCTTTCATTACCCATGGCCTAACCTTTTTTATGCACTTTCTGAGAGTCTTTAACACCCTGTTCTTAATGAGAGCTCCTGAGCCAGTCTGAGTGCAAAAAGTCCACCAAGCATTTGTCTGGTGGCTGCTCTTAATCCTCAAGTATTACAGATTCCTTCTGCTGCAGTGCTGGCACCCTGCCTCTGCAGCCCACAAAGGCTTTTTGGTATCCAGCTGAGATTCCAGTCAGAACTGAAGCTGACACAAACCGTAGCCAGAAGTGTGATTACTGTCTGTCCTACATTTCTGCCACAGACCAGGTAATTTCAGGCTCCTGGACAGGTTTCTAGTTCTGACTCCAGCTAACGTCTGTGAAGAAAAAATTCTGCTCCCTCTTATGTAAACCTGATGTTTCTTTGGGACCTGTAGCACCATGGCACCAGAGAAAGTTGGGAGTGGGCTGCTGTTCTAACATCCTGCTCTCCTTGGTCAATGCATTTCCTCACAGGCTCAGATACTAGTCCTGCCTCCTAAGTCCTCTGAGCTGGACCTGAGCAGTAAGTACCGGTATCAGTCCAGACACGACCACATGGTCTGCAAATGCCTCTCACTGAGTATCTCCTACGCAGCAACCATTGGAGGACTGACAACCATCATAGGGACTTCTACTAGCCTCATATTCTTAGAGCACTTCAACAAGTAAGTGACATTGTGGAAGTGAGAAAATATGGTTGGGTATGATCACCTCTCTGGCTTTCGCTATGGGTTATTTATTCCCTCAGGTAAATCTCCTACGATGGTCTCTCTGAAGACAATTTTGTTTCCTTCCGTACTCCAATATTTTTGCTAATTAATAAACGTTGTAAGGGGTAGCTTAAGTTAATACATATCCACGTCCTTCTCCCATTCAAAATAAAATTTTCTCAGCATGTTTCTTCAGAAACTTCTGATATTACAAATTGATTACCAAGAAGGTAGCAGGCACCTTCAAAAATTAAACAATTACTAAGGCCACGCAGACACAGGAATGAAGACAAAGAGAAATCCATGCAAAAGGTTACAAGTCATAAAACCTTCTTCAAGTTATTAAATGGGTTCTTAGAAAACTGGTTCTCATGGTGAACCTAGGCATCATTGGTAATACTTCTGCTGTTCAATGTGCAGTGCAAAAATAAATACATTTAGAAATGTGGCTTTATACTTTTGCCTTGCGGATGATAGGAAGCAGCTCTGTGCGAAGTATTTCCTTCATGATGTATGCCCAGGGCTCTCAGAGGCATGAATTTCATCTCTATCATAAGGCTGATGTAACTTCTTCTCACACACTGTTATGCAACCAGGCTCAAACCTGATTCCGATTGTCTACTGCTGCCATGGCTGTCACTGTACCCTGCATTTCTCTCTGAACCTGTGGCAGCAATGACAATTAAATTCAGAACCTATTTTTAGCCCAAGAATTTGGCTTTCACAGCACTTCCAAAGACCTTGATTTTAAGACACTTCCATCAAATGCACATATCAGACATCTTTCTCACATCTTGGTAGACTGTAGTCATTATTTTTGTGGTCCAGAATAACACATACAAAGACACTCTGGGTGAAATCATTCTTAATTCTATTGACACTAGAAAGTCTTTGAACAATTACCTCAGGTAGGGTCAGGATTTCATTCCTTGTAACTGTAAGGGTTTTTGTAACTGATGGGGAATCCAGACCATCTGACCTCAAAGGTGTGAAGCTCTATACAGCTCATCTCTTGATCAGGCATGGTCAATGACTGGTGTTTTTTGGCAAATGGCTTTACTATGAACATGTGTTGTAGTTGTCACATTTATATACTGATGAAATTTTTCTGTCTTGCCATGGCAGATATTTACACATATACAAGTGTGTGTATCTGTACGTATTGGAGGTGTCCTTTTAACATTCCAAATTCTTACATACTTTTTTTCCTTTACAGTCACTACCCAAATGCTGAAGTAGTGAATTTTGGAACCTGGTTTTTGTTCAGTTTCCCCATCTCCCTCATCATGTTGGTCCTTACTTGGTTCTGGATGCATTGGTTGTTCTTGGGCTGCAAGTGAGTGCAAGTTGTGTGGATTACAAAAGCAGGGCATCTTTGACTTCATTAAAGTGGGTCTTGTAACGGCTTTTCTAGTTGTAAATGACAAAAGCTGAGGTACAACTTCCTCCTTCTTGCCAGAACAATTACCAGAGGAAATCATATTTCTTAGCAGCACTGGATAGGCAGCAGTGTTCAGAGAATGAAGTGCACAGGTACTACTGATGGAAATCTTTATTATGCATTCAACTGATTTTTTTTGACTCTCCTAATTGTGTCTCACTGTGGGCCCAGAATCTTGCTTGAAGTCCTCTTGAAAAAGTACAACAGAAAAGATGAATAGGAAAAAATAATTACAATTGAACTAATTACTTTTCAGATCTGGCCCCAGATCAATGTAGTTTATGCAAAACCAGTTACAACTAATGTTAAACAGACCCCATGCATATATTTGACTTTAAAGCAGAAAGGACTCTCAATCTAAGATACCAGCAAGTCCCTGACACTCAGAATAAGAACAAGGCTCACCCTCTTAGTTCGTTTGCACTACATATTCTCTTTGCAGAAGCATTTAGCAAAGTTAATGAAAATTGACTAAATACGTGCATTTAGAGTGGATTAGTTAATCTACATTAAATTGCAGACACATTTATTCAGAATTAAAGTGGCTTTAATTTGATTTAATTTACTCTTAAAAGTAAGATGAACTGACATCATTAATTTATTTCATCTAAGACAATGATAATAACTTCTTGCTGCTGACCTTGAGTAGATTTGGAAAGGTAATTTAGAGGTGAATANTTTTTAAATTTTATATATTTATTTATCTTCAGAGGAAAAAAAAAAACTGTAACGCTACCCTCATTTACTTTGTTTTTTAAATAAAAATCATTAGAATTCCACATTGCATCCAGGACCTCATGCTGATTAATGTTTTTGTAGATAATACCAGAGACTGAAGCATTAATGACTTCTTGAGAAGTGCTGGTTGATCCTAATCCTCTTAAATCTCTATTCATTGAAATTCATTAAAGAATACATTATGTTAAGATCTTGGCTACAATATTCTGACTTCACATCCTCCTAAGCCTAGCAACATTGGGAACATGTTGAAACAGCTTTTAATGCCTGTATATAAATGTTCATTGCATTCTCTAATGTTTGCGTTACATGTTCTTTTCCTAGGAAGCCCAGTGTCACCACTCTGTTATGACTTGGCCCAGCTGAAACATCTCAGACTTTGATTGTAGGCTCTAGACTAATCAAAGCGTGTGAGGAAAAGACCCACAAAAAAATTTTGGCAGAAAATTAGAGCTAAGGGTAGAATTGTCATTATAGAACTGGGTGTTAAAAATCATATACCTTTTCTCTTCTGGCAGCTGAATTACTGTTGGTGGATTTTACTGGCATCTAAAAGCAAGGTTTGCAAGGAAATTAAAATATTTATATGTGCAGAACAGTGTTAAGAGTGTTTAAAACAAGAATCACATAGTTACTCGATTGCAAGGGACATAAAAATCTTAAGATGTTTTTGTTAATGAGATGGCTTGAGATGGTCTACCTGCATTTTTAGCTACCCAAATTCCATTGACAATTTGACCTTTACCAAATATACTGGGCAGTGTGGTAGCATAGATCTCTTGCAGGGTAGCAAATGAGACATTAAAACAGCAGGAACTTTAAAACCAGTCCATTCTGCTCTCAACATGCTTATGTTACTGCTGTTGCAACCTACTTTAGACTGGCTTAGATGCAGAAGTTTCTCAGCCCACACCCATATACCTCTCTCTGACAGATGGTTCAGCTGGAGCAGAAAAGCAGGGAGCATAGCAAAGTGACACAGCTGGAAATAATAAAACAAAATTGTTTAAGGGAGCTTGCAAGTAAATTCCTTTCAATTAGAAATGTCTAGGCTTTGTTATAGCATGAAGGCAAGCTGCTCAAACTAGAGGCTTCACCTAATTGGTATATAAATGTATGGCAAGATTAAATGCATTCAGATATTATATGTGCTTGTGCTTATTCTTGTATTTACCTGGCAGAAATACAGACGTTTTTCTTCAGGGTGAAACACAACATTGACTGCCTTGGACTCTGTAGCAATGTGATCTTACACTAACAGTACTTGGTTTAGAAAATGCTAGAAAGAGTAGAAGCAGACAAGCTGTGAGAGCTATTGGGATCCCCAACACAGCTTTCATCGTTACTTCATTACTTACAGTGAATCCTGAATATTCAAGTGAAACTTGTCTCAGAATCCAGACCAGGCCCCATTTATGTTGGCTACCATTGACCCTAGTGAGAGACATACAGTTCCCTCAAAAAAAAAAAAAAATAAATAAAAATCTGTTGATGTTTGGCCTTTGTCACAGTCTTTCCATGGGATAGGATAAACTAGACATAGCCTTCAGAGACTTCAGGTTGTCAGAAAAATCTGGCCACCAGCAACAATTTGAGGAAGCCTACCGAAAGAGTTCAGCTGCAGCTTGGGTAGGCTCAGTGACACCAGTTAGTATCAGACAGGGCACCACGGGGACCTTCATATCATGTCTAGGATTACTTCTCAGAAGAGCTGGAAATTAGATTATGCAATGGTCACAAGCAGTAGTTTCCCTTCCAATTCCCAG
>VXAV01011441.1:105762-124233 GCA_013399715.1 Alectura lathami
ATTTATAAATATTTTTGTTTAGGTCTTGCCCGTGAACAACTGAATTGAAAATAAAGATGATAATATTTTAGCTCATTGTTACAGAGTTTATTTGGTTTTCAGTTGAGAGCAAAATATAGAATTCTTTAATTCAAATTAAGATTCTTTTTTGTTTTTTTTTTAATATTTATTATCTCTTGTTGGAAACCTTTCTAATTCCTTGCTTCTTCTGGAATCTGCTCTCTGGTTTTCAGACTGACCTTGGATTTGACTCCTATTTCATCTTTTGTTTGTTTGTTTTCATTTCTAGCTATCCTGAGATGGTGACTGGATTTTTCTNATTTACATTGTAATAAATAGGAAGGACAGATACTGAAGTTTAGTGCATTCATATAGAAGCTATCAGTGGAATATGCTGAACTTATAATTCAAACTAAAAAGTTTTTTCAATTTTACTTTGAAATAACAGCTTTGTTGACAAAATTATGTTTGAGAAGATAAAGTTTATCAAGAAAATATGTATTATATTTGTATACTATACAGAAAATTGAAAGAAATGATGTTATTGTTTTGATAGTAAATAATATTTAAAAATCTATTTTAAGTAATTTTAGTAAACAATGCATACCAAGGACTATATGAATGAAGCTCAATTTTCTTTAAGTTTCTACTGCATAAAATTATTTTAATTTGTTATGTTGACTTCGACCAAAAATCTGTTTTTAATTTTGTGATTTCCTGAGGATCTTCATATGTTGACCTACCTCAAAGTATTTTAACAAATTGAAGTTTAATAGTTTAATTTGGAGAAAAAAAAAACAACAACAACCAACCAAACAAACAAACAACTCCAGTTCATTTCTAAGGATCATTTACATTTGGCTTTTCCTGATAATGTGTTTACTGTTTATAACTTCTAGTAAACATGTTATTTTTCTGTATTTCTAATTTAATACATTTTTAAACAAAAGGAATCTCTTTTTTCATTAGATTATTAAAAATACTGGAAAACTTTAACTAATGGATACAATTCACTACATCAAATAAAAATCTTATTTGTACCCTTGATGTGAAGACATATTTTTCTAGAAGGCTGATGCTAAAACTTCAGATGTGGAAATACAACTTCAGCTGTAACTGCTTGCGCAGGGGGTTGGACCTGATGACCTCCAAAGGTCCCTTGCAACCAATACCATGCTGGGATTCTAGGATTCTGTAATTGCTAGGAGCTATGCACCTAGTTTAGGAATGTCTTTGTCTGTTTTTGTGCTAATCCCATTGCTTCTTTCTTAGGAAAGGTTACCGGACTGATGCCACTGTTTCTGTTTTTCTTGGTTTTCTCCTTTTCCTCATTCCAGCAAAAAAGCCCTGTTTTGGAAAGAAAGAAAAAGGTAATGTACACATGGCAAGAAAGAGATCTGGCACATTTTCCTTTAATGATATTTTTCTCATCTCTGCAAAATATTTGTAGAACACATTTTTGTTGTTGAAGGGTTGAGGTTTTTCCTCTGATACCATCCCTTCCTACATCAAACTCCTTTATTTATTTATTTATTTGTTGTCCTTGAGCTTTAATTCAAGTGCTTTAATTCAAGAGTTGTTCCTGTCTGACAGTCATAATTTTTGGTAATACTTCTCTTGCAGTCTTCCCAGTAATAATAGCAATTGATATTTCACATTCATTTTGGATAGAGCTCAGAAATATTGATCTTTTTGCTGTGCCATGCTTTCAGCAATCATATATGAAAATAGAATTTCCTGCATGGTGCTACGTTGAAGTTAAAAACTTATACAGATATGTTTGGTTTTTATACTGAAATATATGCAAAATATAGGAAAAATAACACTTTCTATCTCCAGGAGTATGCCCATGCATCTGAAGAACAATGTCATCAGATAAAACCTGGGAACATAAATGCACTTTACTGAGCTTCGTGATGTTCTGGAGAGGGAAAATGCCCTCCTTTGAGAAAATAATCCCATTGTAACTCCGTCTTTGTAGTCTACAGATAATTTGCACATGAATATACACAGCAGAGCAGACAGTCTCTCAAAAAGCTGTCCCATAAAGCACAGGGCTTTATAACTATTTGCATTAACAGAAAAGCCAGGGGGAGGCAAGGGTGTTTGGGATCAGCATGATACATTTTCTGAGGCTGAGATAACCAGAGAAATAAACCACACTCTTCTTCTTCACCTCTCTCATAGACAGTTCTCAGGATAACTCCCATGGTTATTGCATTATTACTACAGGTGTAAAATATGCAAAGATCTTTGCACAGATGCCAGTGCAATATTGATCACGCACGTGCCTTACTTTTATACAGCAGATGGTGAAAAGTCAACAGACACTAACACACTGGATCCCATCATTACCTGGAAGGACTTCCAGAAGACCATGCCTTGGGAAATTGTAGTGTTGGTTGGAGGGGGTTATGCTTTAGCAGCTGGATGCAAGGTACTGATTTGGGTTATAGTCCCCTTCTTTAGAAAGAAAAAAATTATAAACCTGGACTTTTATCCTTTTGTATGCTTCACAGATTGGAATTAGAATGCAGATTCTTTCAAGTTGGTACAAAACCTAGCCCCTACTCCTTAAACTCAATGGAAAGCTACCTAGCTAACAAAAAGATAGGTAGGGCTCAAGTCAGTTTTGTAAGCATAGGCATCTATCACCATTTCAGATGCTCTAGAAGATCCATGTATTCCTACAAGGCTGGCAGAAATGACAGGATCTGAGGGAGACACCAGCCTTTCTCAATGGGTAGTAACCAGTTGCAGGGAGAACATTTCAGCTGCCATTGGATGCTCATGTTTAGGAACCGAGTCAAGCTTCTAGCACTGATAAGTCAAACCATGCTCCAGGCTGTACCGACTGTAACTCCAGACAGTACAATTCATGAGCACACACTAAGTTCTCCAACAGACACCTATCTGTAGACAACTAAATCTGTGTATCTTAACTCAAAATGAATTCTACCCAGACTAAGCAATCCTTCACTACCAATTTGTAATACTACAGTTCACATGCTGAGATAAGAGGAAAGACCAGCCTTAGCGCAGCTTCGAGTTATTACTTGCCAAATATGTCTGTTTGATACTCTGGACAACAGTTTATTAGACACTGCAGTGAAATCCAGTTTACTAAACAAGAGGTGAAGAAGAAAAGATTGATCTAGACTTCATTTTTTTGCTGATGCCATTCTCTGATGCTAACTGCCCCGAAGAGAACAATCTGGTTGACAAACATCCTACTTGGTCATTCTTGTGCTTCTGTCCTTTCCTCAGACCTCTGGCCTCTCTACATGGATTGGACGCCAAATGCTGTCCCTGAGCAGCCTTCCCTGCTGGGCTGTAACTCTGCTGGCCTGCATTTTGGTGTCCCTGGTAACAGAGTTTGTTAGCAATCCAGCAACTATAACCATATTTCTACCCATTTTGTGCAGTATGGTGAGTATTGTTTCCTGATAGGCCTGTGGGAATGTTTCAGGTATTGGCACTCAGATCACATGAAACATAGCCTCCATTCCCTAGCTTTTGTCCTACAGTCTCAGGTTTAGAAGACTTCATAATCTCAGCCAGGTTAAAAAAAAAAAAAGAAAAAGAAAAAGAAAAAAAAAAGAAAAAAAAAACAACTTATATATGGCTTTAGCTGCTAGCCCNATCTCAGCCAGGTTAAAAAAAAAAAAAGAAAAAGAAAAAGAAAAAAAAAAAGAAAAAAAAAAGACTGTAGTAATGAATTTTACATCAGATTAAAATGTGCTCAAGCAGGTGATCTGGCAAGCGTGATATCATTCAACATGGAAAGAAGAGATTTTTGTAAGAGATAGAAAAAAAATCAAGAAATTGGTGTCAAAGGCAGAGGAAAGAGATGCAAATTTCATTCTATATTGGAATAGCAGTTACAGAAAGCTGCCTCTTTTCTTCTCTGTTATGTAGTGTGAAGCTTTCCTTACTAAGAATGCAAAGCATGAATCATGCTTACCTACTATAACAATTTTGTGAGGTTGTCCCAAAGTACATTATGTGAATAGCTCTGCTGTAATATGAAGATATGGTCAGATGAAAACAAGTAATTTTGTTAGTATTGCTCATGAGTTCAAATTTACCTCTGTGCTATAAATAGAAACTCCCCTAAAGAGAAATTTAGAGTGGTGACCAACTTTTAGTAGTCTGAACTGTCATCTTAAGACAGGCTTTCTTTTTCTGTCTGTGGAAATAACTTGGAGACACCTCCCTCTCCACTTAGCCTTGTGAATACACTTTTCTTTCCCTTTGCCATAGGACTAGGCCATAGCAATGCAAAAATTCACCACCAGTGAAGGCTCCAGTGGAGTAAAAATTCTTTAGACCATTCCACTGGGACTGTCTCCTCACAATGTGAATTTGGACCACAAACAAAGTAGCTTTTTTAATCACTGCTCAGGAAGAATTTACAGAATCGTTTCAGTACCTTAAGCAGCTGAAATAAGGAAATTCTTCGTGTCAACCTGTTCTGAGCTCTATTGGAGGAAGACTGAAGCAGTACTTGGTGATCAGACCCAGAACATACAGCACAGAATTATATGGGGAACCACTGGGAAAAAGACCAATGAAAGCCTAACTGTAGCGATGTTCAGTCATGTTCAGTGTGAAATAGCTCAAAAGAAATCCCTGAAAGGTGACCAGCTCCAAATTAAATCATTATCCCACTCTAAAGAACAAGCAAACAAAAATACTTACTTAGGTATATGAGTAAGGGAACTGAAATTCATAGTCTTATTTTCTTAACATAAAGCAGAGAGGTTTTTTTCATCTTATTTATGAGCACTGGCTTTTATTGGTTAAGTAAAACTTCTCTCCCTGTCCCTCTCCTTCCAGTCAGAAACGCTGCTTATCAACCCTTTGTACACCCTGATTCCTGTCACCATGTGTATCTCCTTCGCGGTGATGCTGCCAGTGGGTAATCCTCCAAACGCCATTGTCTTCAGTTACGGGCACTGCCAGATTAAAGATATGGTGAGTCTTCAGATCAGGTATTTTCTCCCATGCTTCATGCAAGCCCTATGCCTTGTCCCCACATCCAGCTGCCAACAACAATGATGATGATGATATCAGTGTTAATATAAAGTCATACTGATTGCACTGATGTTATACCACAGAGCTGACAGGTTAAGAACAGCTACACATCTACTGTAGGATACGCACATTTCTCATATTTATTTTGTATGAATGTAATGGTCAAACAGGTATCAAAGAGTAGGACCAAACAAGACTTTGTGCTGACCTGTTAGGACAAGCACAACGGCAGTTGCAGAGGAAGGAAGCTGCACAGCAGAGAGCTTGGGAAAGTCAGAAGAGAGCAAGAAACCAGTTTTATCATGTAGCTCCACACTAAATCACAGAGTTATCACTAATCACACAGTTATCATCCTTCTGTGTGTGATTTAATGCCATATTCTGATTATGTGATCGAGAAGTTCAACTGACAAACCAAGCAGCTTTCTGATGAGCTGCATCAGCCTCTGACTATCCTGAACTCTCTCACAATATGCACTCTGGTACATAATACTCATTGTCCTTTTTTTCACTTTAGAAATTAGTACACATATTTAATCACTATACGTATAAATCAGTATACATACATACACAAATATATTCCAACAGAGTTCTGCTTTATGCCCCCTGTTGCCTTTTTTTCCCTGTTAACTGTTTTCAGTCATCACTGATTGTGCTCTGATGTATTTTTTTTCCGTAGGTGAAAGCTGGCCTGGGCGTAAATCTGATTGGTCTGGCTGTTGTCATGGTGGCAATCAACACTTGGGGAATTAGACTCTTCCAGCTGAATACTTTTCCAGAATGGGCAGCAGTAAGCAACGTCACTAGCCAGACATAACCTTCAACTCAATAAATAAATAAATAAATAAATAAATAAATAAATAAATAGTGCAGACCAAAGCAAGCTGGGACAAAATATTAAATCTAAATTGCACATATGAAGGAAAGGAGAAAAATTGCATACGTATAGAACCAAGATCCAGGGCAAAATCATGAAGAAAATGTACAGGGAGATCTGCATAAATTTTTTAGTTCTGAGAATCAATGTGACTTAAAAAAGAGAGATTAGTTCTCCCCTACTTTATCTTTCCCTCTGATACTCTAAATCTGACAAAGAGGAGCCTCCTAATTCTTGGTCTTTTCATGGTCTAGAATGATTATATAAGAATTATAAAACAGGGGATATTGGACTCCAGCACAGAATACAAGTATACATACAGTAGCGTACTCGGTAGTTGGATATTCAGTTCTACTGTTGACACCTACAGTGAATGAAAGGTGACTCTTCTTTCCAAACTCAGAGTTTTCTAAGCTTGCTTCTTTTGAAGGCAAATTATTCTCCTTCTTTTGAGGTAAAAAACACTGTTGTTGGTAAAAAACACTTTGCCAGTTAATCCTTATGGCCTTGAAAGGAATGCAAGCCACCAACCATCAGCTACAGCATTTCAAAGGGGTAACAGAAACCACAAAGCAGATAGGAAGAAGTCTCCTGGTAAGGAGAATTGTTTTTGTTTCTGTTTTATTTTCCACAGAACGAGTACAAAGTTTCCAGTATTGCAGTACTTGCAATCCCCGATAGACAGTTTTGATCAATATCTTCTTCCCTTATTATTGTACTTCAGTGGAAGCTTTTTCAGCAAAGGAAGCTGTGATCAGCAAAACATTACTTGGCCACCAGACCCATCGCTCTCCTCTCTTTGACTCACATTAGACTGTTACTCACCTAAAATTTCTCTGACAGAGAAAGCAACATCTCTCCCAAGATAGCACTCAGTGCTGCTCCATGAGTAAGAAGGGAGAGGGCTGAAGTGGAGTCGCACTGGCATAGCTCCTCAGGATGTGTATTCACTTGAACGTCACACCCACCTGCTCTCTAGCAGCCCAGAGAACAGGAACTTCAAAGGTGGGAAATTGTCACATAAAACAGATAATCAGCAGACCTAGAGGTCAATCTCTTTATCATATGCAAAATGAACATCTTGCATTTCTGACTGGATTCCTGTGATACCTAGTAAACCTTCTCTTGCATTATGTACTGTTTTTAATCATTTCTTTAATGACAGTGCCTTTAAGCCATATATTAAGATGATTGGACCTAATGTAATCACATTCTTCATAGACTTCAATAAATTTTTATGTTTTTCACATATAACCTAAGCTCTCTAGATGTTAGTGTGAATGCCTGTGCTGCATAAATAAGATGTAAATAAAATGAATTATTCACTACTGCATATTTTTGTGCTCTGTGAGAATATAAATAACATACATTTCACCTTATAACCCACCAAGTCCTTAGGGAAGCAGAGCTGAGACAGCAAGAGCTGTTGGTTTATGGCTTCTGTCAAAACTGAGGGATTCCGCAGTTTTGTCTTGTAACAAAACAGATGCAGTAAGATGCAGTCACGGGTCAGTAGTGGAGAAGCAAAATGGAAAATCACAAATGCACTTCTTAGTCTTTGTACCAAAAGCAGGAGGCAACATCCTCTGCCAAAACAATTTCTATTCATAGTGCTTCCTGTAAGCATGTTTTGGAAAAACAAAGTGTTTCTGAAAATCCATGGCTCAGTGCATCCCCACACCCTTCTAAACCATGAAAGAGGACCTCAGCCTTACTTTCTGAACCTTTCTCACCTCCTTCATCCCTTTATTCCTCTGCATTGTCCACCCCAGCATGCACAGCCTCTGGGCACCTCTGGGACCCAGATCCTGCAAACACTGCTGGCTCCCCTCCTTGGGCGGCCTCCTGCTCCCCAGCTGGCAGCTGCCTCCAGGCACAACTGCAACGTCCACCCACCAACACAGGCAACTTTCTCCAGATGCAAGTGCTTCAGAGAGTGGGGGTGGTTGTGGTACCAAGCGTCCTGACCCCACGCACAACAGCAGGACATGTCCTCTGTGTTCACAGTCCCCAAAGTTACTTTTCACCTTTCTCCCCCTGACAACTCTCTGGCTTGCTTCCTTCCCAAGGCTTTAGTTGCTCTGCACTCATATTCTAATCCTTTTCACTTCACGCTCCATCCACCACTGTCCTCAAATTGCCTAGCTGTTCAGCAGCAAATCATTCTCTGCTGCTTAATACAGATTTCTTGGCTCAGCTCTGCTCCCATCAGGCTTTGCTATCCCACACAGTTCCCAGGGGATATGAACATGGGATATTCTTATTTCACAAGAGAGACAAGCAGCTAGCATGCCAATCAGCTTTAGGGAGATCTAGGCTTACACAAAAATCAAACACAGTAGCCACCAACACTGTCTAGTAATAACACCGATAAAACTAGGTCAAAGGAAATTGTTTGATGCTGTGTTGCACACCTAAAGCAATATTTCATTTCTTCAGAAACATTTCCATGAGCCTCCGGCATACTTTGTGTCTCACAGGACTGGTGTCGAGACTTTTGGAGTGAACTCTAGCAAGGAATTTCCTCAGCAGCCTTCCTTCTTGCGTTGGTGCTCTAGGACATTTTGATGTCCTCAGCTGCTGGCACTTTTTCCGTACCAGATCAGTCAGTGTGTGCAGCACAGACAGATTCTGCCCTTAGATGTACATATATGACTCCCTTAATTTCACTGAAGACCAAGGAAATACATGAGAATGTATTTAGTGGCAGAATCTGGACCTCAAGAGCAAAATAGCAGCAGATGAACAGCAAACTTAGGGCTGGGCAATCTGCACAGTTCATACGGTGACAGCAATGGGTATTGATTGGTTCTTTTTGTTTTTTTCAAACGAGAATAAATGGCAAGTGGGCAAAAAAGTAGGAAATTTTAACTGGCAATTTAAAACATACTGTCACTGAACTTCTAGTTTGTCTCTACCAATAAACAAATCTGAAGTCTTTTCCTCAGAGGAGAAATAAAGCTGATTTCAAATCAACTGATTTCCAGAAGCTTTGAACATTCAGCACATTCATCAGGCCATGAAAACAAAAGTTCTGTTTTCAGCCAAGAATTTAAGATTCCTATACAAAAAGTATAATCACCTCAACTACCAGTAGTATACTATTTTATCTGACAGCTTTATATTACCTTTTGCTAGAATTCCATTAGGGCTACATATCTTTTTTTTTTCTTTTTTTTTTTTTTTTTTTTTTTTTTTTTTTTTTTTTTTTTTCTGTAGATATAAAGCCTATAAAGCCAGAGCAATTCCATGGAAGTAAACTGAGGTGATTTATACTGATCAAATCCTTACTGTGCAGCTGATAGAATAATGTTTTACTTCTCAAGAAAAAAGCAGAGCATGATAGCTGTACTTTTACAGAGGTTGTTCAATTCTCTCATTTGTAGAAAATCTGAAAAACAGAATTTAAAACAGGACCTTTTATTTTTTCATGCACTGAGTAGTATCTTGCTACTTGAGTTGCACCTTTGAACTCAAAGATGCAGTTTACAGAGAAGGGTGGTGAAATCAGTGTGATAAAAGATTGCAGAATCCCTGTTTTCACAGAGAAAACCAACTGAATGTTCCACTCCACAATTTGGCCTCACAGGGGATGATATCAGGGAGCCTGAGGAAAGGGTAGGCCAGAGGAATGAACCTCCCTCTTGAGACAAACTGCATAGATGAGAAGTAAATCTGTGCTATGTCTTTGCCTTAAAAATTCAGCCTGAATTATCTTTTCATTATTTTTGACAAGAATCAGCTCCACATTAGAAGATTGCCAAAACTCTGTGAACCCAGTGAAAGAAAAAAAAAAAAAAAAAAAAAACACAAAGAAAAATATGTAATCCAAGTCAGGGAAAGGTTAGCAAAGATACAGATGTAGTTCTGTTTTGAGTCAGTGATTTACAGGAGTGATGTATTTAGGTATTTTCCAGATGTATTAAAGTCAAAACCAACTATGGTGGGAGCATCTATTCTGAAGGCAATTTATGAAATTTGTTTCATTTTTCAAGAAAGTAAATCTGGCTGTCTGTGATTAATGTAGGTTTGAGGTAAAAAAGCAAATGACATCCACAGCTATTTTATTTCAGCACAAATTCAATAAAAAATGACCCCGGCTTGGGATTTGTAAAGTAAAGGTTAGCATATACCACTGAGAAGTGTAACAAATAGAATTAAGTATTTATTTCTTGTCCATCTGAAGCAAAAATAGAAAGACCTGTAAGGGAAATGTCTCTATGTAGTTTACCAGAACTATCTACACCATAATATACACCATCATTCCTTAATAACCAAATAAATTCTACCACAGATACAGCAACTATGAATTTTCACACAGAAATACTAATTCAGCCATATTTCTACAAATACAGACGTAATCTAGGCTATAAAATCAACTCCCTGTTAATTTTGAAACTACTGATTTCTTCCTTTGCAACATTTCAATCTCAAAGGTAACCTAAAGGCCGCCCACACTTCAGACCAGCAGCAGCCTGGGCCATTTGAGGCACATTTCCAGATGGTTGACATGTGCAACATCGCTCCAAGAGAGCACACACAGAAGTGACAACAGCTGTTGCTGCACATGGTTGCCAGCACCACATGACAAAAGAGAACCACAAATGAGAACCACAGTGGAAAAAATCTGCCTTCAGAAAGGCAACAAGTTTTTGGAGTGACACCACAATCCTCTGCAGCACCACCACTGGGAAATGTCCCGTGCCGACGAATCAGACATCACACTGAAGAGTTAGCTCTATGAAGATAGTTCATGAACTACATATTCACTCCCCAGCCAAAAAGGAGAGCTCTCTTATACAAAATATTGGCAACAATACACTAGATTAAAAGGACTCATACCTTTACTTGAATTCACTGGAAAAGCTTCTAATGTAGATGATACTACATAATGTAAAATCATAAAATTTTGGCTTCATTAAATCTTACCATGTTCTTGAGTGACTTTTCTATAGCGTAATTCATTTTACACAGGTAGACTGGAGGTATTAGTGATTTAAGTAACTCAGATTGGGTTCAGAAAGCCAATGCCAGGGCCCTGAACACCTAAAGAGCCCTTAAGGCTCTTGCCAGCCAAACCTGGGATTCCCACCCACACCTTCCACCCACACCTTCCTTCCTGGGCCCACAAGCCACACTTGGGCACAGATGTGGAGCTCCTGATTCCAGTCTGCCTCCTGCCATGCCCCTGGTCAGACTGGAGAAATGGGCCAACAGAAACCCCAAGATGTTCAGCAAAGGAAAATGCAAAGTCCTGCAGCTGGGGAGGAATAATCCCATGCATCTGTACAAGCTGGACCCAACCAGCTGGAGAGTGGATTTGTGGGAAAGGACCTGAGAGTCCCAGTAGGCAAGGTGAACATAGCCAGCAACATGACCTTGAGCCAAGAAGGTCAACAGCACCCCTTGGCTGCACTGAGCAGAGCATTCTCCACAGGCTGAGGGAGGAGCTGGGCTTTCTCCTCTTCTTAGCTCTGGTGAGACACATCCAGACTGCTACGTCCAGTTCTGTGCTCCCTAGCACAAGAGGCACATGGGCATGCTGGAGTGAGTCCCGCCCAAGGGCTGCGAAGATCAAGGGACTGAAGCACCCATTGCACAACAAGGGTCTGTGGTTCTGTGACAAAAAACTGAGCACTAACTCCAGTGAAGTTGTGTCTGGAGAAGTGTCAGAATTCCTCTCAAAAATCTGCCTAATTTGAGCTCTGGTGACCTGTAAGCTAATAATTAGCTTTGCTATCTATCTGGCATTTTCTGTCTTTATTAACCTTTTACCTTTATTAACCTTCAAAGGAAGATGAGCCTTAAGGCAGCATTTTCTGTCACAAGGTAAGTCTCAATCCAGAATAAATAAAGTCTGTTAGTAGCATATATAATCCTTTTCCTCTCCTTTTGTCTCAAATCTTCAACTCCTAGGACAAGTTACAAAACAATCAACATTGGAAAACGCATCCGAATGCATTTATCTTAAGAGTCTGTAGAAAGGAAAATTGCATATTTTAGCTGGTGATTCCAGATATCTACGTAGGCATTTTGAAATCCATAGTAACCATGTTAAGTGTGAAAATCTCTCCCAGATGTCTTGAAGGTGCAGTCAACCTGTGTGACCTGCTACATACCACCAAAGTCCCTTTTAACACTCAGGTGCAAGATCTGCATCAAGCAGTCATTATCCATGTGAACTTTCTGCCATCTGAAACATAACACAAGGTTAACCTTTAGTATCATCTAGGATAGCCTCAGGCTGAATCACTCATGAAAATTGTACTATACAGTAGTTGCAAAGTTGACAAGGATTGTGTTGCAATATGTTATCCAACAAATCCATCTTATTATATGGGACAAAAAAAAATAAAATAAGACATCTTGAGCTAAAGTGGAAAGTGTTGCAAACATTGTGAAATACTTAAGAAGTCTTGCCTCTAATATTAATAAACACATATAGTTTCTACAGCTCTACAGCTGTAGCTTGTTCTCTTCATAATCTGATAGGAAAAAAAAATCCTGACATGTGCTTGGAATGCTCAGCTGAAAGTTTCAGCTCCAGATTGTTCTTTTACAGAAACACAGGCCTGTCTGGCAGCAAATACGATGACTTTGAATATTACTGCCCTTCTCATCAGCGTGTAAAGAACATAAAGCATGTTTGGTGAAAGAACACGTTCAACATTACATGCTAATATAACTTTATATGACAACCAAAGAAATCTGAACAGGTTAGAGTCAGTATTTTTCAACACTCTGCACAAGAACATGAAATAAAGAACAGTAATATAGAACAGCAAAAAAGAACAGAAGCTGGAGGGAATTAAGTTCATCACATTCATGAAAACATAAAAACAGCTGTACAGTGCTGTCTCACTATATGGAAAAGTTTTTGTGTGTTGAAGACAGGTCTTTCAGTCTGGTCTGAAATCTGTGAAAGCTAATCAAAAGCCCCTTCAAAGACCAGAGTACACTTCAGAAATTCAGTAATAGCTAAACATGGCTGCTTTTTATTTGTGGACTCCTTTCACAAAAGCATTCTTAACATCTTCAACACAAACTGTTACCATGAAGTTTCTATTAACTTGTGTTAGGTGGTCAAAAGTATTTCTCCCTCTTTGGAGTTTTTTGATTGTTTACTATAGGAAGAGTTGGTAGCATAGCTGCTAAGACTGACTTTAGACGGCTTTTAAATTTGCAAATATTCATCAGCAAAGACTGAAAGCTTTTGTCAGCTACTCATTTCAGGGCAGATGGCAAAAGGAAGGATGGGAAATCACAGGTGATATGTATCTTGGCTTTTTATATTCTCTAAGGAGAGTCTTGAGATGAGAAAAACTCTCCTGAACTGTAGGACTGCATTGTTGAAGAACTCTACTCTCATCAAACTTTGGAAAATAAACTGAAAGTTTGGTGTAAGGAATTTTGTAAGCATTTTTGCTGATTCTGTGAAAATTCCTGAACTTGGAATCCACACGGATGTGTCCACGTTAAAGGCTTTGGGGTGGAGGGTGAAAATCACCATGGATACGTGGGGCATCTAGTACTTAAAAGCTTTAAGGGTATGTTTACCTCGAGGAGCACAGTCCACTGGGTCTATAGAGCAAAATAGGGTATTTAGTAGATAAGATAGAAAATTTGTACTTCAAGTTCTGCAAAAGATTGTCAAGTGGACGCAGTGATTGAAATTACCTTATAGTTGATAAGATTCTTATAAGACTCTTCTGTTTTACAGAAAAAAAAATAGGGAAATATTATTAATTCAGCAATCTATCAAATAAAGCTGAGCTCTATTCAATTTACTGCAATATTTTCTTAGGAATTTACAAAATAATTTGTGCAAAACCATGCTTTCCAAATGCAGACTTTGCTTTCCATTCAAACACAAAAGGACAGTGGTGCAACATGATGCGTATTTTCAGGGTTCTTAGTGGCAGGTAAAAATGAAGAGGAACATACCAGGCAGATAATAAAGGCACAGCTGAGAAGTGGTTCTAACCCTAAGGAAATACATGGTAGACAACTGAGACATAGGAAAAGCCAATGGACTGAAGACCATGCAGAATACCGAGGAAGGGATGGGGTACCAAACATATTTGGTGGAAATAGAATCATAGAATGTTCTGAGTTGGAAGGGACCCACAAGGATCATCAAACCAGCTCCTGGCTTCACGCAGGAAAATCGCACAATCTGGGACAGTAAAAACACAGAGTCAATGGTCTGGATTCATACCAGAACCGCCTACTGTAACCATGTGCCTTGGCTACCACAAATGAAAGATAACTCTCCTCTCTTCTATCCTACCATCATTCCAGAGACATCCTAAGGCAAAAAAGTGGAAGGGAAAGAAGAGGAAGAGACAATAACAGGAGAAACAGTGAAACATAGGCCAAGCTGGCAACCTTTTATGCCTTCCAGAATCATCCATGTTTGCACAAATTTTACAGTGGTGGGAGTGATCATTTAATGTAATGGAAAAAGTAGGAACTTGCCTCTCCCTCCAGGCTCATAGTTTGACAAATTAACTTTACTTTTGCATTTCTCATCTCAAGTTCCCAGGAAGCTCCCATCTCCAATAATGGAACATAGACCCTAAGAAGTACCCACAACAAATCACAAGAAAACCTGAAAATTACTTCTTGATGCATTTAATTTATTTTGCCATGTTCTAAGACCTAGAGTATTACAAAGGGTGAGGTATACATAATAACAGGACTAACAGCTATTCTCCAGTTGGATCAGGTAAAAATGGGGTACAAAATATTAGGAAAAGCAATAACAAAAAAATACAAATGATCATATCCAGTCACATATCAGTTGCAAATCCAAAATTCTGAAACCCTTGAAAATCAGTCCCAGGAAAAGTTCACGGTTGCTTTTTCAAAACAAGGATATTCTGGCTCTAGGAGACAAAAAGTGGAGGAACCTCCCATGCCAAACTTTTACTTGATCTTTGTTGCCTGAAAGGTAAATTGCATCCTTGATGCATGCACAGAGGTGACCTGGGTAATGCTGCTCCCTTAGGACTTGTCGCTGGGAGGTTTCTTCTTAGCTTCCACATCCTTCTTAAAATCTTCAAGCTTCTTTGCAATGTTAGGAATCTTACAAGACAAAAAGAAGAAACAAGAAAACAAATCAAATTAAAAAAAAAAAAAATAAAAGAGTTATGTGACCTCATGAGCTTCAGCAGGCAAGACCGTACCATAAACAGTGCAAGAAATGCTAGAGTTTCAACCACTTTCTTAAAGAACCTTGCCTCTAGGACTTGTTACTTTGCAGAGAGGTTAAAAGCAAAGTAGCATCAAGCAAACATCTGAGGAAAGCACCTCACATGGAGCTTCAGGAAATATTTTTGAATAGGCAGATCGTTAAGAAAAAAAGTCAGCCAGTATTGATGGGAACAGGAGGAAGGAAAAGAAATCACTTCAGAGGAAATTCAGTAAGATCAGCCTGGCTTTTTCACTGAAAGAGAATGAGCTGCCAAAGAATAAGTGATTCAAACACTTCAGCTTCAAACACAAAAATATTCAAATTTTCAGCTGTCTTTTACAAATAAAAGCATTTTGCCAAAGCCATCAACAGTCAGTATTGACCACTTGGGGGGAAAAAAAAAAGGAATATTTAAGGTGGGGGCAGAAATAGAGTACTTCATGACTCCAACTAAAACTGAGAATCAACAACACACGATTTTACAAACTAACTGATTAAATGAAAAGAAACAAACGTTTTCACTGGAATTTATGAAGAAAATCAGGAACATCTAATTCGCTAGTGCCCTGACTATAGAGCAGGACATTCAACCCAAACAAACTGCAGTCCTCTGGTTGGATGGTTTCAGGCTGATAGTACGTGGAAATTTCAGGAGTTTCTCTCCCCTTTTGAGAAAGCAAAATTAAAAACCCAACCAGTGACATGCCTGACATCTACAACCAACCAAGAGAAGTCCACTGCTATCAGCAGAACTCTCCAGGTGCTTGTAATTAAGGACACTTGTAGATGCTTGCACAGTTAGGATATCATTATGACAAGCTTGTCTCAGATGTCATGTAAGAAAAATAATTTTGGATACCAGCAATAAAATTATCATTTTCATACTTCAAGTCAGCATTATATTATCAGGGAACCATTTCCTCCAATCAAAAGCAGAAGTCCCCCTCTTGTGGCAACACATTATTAGTGCTTCCAGAAAAACACTACTAGGCTTACAATACATATTCATATGCAGTACATTCTTTTGACTACATTTTCATAACTTTGTAAAACATATACTGGAAAGAAATAACAGACTTATTATTACTGTTACTGGATTGACTGAACAAGAAGCATCACAAAATTTTGCCTATGAGCAGAGGGCAAAAAATAAGAATACTGCTGGTAAGGTGACTTCAGTACTGAAGATGAGAAACAAATGCCATCAGAGACTTTAAAAATAAAAGTAAAAAAGCTGGTGAGGCTTAAGTTTTAGGCTAGTATAGATGACATATTACAGGAAACAACTTTATGTTCAATTTCACCAACTCCTTCAGCTTGCAGGCAGCTAAGTGGAACTGGTCTAACACGGGATTCTGTCTACACAGATGTCTGGTTACAATAGCTGTGCTTGAGGTCCCCAGTATTATTTGAGGCTCTAAGCATTACTTTCCCACAGATGAGATGTCAAAAAGGTAGATGTTTTGGTTCCATTTAAACTTGAGTTCATCTGTAACTAAAGTTAGCACAATTTGTACTCCATTCAAATCCAGTACAAACATAAAAATAAAGACTTGGGAAAACATTCTTATATTTTCAATTCAGATTAAGTTCAACTCTGAGAACACAAGGACACTTACATCATAGTTCTGAGCCAGATACATTCCAACCACATTGCCAAGGGTAAAACCAAGCTGAAAAGGAAATAAGAAAGAAGAGAGTAGTTCTCATCCTTCTATCAAAAGCATATTGGTTAAAATGTCAAAATGAAGAGTTTTAATTCCAGTCATATTTTTGCACCTTTCTTCCAAAGAGAGACACAATTTTACCCGCTGCCTCAACAGGAAAACCTTACAGTCATTTCCAACATATAGCACAGCTGTGTTTTAAATATGTCTCCAAGACTGTCTGGGTAAGCCTGTGGTCATCTTCGTCTGTAAAATTCTTTGCACACCCACAATGACAGTGACCCCCATAACAGTGACAATGTACAACTACATAGCAGCAGGGCCCCAAGCGTCTCAGAGGTCTTGGTCCACAACTGAACAGCCTACAGCAATGCCTCAGTAAAATAACACTCGGTGCTAGGGAGGGAAGGACATGCCACAGAATGACTCAACACACCAATAACACACAGTACCAAAAAGCTTCACAAGCTGGAATCTCAGAAGTTCTGCTTTTTTTTTTAATTGTTACATTCTGTAAGAAGGACATGCTATGCTATGAAAACCCATCTGACTGTATTGGAAGGGGAGACTACCAGCACTGTGCCTCCAGTCACTGTCAGCTGAGGCCAGTTCTATTTCAGAAAATTATTATTGCTCATGGTCACCACTGCCAAAATAAGAATATTTAAAGAAGATGGAAACCTCAGTCCACAACATCAACTTTGCCATCACATCTGAGTAGACACCTTTTCCATGCCCAGAGGAGAATACAGTGCAACTCATCTTTTCAGTGACTCAGACTCCATAAGTATCATTAGTGAAACGCTAACTACAGAAAACAAAAATTGGTTGAAAGCTGCCTCATGAACCATAACTGCAGTAACTTCAGCATTTTCTTCCACAGATTTTTGATCTTATTCTCTGTTTATTATTATTCTTTAAGGAGCTGAGAGTTTATAATTTAAGAAGCAGCATAGCTTTTTGCATTGGTTATAATTTGCTGTTGTAGTTTTAATTGTTAATGTACTTTGTGAGACATTAACAGATGTTGCACCACAGTAAACCAGCCTTGTGACTCTTCTTAATGAAGTGCGTCCTTCTAACAGAAACAAGTTTTCTGCTTATCTCGCACACACATCTTTGTTCTGGAATTCACTTGAAAACACAAACCAGGTCCTTGCCTACAAGCAGGTTTATGGGCTTATACCCTAGAATATTTGCAAAGGTGGGACAACTATCTCACATTCTGTGAGGTGATAGGCCTTATTCAGTACAGACAGTACTGACATTTGTACTCCCCTTGAGCATACGCCTTCACTGAAGAGTCTAGAGCTGCATTCAAGAGCAATCTACCCAGTTACATTTACTGTAATAGCTGACAATTCAAGCAGAGGGAAAAGCCCCATTTCCATAATTTGGACTGCAAAAAAATATAGCCAATTAAAATGCACATGCTAATTAACGACAATAAAGCTGATGGGAGTTCAGGGTCTTCCAATTCCTACCAAGGGTTTCAAGTTACATTTGAAGCAGATGTTTATTTTATGCTTAACTCTGAGTAACAAAAATATAAGGTTGTTGAGATTATCCCTTTATCTCCCTGCTACAGCCCTAACGAGGGACGGCAAAAGTCAAACACCCAATCTACACCCAAAGAGGAAAAAAAAAAAAAAAAAAAAAAAAAAAACCAAAAAATAAAATAATCTTTTTTCAAA